>SJXQ01003816.1:0-152237 GCA_006408695.1 Aepyceros melampus | reverse complement strand
CTCCACACTGTTCTCCATAGTGGCTGTACTAATTTGCATTCCCACCAACAGTGTAAGAGGGTTCCCTTTTCTCCACACCCTCTCCAGCATTTATTGCTTGTTGACTTTTGGATCGCAGCCATTCTGACTGGTGTGAAATGGTACCTCATTGTGGTTTTGATTTGCATTTCTCTGATAATGAGTGATGTTGAGCATCTTTTCATGTGTTTGTTAGCCATTCGTATGTCTTCTTTGGAGAAGTGTCTATTTAGTTCTTTGGCCCATTTTTTGATTGGGTCATTTATTTTTCTGGAGTTGAGCTGCATAAGCTGCTTGTATATTTTTGAGATTAGTTGTTTGTCAGTTGTTTCACTACTTCTTTTTGCCCTTATTTTCCATACCTTCTGGTTTGTTCTTCAACTTCTGAGGTATGTATAGTTTTGGAGGCCACCTGAAACCCCCTTTTGTTAGCGTGGTGTGCAGATAAGTAAAATGTCACTCACCCAGGACCTCACTGGCTGCTCCCAACTCAAATGCTCCTTTTTTTGTTGCCAACTTTCCTCAACATTAGGAGAGTCTCCAGGTACCATCCAAAACCTCACATGCAGTGACAGCTTGTCCATCATTTCCTCAGACTGGAGCCAGCATTAGCTGAGAGTCCTGGGTCTCGGAAAAGAAATCTGAGGACACCTGTCAAAAAGAAAGATGGACACAAGGTTTCTCAAAGGCAGCTAAGTGTTCTGACAGGCCATTACTTCTCCTATTCAGCCTCATCCAAACATTCACAGCTTGGCAGTTGGTGTGTGGGGAAGCACTCTTTCTCATATCAGCGGAATCCCTCTCCGACACCTGGTGATCCCAGCCACTGAGGCTCAGAGATTAGAGCTGGAGTCAGGGGTCTTGCCAGACAGAATGGTGACAGCCTGAGCCCAGGAGAGACCCATAGAATTCTCTTTGCAAACCAGTCCTGCAGTTGAACAGGGTTCAAAATGTCTGCTTGAAACTGTAGGCTTTTGAGAAATAGATCTAAATGTTAAAAGAGAGGAGATAATAAAAGCAGAGGTCCGGATCCAGCTACCATTAACCATTGTTTTATTTCAAGAGCATCTCTGCTTGCCATTGTAAAGGGGACCACATTCCTTTTACTGAAATGATACTGCAGGAATTCTGAGTCTCTTTTCCATGTGGTGGGTTATTTAGGCAGGAATGTGTTTGAGAGTATTTCAAGGTGCTCTTTGCAATTTAGACTCACCCTTAGTGTCAAATATTGCCAAGCAATACTCGATTGTCCTTGAGCCATGGCTGTTTCATTTTAAAAATTGTGCTAGATTGCACAAATGGTCACAAGGTCTTCTCCCCACTCCATTATTTACACTCTGGCTTGTGGCTTCATAACTCCATCCATCAAGAGTTCAGGTCTTCCTTTACCCTGTGCTTGGGTTGACCATGTAGCCTTCTGTGACAGTAGCAAAAATGATGCAGTCAGAGACTTGAAAAGCACTAGTTTCTGCACGTGGACTCTTTCTGTCCCATGTCAGTAAGTCCAGGCTAGTCTGTTGGGTGATGAGGGATGTCAGTTCACAGCATTCCACCTCCAGCACAGAGCCTGTGAGCAGAATTGGAGTGGCTGGACCACAGACACGTGTTTGAGCCCTACCAAGTCCAGCAGAGATGAACCAGCTGGCTGAACTCAGCCAAAACTGGTAACCCTCAGTATCAAGAGATAAGCACATGCTAATTATTTGCTGCTGCTGCTGCTAAGTTGCTTCAGTCATGTCCGACTCTGTGCGACCCCATAGACGGCAGCCCACCAGGCTCCCCTGTCCCTGGGATTCTCAAAGCAAGAACACTGGAGTGAGTTGCCATTTCCTTCTCCAATGCATGGAAGTGAAAAGTGAAAGTGAAGTCACTCAGTCGTGTCCTACTCTTAGCGACCCCATGGACCGCAGCCTACCAGGCTCCTCCGTCCATGGGATTTTCCAGGCAAGAGTACTGGAGTGAGGTGCCGTTGCCTTTTCCGGCTAGTTGTTTAAGCATGGGCTTTTTCTAGTTAAGGGGACCAGGGGCTACTCTTTGTTGTGGTGGGTGGGCTTCTCATTGCAATGGCTCCTCTTGTTGTGGAGTACAGGCTCTAGTCACACAGGCTTTGTTGCTCCACGGCACACGGAATCTTCCCAGACCAGGGATCCAACTCATGCCCCCTGCCTTGGCAGGTGGATTCTTAACCACTGGACCACCAGCGAAGCCCTCAATCTTTTTAAGGTTGAATAACATTCCATCTACACTTTGCTTATCTAGTCATCATAAATGAACACTTGAGTTGCTTCCACGTTTTAGATATGTGAATAATGCTACTATAAATATGGGTGTACAAATATCTCTTTGAGACCTGTTTTTACTTCTTTAGGTATTAATATATACCCAGAAATGGAACCGCTAGATCAAATGGTAATTCTATTTTTAATTTTCTGAAGAAATGCTGACTGTTTTCCAGGTCAGTTTTGATATTAGTCATGGGTATAAGGTGGTATCTCATTGTAGTTTTGAGTTGCATTTCCCTAATGATGCTGAACAGCTTTTTATGTGCTTATTGGCCACTTGCATATATTCTTTAGAGAAATGTCTATTCAAGTTCTGTTTCCATTTTGAATTGAATTCCATTTTGTTCTAGTTTTAGGAGTTATCTAATTACTCTGGATGAGGCTTCCTGGTGGCTCAGCAATAAAGAATCTGCTTGCAGTGCAGGAGACATGGGTTTGATCCCTGGGTTGGGAAGACAAGGAAATGACAACCTACTCCAGTATTCCTGCCCAGAGAATACCATGGACAGAGGAGCCTGGGGGCTGAAGTCCATGGATCTCAAGAGTTGGACATGACTTAGCAACTAAACCGCCACCACCATACATTCTGGATAATAATCCTTTATCAGAATGTGATTTGCAGATATTTCTTTCCATTCTACGTGTTCATTTTTCACTTCCTTGATGGTGTCTTTTGATGCACAAAATGATTACATATCAATGAAATTCAATCTGTCTGTTATTTCTTTCATTGCTGGTCCTTTGGTATCATATCCAAGGAAACACTGCCAAATACAATGTTATGAAACTTTAGTTCTATGTTTTCTTCCAAGAGTTTTATAATTTTAGGTCTTACATCTTTTAACACATTTTGAGTTGATGTTTGTTTATGGCATTAGATCAGGACCCAATTTACTCTTTCACATATAGATATTTAGTTTTCTCAGCATCATTTGTTGAAAAGACTGTTCTTTCTCCCAATGAATGGTCTTATCACACCTATCAAAAGTCAAGGGTTTATTTCTGGGCTTTCAATTCTAATCTAGTGGCCTATATATTTGTTTTTATACTCTCTTGATTATTGTAGCTTTGTAATAAATTTTAAAATCAAGAAGTGTGAGTCTTCCAGGTTTGATCTTCTTTCTAAAGATTGTCTTTTCTATTTGGAGTCTCTTGAGATGTCACATGAATTTTAGGATGCAGTTCTATTCTGAAAAAAGTATTTGTAGTTTTGATAGAGACTGCTTTGAACCTGTAGAACACTTTTGGTAAAATCAACATCATAACACTATTCATTCTTCTAATCCATGAACATGGATATTTTCCCACCTGTTTCTGTCTTTAATTTCTTTCAGCAATGTTTTATACACTTTATTGTATTCACATTCTTAGTTAATTCATAAGTATTTTATTCTTTTTGATGGTATTGTAAATGAAATTGTTTTTGTCGGTTCCTTTTCAGATCATTTTTTGTTAGTGTTCTGTATATGTCTGTGAAATCTACTTGGCTTATTGTTGTTAAAATCCTCTATTTCCTTACTGCTTTCTGTCTGCTTGCTCTATACATTCTTGAGAGTGGGATGGGGTACTGAAGCCTCCAATACTGTTGTAGAACTATCTGTTTCTCCCTTCAATTCTGTCAGCTTCGGCTTCATTGTTTTGCTGGTCTAATGGGCGCGTAAGTGCTTGTAATAGTTATATCTTCTCACTGTACTGAACCTTTTGTTAGTATATAGCGTTCTTCGCCTTGTGGACTTGTAACCATTTTTTTGTTTTCTTGTTGTTGCTGTTTTTGTTCTGTGCCTCTGCTAGGTCTTCATCAGCTTGTGGTCTTACCCCATGGCGTGTAGGTTCACGGTTCCCTGACCGGGGATCAAACCCACGTCTCCTGAATTGGAAGGTGGACTCTCTGGACCATTGGCGTCCCCTGAATCTTTTTATTTAGAGTATATTCTTTCTGATAGAGTAATCACTCTTGCCCTCTTTTCATTGCTATTTGCATGAAATATCCTTTTCCATCCTTTCATTTTTAAACTATCTGTTTGGATCTTATGTGAGTCTCTTATAGACAGCATAGAGTTGAATCATGTGTTTTTATATGTTCTGCCAATCTTTGTCTTTTGATTGGAGAGATCAAGCTATTGTTTACATTTAATTAGTGAGGAGGGACTCAATTTTGTATTGTGCTATATGTATTATAGCATTTTTGTCCTTGATGTCTTGTGTACTGTCTTCTTTTTGTATTTTATTTGATTTTTTTGCAGTGAACATTTAAACTTCATTCTCACTTACTTCTGTGCATATTCTATAGCTATTTTCTTTGTGGTTACCATCGGGATTATACATTTAACATCCTAAAGTTATAAAACTTTAATTTGAATTAGTATCCACTTGACTGAACTGACATACACAAATTCTGCTCCTTTACAGCTTTGTCCCACTCCTTTCAGTTGTTGATATAATAAAAAAAATTACATCTTTATACACTGTGCACCCCCAAACATAAATTAATAACTCTTTTAAGTTCATTAATTTCTTAAATTCTGTAGAAAACAAGATTTGGAGTTATAGAACAAAGTTACAAGAATCCTAGCTTTTAGAATAATAATTATTTTTCTTTAAATATATTAATCTCTTAAATCATGTAGAAAACAAAATGTCCAGTTACAAACCAATGTTACAATAAGCCTAGCATTTTAAAATTACCCGTGAATGTGCCTCTATTGAGTTGTTTATTTCTTTACACGGCTTTAAGGTACTCTCTCATGTTCTTTATTCACCCTTTAGAACTTTAAGCCAGGAAGTGATAATGAACTCTTCCAGCTTTTGTTTATCTGGAAATGTTATAGTTTCTTGCTCATATTTGAGGAATAATTCCACCAGATGCAGGATTCTTGGTTGATTGACAGTTTTATTTTGTTTATAGCATTTTGAATACCTAATCCCACTGCCTTCTGGTCTTCAGAGTTTATGGATATATTAGTTTCCTACTGCTGCTGTAATAAATTACCACAATTTAGGGATTCAAATTTAGGACTTTCAAGACAATTTAGGTCTTCCCTGCAGCTCAGATGGTAAAGAATCTGCCTGGGATGCAGGAGACCAGGGTTCGATCCCTGGGTTGGGAAGTTCCCCTGGAGAAGGGAATGGCAATCCACTCCAGTATTCTTGCCTGGAGGCTTCCACGGACAGAGAAGCCTGGTGGGCTACAGCCCGTGGGGTCGCAAAGAGTTGGACATGACTGAATGCTAACACATATAACACAGGATTTTAAAAAGCTCAAATATATTATCTTACAGTCTGGAGGTTCTAAGTCCAAAAAAATCAAGGTTTCAGTATGGCTTTGATCCTTCTGGGTGCTCTAAGGGACCCATTTCCTTGTCTTTTCCAGCTTCTAGAGGCTATTTGCATTCCTTGGCTCATGGTGTCTTCCTCCATCTTTAAAGCCAGCAATGCCTAATTGAGTCCCCACATCACCTCACTCCAACCTTGCTTTCAGCATCACATCTGACTCTCTTCTTCTGCCTCCCTCTTCCACTTATATGGACCCTTGTGACTACACTAGGCTCACCCCAATAATCCAGAATAACCTCTCCATCACAAGGTCATCTGATTAGTAAATTTAGCTCCATTTGTGACCTTAATTCTCCTTTGTCAAGTGACCTAACATTTGCAGATTCCAAGATATGGACATCTTTAGAGGTCATTATTCTGCCTACCACACTGGACAAACCATTCCCTTGTTTTAAGAACTCCTTCTTTCTCTCAGATACTGAAGCCTGGAATTTTATGTCAGAGAGCCATTCCTTTTTGTCAAGGTATCTCTGTAAGAGATACAAGTCAGACTTCAAGAACCTCGAATTATTTAGCTCTTATAATTCTGATTTCCATCACTCTGGTGATAGAAAATTCCATCCCACTAGCAAGTAAAGATTGAAAGCCTATTTCCCTCCAACATTCATAATCCTTCAGTCCCCAGACTTGTAATGCTTATTTTTTTGGTTTGTTGATATCCCTTTTGGGAAACTGTTTACAGATGTGAGTCTTCAGCTCTTTCAAGCTTGTATTAAAGTCTGGATCACATAACCATCAGGAGAGACACAAATTGAACAAGATTGCTCCTCAAGACAGTTCAGTCACTCAATTGTGTCTGACTCTTTGCTACCCCATGCAGCACACCAGGCTTCCCTGTCCATCACCAATTCCCAGAGCTTACCCAAACTCATGTCCATCGAGTCAGTGATGCCATCCAACAACTCATCTTCTATTGCCCCTTCTCCTCCCACCTTCAATCTTTCCCAGCATCAGGGTCTTTTGAAATGAGTCAGTTCTTCATATCAGGTGGCCAAAGTATAAGAGTTTCAGCTTCAGCATCAGTCCTTCCAATGAATATTCAAGATTGATTTCCTTTAGGATGGACTGGCTGGATCTCCTTGAGTCCAAGGGACTCTTAAGAGTCTTCTCCAACACCACAGTTCAAAAGCATCAATTATTTGGGGCTCTGTTTTCTTTATAGTCCAACTCTCACATCCATACATGACCACTGGAAAAACCATAGGTTTGACTAGATGGACCTTTGTTGGCAAAATAATGTCTTTGCTTTTGAATATGCTATCTAGGTTGGTCACAGCTTTTCACTCTTCACTTTCACTTTCATCAAGAGGCTTTTTAGTTCCTCTTCACTTTCTGCCATAAGGGTGGTGTCATCTGCATATCTGAGGTTATTGATTATTTCTCCCGGCAATCTTGATTCCAGCTTGTGCTTCTTCTAGCCCAGCATTTCTCATGATGTACTCTGCATAGAAGTTAAATAAGCAGGGTGACAATATAAAGTCTTGATGTACTCCTTTCCCAATTTGGAACCAGTCTGTTGTTCCATGTCCAGTTCTAACTGTTGCTTCCTGACCTGCATATAGGTTTCTCAAGAGGCAAGTCAGGTGGTCTGGTATTCCCATCTCTTTAAGAATTTTCCACAGTTTATTGAGATCCACACAGTCAAAGGCTTTGGCATAGTCAATAAAGCAGAAGTAGATGTTTTTCTGGAACTCTCTTGCTTTTTCCATGATCCAGCGGATGTTGGCAATTTGATCTCTGGTTCCTCTGCCTTTTCTAAAACCAGCTTGAACATCTGGAAGTTCACAGTTCATGTATTGCTGAAGCCTGGCTTGGAGAATTTTGAGAATTATTTTACTAGTGTGTGAGATGAGTACAATTGTGCAGTACTTTGAGCATTCTTTAGCATTGCCTTTCTTTGGGATTGGAATGAAAATGGACCTCTTCCAGGCTGTGGCCCTGCTGAGTTTTCCAAATTTGAGTGCATATTGAGTGCAGCACTTTCACAGCATCATCTTTCAGGATTAGATATATGTATATATGTAACTGAATTACTTTGCTGGACACAACTATAAACAAATATAAAATGGAAATTAAATTAGCAACAACAGCTAAATGGCAGGACCAGAAACCAGACCCCAGGCTCACCTTCCAACTCCACCAAACCTGGACTTCCTCTCTTGTCATCAGTGCTCCTGGGTGACAGAAAGAACATCTTCTTTGTTGATTAACCCTGTTGTACTTCTGCTTTACTGACTACGCCAAAGCCTTTAACTGTGTGGATCACCACAAACTGTGGAAAATTCTTTGAGATGGGACTACCAGACCACCCGACCTGCCTCCTGAAAAATCTGTATGCACGTCAAAAAGCAACAATTAGAACTGGACATAGAACAACAGATTTGGTTCCAAATCAGGAAAGGAGTACAACAAGGCTGCATATTGTCATCCTGCTTATTTAACTTATATGCAGAGTACATCATGAGAAATGCTGGGCTGGATGAAGCACAAGCTGGAATCATGATTGCTGGGAGAAATAATCAATAACCTCAGATATGCAGATGACACCACCCTTATGGCAGAAACATGAGTTTGAGTAGGGTCTGGAGGTTGGTGATGGACAGGGAAGTCTGGTGTGCTGTAGTCCATGGGGTTGCAAAGAGTCAGACACAACTAAGTAACTGAACTGAACTAACCAACAGCTTGGGAATTTCATATTAAATAGAGTTCTTCAAGAAATGAACAGGAACACTCAGGCCTGTATCCACATTCATCTGGAGCTCAACAGTCTCCGCTGGGTAAGTGATTCATGAATATGAGGAACCTGTGCTAGCTAGTTTGGATGTGAGCTAGTAACTGGACAGAACACCTTCCCAGGAAGGATTCTATAGCCCAAAGAGTCCTCCAGTTCCTACTGCAGTTAGGGCATCGTTTGAGACAAGGAAAAGGATCAGTTCAGTTCAGTCACTCGGTCAGGTCCGCTCTTTGTGACCCTGTGGACTGCAGCACACCAGGCTTCCCTCAATTCAGTTCAATTCAGTCGCGCAGTCGTGTCCGACTCTTTGCGACCCCATGAATTGCAGCACGCCAGGCCTCCCTGTCCATCACCAACTCCCGGAGTTCACCCAGACTCACGTCCATTGAGTCTGTGATGCCATCCAGCCATCTCATCCTCGGTCGTCCCCTTCTCCTCCTGCCCCCAATCCCTCCCTCACTAACTCCAAGAGCCTACTCAAACTCATGTTCCTTGAGTCAATGATGCCATCCAACCATACCATCCTCTGTTGTCACCTTCTCCCACCTTCAATCTTTCCCAGCATCAGGGTCTTTTCCAATGAGTCAGCTCTTTGCATCAGGTGGCCAAAATATTGGAGTTTCAGCTTCAACATCAGTCCTTTCAATGAATATTCAGGAATGATTTCCTTTAGAATGGACTGATTGGATCTCCCTGCAGTCCAAGGGCTCTCAAGAGTCTTTTCCAACACCACAGTTCAAAAGCATAAATTATTTGAACTCAGCTTTCTTTATAGTCCAACTCTCACATCCATACATGACCACTGGAAAAACCATAGCCTTGATGAGACAGACCTTTGTTAGCAAAGTAATATCTCTGCTTTTTAATATGCTGTCTAAGTTGGTCAAAACTTTCCTTCCAAGGAGTAAACATCTTTTAATTTCATGGGTGACCATCTGCAGTGATTTTGGAGCCCCCTCAAAATAAATCCTGTCACTGTATCCACTCTTTCCCCATCTATTTGCCATGAAGTGATGGGACAGGATGCCATGATCTTAGTTTTCTGAATGTTGAGCTTTAAGCCAACTTTTTCATTCTCTTTCACTTTCATCAAGAGGCTCTTCTTTCTTCACTTTCTGCCATAAGGGTGGTGTTATCTGCATATTTGAGATTATTGATATTTCTCCCAGCAATCTTGATTCCAATTTGTGCTTCATTCAGCCCAGTGTTTCTCATTATGTACTCTGCAAAGAAGTTAAATAAGCAGGGGACAATATACAGCCTTGATGTACTCCTTTCCCAATTTGGAACCAGTCTGTTGTTTCATGTCCAGTTCTAACTGTTGCTTCTTGACCTGCATACAGATTTCTCAGTAGGCAGGTCAGGTGATCTGGTATTCCCATCTCTTTAAAAGTTTTCCACAGTTTGTGGTGATCCACACAGTCAAAGGCTTTGGCATAGTCAATAAAGCAGAAGTAGATGTTTTTCTGGAACTCTCTTGTTTTTCCAATGATCCAACAGATGTTGGCAATTTGATCTCTGGTTCCTCTGCTTTTTCTAAAACCAGCTTGAACATCTGGAAGTTTACAGTTCATGTATTGTTAAAGCCTGGCTTGGAGAATTTTGAGCATTACTTAACTAGCGTGTGATGAGTGTAATTGTGTGGTAGTTTGAGCATTCTTTGGCATTGCCTTTCTTTGGGATTGGAGTGAAAACTGACCTTTTCCAGTCCTGTGGCCACTGCTGAGTCTTCCAAATTTGCTGGCATATTGAGTGCAACACTTTGATAGCATCCTTTTAGGATTTGAAATAGCCCAACTGGAATTCCATCACCTCCACTAGCTTTGTTCATAGTGATGTTTCCTAAGGCCCAGTTGATTTCACATTGCAGGATGTCTGGCTGTAAGTGAGTGACCACACCATCGTGATTATCTGGGTCATGAACATCTTTTTTGTATAATTCTGTGTATTCTTTCCATCTCTTCTTAATATCTTCTGCTTCTGTTAGGTCCATAATATTTCTGTCCTTTATCGAGCCCATCTTTGCATGAAATGTTCCCTTGGTATCTCTAATTTTCTTGAAGAGATCTCTAGTCTTTCCCATTCTATTGTTTTCCTCTATTTCTTTGTGCTGATCACTGAGGAAGGCTTTCTTATCTCTCCTTGCTATTCTTTGGAACTCTGTATTCAAATGGGTATATCTTTCCTTTTCTCCTTTGCTTTTCACTTCCCTTCTTTTCACAGCTATTTGTAAGGCCTCCCCAGACAGCCATTTTGCTTTTTTGCATTTCTTTTCTTGGGAGTGGTCCTGATAACTGCCTCCTGTACAATGTCATGAACCTCTGTCCATAGTTCATCAGGCACTCTATCAGATCTAGTCCCTTAAATCTATTTCTCACTTCCACTGTACAGTCACAAGGGATTTGAGTTAGGTCATACCTGAATGGTCTAGTGGTTTCCCCTACTTTCTTCAATTTAAGTCTGAATTTGGCAATAAGGAGTTCACGATCTGAGCCACAGTCAGCTCCTGGTCTTGTTTTTGCTGATTGTATAGAGTTTCTGCATCTTTGGCTGCAAAGAATATAATAAATCTGGTTTCTATGTTGACTATCTGGTGATGTCCATGTGTAGAGTGTTCTCTTGTGTTGTTGGAAGAGGGTGTTTGCAATGACCAGTGCATTCTCTTGGCAAAACTCCATTAGCCTTTGCCCTGCTTAATTTACTCCAAGGCCAAATTTGCTTGTTATTCCAGGTGTTTCTTGACTTCCTACCTTTGTATTCCAGTCCCCTATAGTGAAAAGGACATCTTTTGGGGTGTGAGTTCTAGATGCCCTCAAGGAAAACACTGATGCTCTCCTGAGGACTCTTACCTGTGTCTTGAGCTTCTTCCTTCTAAGCCCCCCTTTTTAGTGATTCCTTCTGGTAGAAAAGACCACTTCTGTCCTTTAGGTGGATTCCAGCTTCCACCAGCAGGTGAGCAGAGTAGGTCCAGGCTTCCTCCCATCACAGAAGGCTGTGTTTCTGTTTGTGTCTCGTGTCTCTCTTGCTACAGCTTCTCAGCAAAGTATCCTTCTCAGAGGTCTTTCTGGACTAGCATAGCCGTGAACACTTTTGCATATTCTCTTCCAGGGGCAGAAGACTGACCTAAGTGCAATATACTGCCTAGCTGCTTGTACCCAACTATTTGGTTTTATAGGTTATAACCACTCCTGGTATAGAATGTCAAATAGTTCTGTTACCAATTCAGATTCAGCTGCTCGCTGCTCAAAAATCAATACAAGGAAGAGAGAGAGAGAAAGAAATGTTGGTAGAAGGGAAGTTGCTTTTAATGAAAATGCTGGCAATCTGGGGAGATGTACAGTATCCTCCAAAAGCCATCTCTGAAAATTCTGCTCGGCTATGAAAGTATTTAAAGAGAAATAGCAAAGTAATCTTAGTGAATTAATTGAGATGGGGGGTCAGAGTCATCGTGATCACCCACTGTATTCAGGCTTGTTGATTTCTTGTGATCTTTAGAATGCTATCTTATTCACACGGTTTGTTCACAAGGTTACTGAAGGGGAAGCTAGGGAAGAGATCTGGTCATGTGTTAATTACTTATTCCTCGTATCTACTTCTTTGATCTGTAGAAAGAGCCAACAAGTTAAGAAAAGTATTGTGTGGTCAAGAGATTGTTTAGTCATTAAGTCATGTCAGATTCTTTGTGACCCCGTAGACTGCAGCCCATCAGGATCCTCTGTCCATGGGATTTCCCAGGCAAGAATACTTGAGTGAGCTGCCGTTTCCTTCTTCAGGGGATCTTTCCAACCCAGGGATCAAACCACATCTCCTGCATTGGCAGGTGGATTCTTAACCACTAACGGAGCTAGCAAAGAATCTGCCTGCAATGCATGACACCCGGGTTCAATCCCTGGATCAAGAAGATCCCCTTGGAGACGGGAGTGGCTACCTTTCCAGTATACTTGCCTAGAGAATTCCATGGACAGAGGGCCTAGTGATTGGACTACAGTCCATGGGGTCTCAAAAAGTCTGATGTGACTGAGTAGCATGGAGGTGCCTGATTTAAGATTAGTGACAAAACAAAAGGGGCCCCCTGCAGAGAGTTCTTTTCTGCCAAAAGTTGCTTATGTTTCTGCAGAAGAAAACCAGCAATCTTCTACTAGGCTCCTCCACTCTCCCAAATTTCATGTTCTCCATACAGACATTGTAACAATTTAGGTGCTTTTATACTGCTATTTCTAGATATTTGAATAGCTTAGAAATGATTACCATTTGTTATTCTGAAAATCAGGGTTTCACTCTCTTACTTCCCACACCAGTCACACCTTTCTCTTCATACTAATCTTCCCTCCCACTCAATTTAGTTACATAATAATTTTTATATTTGGCATTTTCATTTTGACCCTGTCAATAGCAGCTTAGCTATTCATTACACTCTGATTACATTTCCTTTCTTAAACAAATTATGTTGTCCCTGGAGTTAGAAAATTACTTTGTTAGAGGTATACACCTGCCTCAATACTGTAAGAGAGGTTGTCTATGAGTTTCATTTTATCATGGAGCCCTTCTTCCTGGACCCCTCTGCCCTCCTGCCAAATACGCAGATCATCATGGCCTCTCTTCAGCATCTCCTGGGGACTGCTTCTCTTCTCTCTGGTTTCTGGAGTCAATATCTTTCTCTTTCTAGATTTACTCCTCAGTTTTCAAAGAATACGTATTAATATGTAGCTTTATAAGAAAGCATGCATGAGAGGGTTTTCTGTTTTTTTGCTTTTGTCTTGATCTTGTGTATCTAAAAATGTCTTGACTGCTACAGTTATGCCTCAAGATCTGTGCCATCATGAAGAATCTTCATCTGCACTGGATCCACTCGAAGTCGTGGGAAGATGAGCTGGACTCAAAGAGGCTCATCAAACTGGAGGAGCCCTAAGGACTCCCCAAGTGCAGGACTTGGGGAAGGGGCCCTGTGGCCTGTGCTGTGGCCCTGCTGGTGGAAGAGAAGGTATGAGGGGAGATCTCTCAGATGAAAACAGGAGGTGTGAAAGACATAAGGAAGCTGAAGAACAGAGCCACAGAAGAGATCAGTGAACAGAAAGACCCCGCTTGAAGATGTTTTTGCAAAGAAACCAACCAAAGGCATGAGACCACGCACAAGATGAAGAGCTTTGAGACAGAGCTGAAGAAAAGGAAAGGAATAGAGATTATGAAAGCAGAAAGTCAAGCTGAAGAGTGTAGTCTTGTGAACTTTCAGAAAGCATCCTCAGCAAAGACATTGGGGATGTCTCCTAATTGGATGTTAAATAGCATCCCCAAGGTGGACCTCCACATGATGCTGAAATGAAATATATTTCCCATGGGAATGCTAAGGCCCATCTGCTGGAAGGTCAGTAGAACAAGAAGAAAGACAATGAGACATCCTCTACCTTCACCAACATGTGTGAATTATGAGGAGTACATGGATCTTATCACAGTGTACTCAATGCCCCCAGATGGAGAGTAAAGAAGAGCTCAAGGCCAGCCTTTGGAAAGAGTCTCCACATCCCTATCCATGAGAATCCTGCTAAGGACTACAGATTTCTATCACTATCAGAAGTTTAAGAAAAAGAACTGAGAATGGCTGAAGGGAAACAGAACCTTCCTTCAAACTCCCTCATAAGAAAAGGCTTCCTGGACAGAGGCCTGCTTGTTTGCTGGCAAACAGATCCCAAAATAGACTTTATTAGTCCTGTTGTTTACCTGCAGGATTTCTCAAGCACTGAATTTATAACTTTTTGAAACAAAATAATATGCAGTTTTCTTATTTGGGAGCGAACTCTAGCCTTGTGTGCATTATTAAGTCTTGTTGGTTTTTTTTGTTGTTGTTGTTATTTCAAGTCTTTATTTCCCTCTACTTAATTGCTAGTTTTGCTGGGTATAGAATTCTACATTGAAAATTGTTTTTCTCTCCAAATATTGAGGCCCCTGCTCCTATATGGATGGAAGAAGTGGGATATTATTTATTTTTGAAAGATTTTAGGATCTACTCTTTGCCCCAGCATTTGATTGTGATATGCCTTATGGATTCTGAGGGTATTTTGAATTTCAGTTCTAGGAAGTTTTATTGAAATATTTTGGGTAATTTTATCCTCCACTTTTTTTGCAATCTTTTGTTCTAGAACTCTCAATATTTTGATTTTGAGCACAAGATTAATCCCTTAACTTTCTTAGATTTTTCTATTTAAAAAAATTTTTTTGCTACTTGATTCTTTATTTCAGATTTCTTCAACATTTTTTACCAAATCAGCTAAAGAATTTAAAAGTTCATTTTACTAAAGTGTAATGTACAACCATAAGTATATAGCTTGCATGCTCACTCAGTCATGTCCAACTCTTTGTGACCTAAGGACTGTAACCCATCAGATTCCTTTGTCCATGGGATTTTCCCAACAAGAATACTGGAGTGGGTTACTATTTCCCTCTCCAGGGGATCTTCCTGACCCAGAGATAGAACTCTCATCTCCTGCATTGGCAGGTAGATTCTTTACTGCTGTGCCTCCAGGGAAGCCCATATAGTTTGAAGAGCCCTCCAAATAATCACATCTTGTCTCCACCTTGCCTCATATGGAGAAATAAAACCATATCCCCACCCAAGAAGTCTCCAAGAATCCCTGTTTCTCAGGTGCTTCCCTTCCCTCCCCTCCAAAGGTGGCAGAAGTTCTGATTTCTAACACCAGGCTTCAATTTTGTGTACTTTTGAACTTTCTATCAATGGAGTTATATCGTATGAAGACTTTTGCTTCTGGTTTTTTTGACTCAACATTAAGATTTTCAAATTCTTCCCAAGTTGTTGCATATAGTGGAAAATGTTTAATTGCTTTAGACTATTTATCTTTTGTTATATCTATCTATTCTGTTGACAGGTATTTAAGTTGTTTTTGATTTGTGACCATTATTAACAGCATAGCTATGGTAATTCTTGTACAAGTCTTACACACACACACACATACACAAGTAAAATTGCTACCCTAGGTCATGAATTTATCAAACATTAGTGGATAATGTCAAATCATTTTCCAAGGGTTATACTACCTTAGCCTTCCTTTGACAGTTGACATGAGTTTTATTTGCTCTGTGTACATGTGCTCAGTCACTCAATCATGTCTGACTCTTTGCAACCCCATGGACTGTAGCCTGCCAGGATCCTCTGTCCATGAATTTTCCAGGCAAGAATACTGGAGTAGGTTGCCATTTTCCTCCTCCAGGGGATCTTCCTGACCCAGGGATTGAACTCAAGTCTCCAGTATCTCCTGCATTGGCAGGTGGATTCTTTACCATTGCCTTTATTTTCTCTATATCTTTGCTAATACTTGGTATTGTCTGCCTTTTCCAAATGGTTTTAATTTGCACATTCATCATTACTAAGATGTTGACCACCTTTTCACCTGCTTGTTAGCCATGTGAAGATCTCTCATGAAATGCCTGTTCAAATCTCTTGCCTATATTCCTGCTTGGTTGTCTGTCTTTTTTCTTAATAACTCAATATCATCTGGATTGGAACCTTTTGTTGTTATATGGGTCGTGGCTCTATTTCTCACTCTGTGGTTAGACTTTTCTTGTTTTTGTGTCTTTGATAAATAAATTGTCTTGAGTTTAATGTACTTATTATGGTTTTTCAGTCTTTTCTTTATGATTAGTGGTGTTTGTATACTTTTTAACAAATCTTTTCCCCTCCCAAGGTCCTGATAATACTCTTCATGTTATCTTGTTGAAGTTTCATTATTCAAATTTTCACATTTAGTTCTAAAATCCACTTGGAATTGATTTTTGTGCATAGCATGAGATGGCACTCAAGTTTCACCTTTTTGCATATGGATATACATTTGATTCTTCACTATTTATTGAAAGACCACTCTTTGCCCAGTGCTCTGGAAAGTCATCTTGGTCAAAAAGCAAGTGTCCATATATGAGTGGGTCTGTTTTTGAATTCTCTTCCTGGTCTGTCAATGCATTGTCTCTCGTTGCCCAGATACCTCTTTTTAAACTTACTATAATTCTCAATAAACTCAAAACCCAGGAGTGAAAAGCCCTCCACTTTGCTCTTCTCCAAGATGTCCTTGGCTGTTGTTAACCATTTGAATATTCACAAAAATTTTTGAATAACCTTGTGAAAATTCACTAAATGCTACTGGAATGTTACTCCAGATTGAATCTAGATGTTTCTGTGAAGCTACTTTTCAGATGAGATTAGTGTTTAAATCAGTGGACTTTGAGTAAAGCCAATTAATGTGGATGGGCCTCATCTGATCAGTTGAAGGCTCAAAGAGAAAAGACTGAAGACCCTTGAGGAAGAAGGAATTCTGCCTCCAGACTGTATTTGGACTCAAGCTGCAACATCAACTTCTTTTTCGGTCTCCAGTCTGCCAGACTTGTAAGTCCCCACAAGCCATGAGCCAAATATTAAAAAAATCTCTCTCTCTCTCCATATACATATATACACACATTATATATATATATAATGTATGTATGTGTGTATATATATACACACACACACACACATACACTGTGTGTGTCTGTGTGTGTGCTCAGTCAATAAGTCATGTCTGACTCTTTGTGACCCTGTGGACTAGACTGTAGCCCCATGGACTATATATATATATATATATATGTACGTGTGTGTGTGTGTTAGTCACTCATTTGTGTCTGATTCTTTGCAATCCCATGTACTGTAGCCCGCCAGGCTCCTCTGTCCATGGAATTTTCCTGGTAAGAACACTGGAGTGGGTAGCCATTCCCTTTTCCAGGGGATATTCCCAACCCAGGGATCAAACCCAGTTCTCCTGTTTTTCAGGCAGATTCTTTACCATCTGAACCACCAGGGAAGTGTGTGTGTGTATGTATATGTATGTGTGTGTGTGTGTGTGTGTGTATATCTCTATATCTTCTATTGGTTCTTTTTCCCTGGAGAGCCTTGACTAATGCATAGATCATGTCCATGGTTGTCTAAGCTATCCATGAATAATGTTGGGCCTATATTTGGTTATTGTCATCATCTTCTCTGGTTGGTGATACTAATTCTACTTTCATTTATTCTGTAAATAACTTTGAATGCCTCCTATATTCTGAGCAATCTACTAGAAGTTGCAGGACTTTTGTGCAAAAATAGCTGTGTTTTGAGCCCTAATTTCATTTATTAGTGAAAATAACATTTTGGTTCACCAGGGTTTAATGAAACTTCTTAAAGATGAGCTATCAAATTAATTTATTTCTGTTACTTGAAAGAGTTGTACATACACATATAGGGAAGAGTAATAAAGAGACTTGAACTCAAAAACTAACTCAAGTAAAGTGATGGTGACTGCCTAGAGCCCTCCTGTGTGGGAAGACTTCTGAGAAGCACTTGGGTTGCAAGAGAAAGGGACCATTTATGATGTCCCCCTTGGACATCAAGGGATAATAAGCATCCTTGTACCCTGTTTTTGTCATCCCCAGGCTCTGCTTCTTAAGAACTCAGTGAGCTCGGCCTTGAAAGTCAGTGCTTGGTCATGTTAGTGCTTGGGGCTGGAGGTGTTGTAACTTTCTGTGAATTATATACCAAGGAACTGGTCATGGCCATCTGTGCTGCTCCAGCATTGTGTTTGCATAAATTAAACAGAGGAGTGGGTGTTGTTTACTGCAGTTATTCACAGTTGTTCCTATGATTTATGTTTGGAGTTGGCCTCCTTACATCTACTGCGAATGGCTGAGACTACAAGCAGTGTTGTTCCATTAGAAGAGAAAAATGCTCATTATAAAGCATAATACAATGACTCATGCTCATGTACCCTAAAGGGCTGCCTGACATGAGGAAAAGGAGTGGAGATATGTTTCTGGTCACAATGCTTTTATTCCATTATTAAGGCTATTCATCTTTTGAGAAAAAAAATTATAATGCTTCCAATGAAGGTGCCAATTAGACTATGAAACAATTCTGCAAATTAAAGGCATAAGTAACGCATTCTGTATTCACAATGCTGAAGGAAAAGAGTAAACATCTGAGGTGGTGAAAACCTGATATCATCTGCCAGTTAATAAACTTGCTTACCAATGTCACTTTTCTTATAATAAAATCCAGACTCAGTTTTAGAGTCTCTTCCTGGGCATAGAATATTGCAGTAAAATCTTGGGATAGAGCATTTAACTTCTCAGGAAGTAAAAAGCATTTTAAAACAACTTACTGCACACTCTGCCAGAAGGTGTAGAGATTAAAAACTAAGCAACATAGATGGACTCTGAGTTCAAGAATTTAGAATTTTACCAGAGATGTCAGATTCTCAGAGGACTCTCGTATCTATCTTCTCAGGAGTAGTAATTTATTTTTAATAAGTCTGCACAACTTGGTCAAGTAAAAAATTTTAACTGATTTTTTGAATTTCCTGACTTGATTGACTGTAGATTTACTTGCCCATGTGAATTCCTATTTTGGTACAATGATGGCAAGTTCTGTCAATTAATGACAGATCACATATTCCATTTGTACATTAAGCAAAGTGGATAGTTCACCAAGAGTACTGGCTTTCCTTTCTTGAGAAATTGGTCTCTTCCTCAGTATTAAAGTGGATTCTGTGGGAACTTTTATTTTAACTGTGCTATGTGAAGGCACTTAACAAATCTGGATTCAGATTCCCACGATGTGGAGGCTGAGGCAGGAAGCAGAGTTAAGCAACATTAAGCCCATTAGTTCTTCCAGATCTCTGGTCCCAGTTGGTAAATCGCTGTGTAGGTCCCTTGGGTTCCGAGGAGACCCTGACTCACTCACTTGTGATCATCTGTCTGCTGAGAGTTGGCAGTTCAGTTCAGTTCAGTTCAGTCGCTCAGTCGTGCCCGACTCTTTGCGACCCCATGAATCGCAGCACACCAGGCCTCCCTGTCCATCACCAACTCCTGGAGTTCATTCAGACTCACGTCCATCGAGTCAGTGATGCCATCCAGCCATCTCATCCTCGGTCGTCCCCTTCTCCTTCTGCCTCCAATCCCTCCCAGCATCAAAGTATTTTCCAATGAGTCAACTCTTCGCATGAGGTGGCCAAAGTACTGGAGTTTAAGCTTTAGCACCATTCCTTCCAAAGAAATCCCAGGGTTGATCTCCTTCAGAATGGACTGGTTGTATCTCCTTGCAGTCCAAGGGACTCTCAAGAGTCTTCTCCAATACCACAGTTCAAAAGCATCAATTCTTCAGCACTCAGCCTTCTTCACAGTCCAACTCTCACATCCATACAGGACTACTGGAAAAACCATAGCCAAGAGAGTTGACAGTAGGCTTGGAGAAAAGGCAAGTGTGGCTACCCAACCACAGCAGTGGCAAAGGGAGCTTTCCAGCCCTCTTCTCCCACCCAATGGTTCCTATGCGGTGCCAAGTTGGTACCTCTTTCTCTGTTGTGGCTGTGAAGCCAGGGAAGATTGCATTTATCATGAGGTTAAAGGTAGAGGAGTGCTTCTCCATAGAGGGGTTAGAGGGGTGGCTCTTGGTGACAGATCGATTCTGTGACACTGATCATTGCCACATAAGTCAGGCAGAGACATGGTGTCAGTGGCCAGTGCCGTTAGAGTTCACCAGAGACCAGCCTAAGAGTCTGCCATCTTGCTCTCTTTTCTTCTCCCTTGTGGACTGGGTTACAGCTACCATCTCAGACTCTGGGAGCTGGTGGTAAACAAAGCCATCGTTCATTACAAAGCCATTTGCTGCATCAAAACACAATTCAGAAAGGAGGAAAGAACCAGGAGCTGTGTGAGCAATTCCTCCTTGGCTACCAGACTGTGCTTATAGCAGCAAAGAAGACTGTGACCTTGATGTGACCCTGAGGTTCCAAAGACTCTTAACAGGTATCTATAAATGCAGGTGCTATAATTAGGATCTCCCAGCACAACAACACTGGGCTAGGCCTTGGAGTTTGCTGTTTCAGAATGAAGCGTGATCACCAATAACCGTCTTCCATCTCAATGGAAGGGCCATTTAAGGACTTGGGCCATTTAAGGACCCGGACATGACTGAGCGACTGAACTGAACTGAACTGATGGGATTAGGAAGGGTTGAGTTTTCAAATATTTTCCCCTTTGGTTTGGAACAAGACGACATGGGCATACATTTACCCCACTGACATGGTTACCAGAAGCATCCAGGGTGGGCGGTCACAGAGTAGTCTTGCTGGCTGGGTCAGCTTGCACAAGAGACAGGACAGATGGGTCTGAATTCTTCTGTGTCATCACTTCTGTATTTCTGGGTTATGCTTCACTCAGGATTGCAAAGGCAAATTGCAGTGAATTGGAATGACCTGACATTTCTGTGACATCTGCTTTTGTTGCAACTCAATTCTCCCAGACACCACACCACACAAGGGAAATGCATATGGAAAATATCTCGTTAACATCTCTTAAGACAGACAACAAAAACAGACTACTCAGAACTAGAAAAGATCCACTTTGAAGCCCGAGGAGCCTTCTATGGCAATTTATGATGAATTGATGAAATTTTGTAGCTAATTGTTATGTGCCTATATTCCTTCTTGATGGAGGGTGCTGTCATAGCAGGGTGCTGTGAATTCGATTGAAATTTTCTAACAATTCTTTAGCCCAGAGACATGCTTAAGAGAAAAATGCAAGGTGTTAGAGCTGGAGGGGAACACAGAGACTGCTGGGTCCCACAGCTGATTTTTCCAGATGCAAAATCACATGCAGTCAGGGTACTTGACCTACCCAGGACCACACAGCTAACTGTGGCAATGCAGGCACTGGATCGCAAGTCTGAACACCTTGATCTGTACTTTATTGAAAGACTGCATTGTCCCTCTAAGAATGGTAGGTCTGCGTGTGCACAAGTGGCCAAACTGACGATGCTCCACTGACTAGCTGAAATAGGCCAAGACTTCCTTCATCAGTCAGGAAGCCGGAAAGGCAAGGAAAGGATTTGGTCTTACAGGATGGAGACAAAATGTCTTCTTTCAATAGATCACGAAGTTCTCCATTTAACAGGAGCCAGAGAACAAGATCAGACCTCAAGCAGCTTACAAACAAGATTCTTCCTTCACCCAGACATCCGCACATTCGCAGTGGGGGCTGTGGACCATCAGGGCCATGCCACTGTGCTGGCAGTGAAGACTTCCCTGTGATGTGGCTATAGCATAATTCTCCTGGACGGAGAGGTTAGCTCAAATTCAACAGGATGGCTTACATTCAAACCAGCGTGCAGCATCTGCTGTGCCTTGGTGGCAGTGGCGCATCAAAACTCAGAGAAAAGGGCTGGGAGTTTCCTTGCCCCCACGAAGGCCCTGGACGCACTGCTCAGCAGCAAGTGGAGGAGTCTGTGTCTCATTCTAGGTGTAGTCATGTCAGGAGATGCTGCAGAATCATCTGTCCTGCCACGTGGTGCTTTTTGCTCAAAAGGCTGGACCTTGCCTTGACGTCAGCTGGCAAAACCCAAGGACAGTAAGCCACCAGGGCGGGGCCCATGGCCAAAGTCTGGGAAGGCAGAAGAAGCTGAATCCTTCCAGTCCAAATTGGTTTCCCTACTTCACACAAGCAAAGGGCTTGTTTTAAGAAGGACTCTTCACCATGGAGAACAGTATGGAGATTCCTTTAAAAACTAGGAATAAAACTACCATATGACCCCACAACCTCAGTACTGGGCATATACCCTAAGGAAACCTTAATGGAAACAGAAGCCTCTACCCCAGTATTCATTGCAGCACTATTTACAATAGCTAGGACATGAAAGCAACCTAGATGTCCATCAGCAGATGAATAGATAGAAGCTGTGGTGCATATATACAATGGAATATTACTCAGGCATAAAAAGGAACACATTCGAGTCAGTTCTAATGAGATGGATAAACCTAGAGCCTATTATACAGAGTAAAATAAGTCAGAAAGAGAAAATATCATATATTAAAGCAAATATATGAAATCCAGAAATATGGTACTGATGAACCCACTTGCAGGGTGCAGTGGAGACATAGACAGAGAACAGACTTGTGGACACAGTGGAGAAGGAGAGGGTGGGGTGAATGGAGACAGCATGGAAACAAATATTATCATATGTAAAATAGATACCCAATGGGAATTTGCTCTGTGACTCAGGGAGCTCAAACCAGTGCTCTGTGACAACCTAGAGAGGTGGGATGTGGTGGGAGGGAAGTTCAAGAGGGAGAGGACATATGTATACCTATGGCTGATTCATATTGATGTATGGCAGAAACTAGCACAATATTGGAAAGCAATAATCCTTCGATTAAAAATAAATAATTTTTTTTAAAAAAGTAACCCTGAAAAAAAAGTTAGTAAAATGATGAGTAAAAAAAATAATAATAATAATGAAAGGGCTGTTAAGAAGACAAATATGAGCAAGGAGCCATGCAGGCTGAGACTGAGAGGGGAACAGGGGGATGGGGTCAGCTGAGTTGACTGAGCACCTCCCTCGGGCAGGAAGCCAAGGGATGAGCAGGGTCTGCCCTCAGAGTGACTGCCATTTCCTGCCCACTTTGTTATCACCTGGATTTCCCTAGTGGCTCAGACGGTAAAGCATCTGTGTACAATGTGGGAGACCCGGTTCAATCTCTGGGTTGGAAGATCTCCTGGAGAAGGAAATGGCAATCCACTCCAGTATTCTTGCCTGGAAAATCCCATAGACGGAGGAGCCTGGTAGGCTACAGTCCATGGGGTCGGAAAGAGTCGGACACGACTGAGCGACTTCACTTTTCTTATCACCTGAGTGGCTCCTCAAACGTGAATATGTTAGCAATGAAAGAATGAAGGTTGGAATGCTGTTTAAAGAAGAGAGCCTCCAGTACAGTGATTCGCTAAGGGAACAAGGTTCATTTGTTGTGGGTCCAGAGCGGGAGAGACTTGTCAGACCGGGAACACTATCCCAGTGGAGACATTTGGTTTGGACTTTACTGGGTGGTAAAATTTCTATGTAGGATCCTCTCCTGTGAACAAGTAAGGCTATATCAGTCTTATTAAGGAGAGAAGAGCCATCTGACTCTCACAGCCAGCACTCCCCTTGTGATAGGAGCCGGTACTTGGTAGCTCAGTGGTAAAGAGTCCACTTTGATGCAGGAGACTGCCTGAAATGCAGGAAACGTGAGTTCAGTCCCTGGGTTAGGAAGATCCCCTGGAGGAAGAAATGGCAACCTACTTCAGTGTTCTTGCCTAGGGAATTCCATAGACCGAGAAGCCTGGCAGGCTACAGTCCAGGGGGTCGCAAAAAGTTGGACACGGCTTAGCAACTAAACCACCACCAGTATAAACAAAAGAAAACACAGGATGAATGATGGGCTGGTCTTGCTCTTGGGTGGCAGTGGAGCCAACAGACATTCAGGTTTGCGTCTGCGACTGCCAAGCTTTCCCGACTAATGGTCTCTGCCACGCAACAAAGCCTAGACTGTGAATCTCAGCTCACTTTGACCTTGAAGGCTCCGAAGAACACCCATGTGCTTGCTCCGTTTTACTCTCATGCACACTGTGACTCAGGTTTTCCCAGCTCCTGCCAGACCCTCCGCCTGGCCTCCTTGATAATTATCCAGATTCACAGAAATGGACACGTACAGAACTCTTGCAATCTCTTATCTAAACGGACCTTTATGGAGCTCTGGTCTTTTTCTCTCTTGGGAGAAGTGGCAATAACCCATCTCTTCCAAACTTAACATTCATCCATTATTCTTTCTTTCCTATTAATACTATTAATTGATCACTGACCATGTGTCAAGCACTGGGCTAGGTGCCAAGGGTTCAATTAAAAACACAGGTGGGACTTCCCTGGTGGTTCAGTGGTTAAGAATCCACCTGCCCATTCAGGGGACATGGGTTCGATCCCTGGTCCAGGAACTAAGATCCCACATGCCACAGTGCAACTGAGCCCCTGAGTCACAGCTACTGAACTCTGCACACCTAGAGTCTGTGCTCCTCAACAAGAGAAGCCACCGCAATGAGAAACCCGTGCACCCCAGCTGGAGAAATCCTGCACACAGCAACACAGACACAGTGCTGCCAAAAACTAAAATTAAAAAACTTGGTATCTATAGTCAGGTGGACAGGGGCAGGGGGTGTCTATTGAGGCTGGGAAGGTGGGCACCTGGCAGGAGCTCCAATGCTGTTTCCCAGGAGAGGGAAGGAGAATGCCCAGGGGCAGCAGCAGGGGTCAGTGGTTGAAGGCTTGTGACAACGCAAGGAGTCCCGCCTCTTTATCAGAGCAAACTGCTGCTCGACACTCCTGGACCTCATTCATCTTTCTCGGCACTTTAAAGAAATGCCTGCACCCCAGTGATGCCTTAGCGGGGGAGCAGAGGGTTTTCTCATTTTACAGGTGAGGAAACTGGAGATCCTTGGAGGTGCCAGGGCCAGCCAAGGTCATACAGGAGCCCAAAGTAGAAGTTGAATAGTCAGCAAGGACCATGACGGGAGGGGGAAATGTGAATCTACTCCCCAAGGAGAGCCCAGCTAATACACGGTATAAATTCTTCACAAGATCCTTTTAAAAACCCAAGCTCCCTGAATGAAACATAATCAGGAATGTATCGTGCAGGTTGGGACACTGAAGGTCAAGGCTGTGGAACTGCACTCCATATATCTCTTATCTTGCCTCCTAAAATAAGCCAGACAGAGAACCCTGTCCCCAGGCAGGTCCTCTGTCTTGGGAAAGCAATAGGCTTTACTAACTTTCTATGTAATCAGTCACAGGCCAGCAGCAGACTAAGTGATTTTGATTCAAGAGAGGAAACATAAACCAGGTGACCTTTGATATATGAAAATGCAGAAGGAAGGGTCCAGAATCAGTCATTCTAAACCACAGGTAGACAGTGACCTACTTTCTCTGTTTTAAAAGGAGCCAAGCAAAAACCACTACAATATTGTAAAGTAATTAATTACCTTCTAATTAAAAATAAATAAATTTAAAAAAATAATAAAAAATTAAAGGAGCTGAGGTCTCCACCCAGACCTTTATTATGAGGACAGCATGAGTTAAAATACATTAAAGCGCTTAGGGCAGTGCTGGGCATAAGCACTCAATTTCTTAGCTGTCCTTGCCCTCAAGTTCTTGTAAAGATATGGGCACCCAGTTTGAGAAGCATGTGTGCAAAATGGCTTCAGTCCTGCCCGACTCTTTGTGACCCTATGCACTGTTTCCCATCAGACTCCTCTTCCTTAGGATTCTCCAAGCAAGGATACTGGAGTGGGTTGCCAGGCCCTCCTCCAGGGGATCTTCCCGACCCAGGGATTGGACCCAGTTCTCTCCTGTCTCCTGCACTGATGGGCGTGTTCTTTAACATTAGTGCCACCTGGTAGAGAAGTCTTCCAAAAGCACAGAACTCCCCCAAGATCCAGCAGCACTACGATTGTACCTTTAGGGAAAATAAGATCAAAACAGACACAGGACTCTTCTCCCTGTAACATCCAGTGTAGAAAATCCCACACTTCATTGTGCAAGCAAGGCTTACCATGAAGCAGTGGAGGTTGACTAATTCACAGGTGTTCATGTAAAACAGCATGGCAGATCCTAGTGTGAACAATCAAGAAGTGACTTTGGGACTTCCTTGGTGGCCCACTGCTCAAGAATACACCTTCTAATGCAAGGGACACAGGTTCAATCCCTGGTCCAGGAACTAAGATCCCACTGCCACGGAGCAAATCTGGAAAACTCAGCAGTGGCCACAGGACTGGAAAAGGTCAGTTTTCATTCCAATTCCAAAGAAAGGCAATGCCAAAGAATGCTCCAACTACCGCACAATCTCACATGCTAGTAAAGTAATGCTCAAAATTCTCCAAGCCAGACTTCAGTAATACGTGAACCATGAACACCCTGATGTTCAAGCTGGTTTTAGAAAAGGCAGAGGAACCAGAGATCAGATTGCCAACATCTGCTGGATCATGGAAAAAGCAAGAGAGTTCCAGAAAAACATCTATTTCTTCTTTATTGACTATGCCAAAGCCTTTGACTGTGTGGATCACAATAAACTGTGGAAAATTCTGAAAGAGATGGGAATACCAGACCACCTGACCTGCCTCTTGAGAAATCTGTATGCAGGTCAGGAATCAACAGTTAGAACTGGACATGGAACAACAGACTGGTTCCAAATAGGAAAAGGAGTACGTCAAGGCTGTGTATTGTCACCCTTCTTATTTAACTTATATGCAGAGTACATCATGAGAAACACTGGACTAGAAGAAACACAAGCTGGAATCAAGATTGCCGGGAGAAATATCAATAACCTCAGATATGCAGATGACACCACCCTTATGGCAGAAAGTAAAGAGGAGCTAAAAAGCCACTTGATGAAAGTGAAAGAGGAGAGTGAAACAGTTGGATTAAAGCTCAACATTCAGAAAACAAAGATCATGGCATCTGGTCCCATCACTTCATGGGAAATAGATGGGGAAACAGTAAAAACAATGTCAGACTTTATTTTGGGGGGGCTCCGAAATCACTGCAGATGGTGACTGCAGTCATGAAATTAAAAGACGCTTACTCCTTGGAAGAAAAGTTATGACCAACCTAGATAGTATACTCAAAAGTAGAGACATTACTTTGCCAACAAAGGTCCATCTAGTCAAGGCTATGGTTTTTCCTGTGGTCATGTATGGATGTGAGAGTTGGACTGTGAAGAAGGCTGAGCACTGAAGAATTGATGCTTTTGAATGTGGTGTTGGAGAAGCCTCTTGAGAGTCCCTTGGACTGCAAGGAGATCCAACCAGTCCGTTCTGAGGGAGATCAACCCTGGGATTTCTTTGGAAGGAATGATGCTAAAACTGAAGCTCCAGTACTTTGGCCACCTCATGTGAAGAGTTGACTCATTGGAAAAGACTCTGATGCTGGGAGGGATTGGGGGCAGGAGGAGAAGGGGACGACCGAGGATGAGATGGCTGGATGGCATCACGGACTCAATGGACGTGAGTCTGAGTGAACTCCACGAGATGGTGATGGACAGGGAGGCCTGGTGTGCTGCGATTCATGGGGTCGCAAAGAGTCGGACACGACTGAGCGACTGAACTGAACTGAACTGAACTGAATGCAAGGGACACAGGTTCAATCTCTGGTCCAGGAACCAAGATCCCACATGCCACGGGGCAACTAACGCCACACATTGCAACTACTGAGCCCAGAAAAGAAGAAGAGGTGAGACCAATATAAACTGAATGTATCCCATAGGAAGAGTGACGTAGCTAAAACTGTGATGTTGCAAAATGATCACAGGTTTTAAATTTTATTTGTAACAATGTGATATTTAATTAAATATATAATTTATAAAAATCACTGGGAGATGATCTGACCTAGATATAAAAAGGAGGGGAAAATAAACTATTTTCTGCTTGAAAGGCCATCCTTTTGAGTGCCTTACATCAGTTTAACAAATCCATACTTGCTGTCTTCCCCACTGGGGAGGTCTTGACTAAGCATAGAGAAATCATCAAATGGAAAAAGGTGCAGTGGGATAACCCTGTCTATACACACAACAAGCCTGTGTGTGCACATAACATCCCTGTATACACACACAGCAACCCCATGTGTGCATACAACCAGTGAGGAACCAAGAAGGGAGTCATTCAGTAAAAATGGCTGATCCTTCATCCCAGTCTCTGGACAAGAGATTCTGTGAGGAACGAACAAACTTCACCCTTTTGTGAAAGCCTTTAACCCTTGAAGTCACAGTGAGGGGATAATCTGTGTAGTCAAAATCATCCTTAAAAATCTCTTTAGTCTTCTGTACAAACAAGAGAGCTACAGGCAGCCAGGGGAGTTTCAACAACAATTAAAAGACAATTCTTCCCTTTAAAAGGCACTGATCATTGGTCAATGGCTTCTAGAGCAGAAGAATGGTTAGTGTCTGCACCTTGAAATTTTTCTTCACCACATTTAAGATCAAATCATTTTATTATTATTTTATAACTTTTTATTGAATGACCCCCTTCTTGGTTCCCCACTGGTTATATGCACACACGGGGTTGTTATGTGTGTATACAGGGATGTTATGTGCACACACAGGCTTGTTGTGTGTATACACAGGGTTATCCCACTGCACCTTTTTCCGTTTGATGATTTCTCTGTGCTTAGTCAGGACCTCCTCAGTGGCACAGTGATAAACAACCTGCCCATCAATGCAGAAGATCCAGGAAACATAGGTTCAATCCCTGGGTGAGGAAGAGCCCCTGAAGGAGGAAGTGGCAACCCACTCCAGTATGCTTGCCTGGGAAATCCTGTGGACAGAGGAGCCTAATGGGCTACAGTCCATGGGGTCACAAAGAGTCAGACACGACTTAGAGACTAAACAACTTCTTTGTACGCTTTTCTACAGAACTACTTGCTTTGACCTCCTGGGGGCAGCTTTCCTCCCCTGCTCTAGATTTAATCGGAGTGTATTTGCATAATAATTTTTCTCATCTAACTTGTATACAGCCATGGTGGGAATCAGCATCTTTATGTTGGCAGCAATGGGCCCTGCCTGTGACCTCTTGTCTACTGAAAGAACAGAAGCACTCTGAACTGTAAATCTGACTGCTGCCTGATACTCCTCTCACCTGCAATGTATAATCTTTGGTCTGTAAATGTTTAATTGATAACAACTTCAACATTTCCAATATATTTAATGCTTTGTTTAATTTCAAACACAGCTAAGTGCCAGCGCCAACATTATTTATCTGACAAAAGAGTCGTATCCAGAATATATAAAGAAGTGTTAAAACTCCTTACAAGAAGACAAGCAAGTCAATTAAAAGAAGTGGGAGGGGACCATTAAAGAAGACATTTCTCAGAAGAAGAGATGTGAATGGCCAGTTAGCATGTAAAAGATATTGAGTGTCATTAATCATCAGGGACTGCACATTAAAAACATAATATTTCATTTATAGATAATATTTTTTTAAAAGGCCTGACAATACCAAGTGTTGGCAAGGAGGTGGAGCAATTAGAAATATTTTGTACATTTCCAGTAGCAATGAAAAAGCTTATAACTGCATTGGTTATTTGGCAGTTTCTTATAAAGTTAACATACACCTGCCATATGGTCCAGCCATTCAATTCCTAGGTATATTTACCCAAGAGCAACGAAAATACATATCCACACAAAGATGGGGGCACAAATATTTATAGCAGTTTTTTTCTTGGTGGCAACTTCACATTGTCAACAATTCAAATATCTATCAACAGATGAACAAACTCCAAGACACACAAACAATAGAACACTACTTAGCAATAAAAAACAAAAAGGAAGAGCTCCTGAAAATAAATTCATTGAACTATTTATTTCCATACCTTGTTCAATGTCAGCCTGTGTTCCTTCTTCCTCTTTTCATTTTATCTAGCTTTGTAGCTGAGTTTATACAGGGTCCTATGTAGAGTTCATGAGACTTCCCAGGCGATGCTAATGGTAAAGAATCTGCCTCCCAATGCAGAAGGTGTAGGAGGTGCGGGTTTGATACCTGAGTTAGGAAGATCCCCTCTAGGAGGGAATGGCAACCCACTCCAGTATTCTTGCCTGGAGAATCCCATGGACAGAGGAGCCTGGCAGGCTACAGTCCATAGGGTAGCAAAGAGTCAGGCATGACTGAAGCGACTTAGCACATATACACACATCGAGTTTATACAGGCTGTAATTTGTGGAGTTAACAACATGGATATTATAAGTGAATAAAACCAAATACACACAAAAATATATACTATATGACATTCTAAGTAGGAATTACTAAACTATTTGCTAAATGTCAGTGTTGTATGGTTTTTTTTTGTTGTTGTTGTTTGTTTTTTGTCCCTAGGGGGTAGTGCTATTGATATCAGAAAAAATTAGGGATGATGAAATTCTTCATACTATGTAACCCTTTTATATCTGAAAAGAATTAGATTACATGAAAAGAATAGTGAAGCACTTTGAAGGCTTTAGGACAGCAGAGGAGAAAGAAAACAGCTTAATGCTTGTCTCCCTTCTCTAAAAGTTTCCTTCTTTGTAGAAGCACGTAGGAGTATCACATATTTTAGCACGTTAAGCATCTAATCAAAACTCGGGTTTTAGGACCACCACAATTTAAGGTAAGAAAAAATATATATAAGTGCTCACAATGATAACATTCAAGCAAAAAAATTGATCCATTTTTCGATGAGCAGAACTCTAAGTGGATCAGTATGTGTATGGTGTGTGGATGGCTGTGGGCTTGTCTGGAATGGGATACAAGAGAACTTTCTCAGGTGATGAAAACGCTCTCATGCATTCATCAAGATAGGGCTTCCCTGGTGGCTCAGTGGTAAAGAATCCACCTGCCAGTGCAGGAGACATGGGTTAAATTCCTGGGTCAGGAAGATCTCCTGGAGATTTAAAAGAATTGATGCAGAAATGATGCTTTCAAATTGTGGCACTGGAGAAGACTCTTGAAAACCCTTTGGAATACAAAGAGTTCAAACCAGTCAATCCTAAAGGAAATCAACCCTGAATATATATTGGAAGGACTGATGCTGAAGCTGAAGCTCCAATACTTTGGCCATCTGACTCGAAGAGGTGACTTTGTGGAAAAGACTCCGATTCTGGGAAAGACTGAAGGCAAAAAGGAGAAGAGGGCAGCAGAGGATGAGATGGTTAGCGAGCATCACAACTTAACGGACTTGAGTTTGATGGTGAAGGACAGAGGAGGAAAGAGTCAGACACAATTTGACAAATAAACAACAACAATTCAGTAAGACAGATAGAAATGTGTATATCCTTTATTTTTCAAAGTGTCCATCTCAGTAATGTGGCTGTGTGGTTAAAAGAGATGCCCATAGAACATTAAGCATAGAGCCCAATGCATAACTGGTCTAATTTCTGAAATATTAATGTATCAGAAATTTCTGGTTTTAAAGTGGAAACTATAATGAACTACAGAAAAACATGTGTTGTAAAAATTATCTGTCAATTTAAAACTTCTCCCCAAATCCCGAAGACTTGGGACATTACGAAAACAAGTGTAAGAACTTCAAGGGAAATGAATTAAGGAAAAGAAGGAAAATAGCTTCTCTTAAAGAGATAAGAAAAGAAAGATTAATTTTCTTTCCAACTTATAATAGTGTCTTTGTTTGTAGAATTAAACTACCACTTATTTGTAAGACCTAGTTAGACATGCAAAGTGTGCACATTCCGAGTTTGCAATTTAACAAAACATTTTTTCAATAAAGCAAGAGAAGCATTAATTAAAACTTGTTTGTTTGTTTAAATTACAATAGGAGACCATGAGGTAGTTTACCAAAGTCCTTCGGTTTTCTAAAAAGAACTCCAGGCTTAAAGTTCACAAGTAGCTTGAAAGTAATTTATTTCCATATAAACTTGCATAGATGCTTCGATACTCTTAAATCCAGACCATTGGAACAGATCAAACCCAGTACGGAGAACTGAGCCTTTATCAAGTGGAAAGGTTAATTTGACAGTGGTTATTTCGTCCAAAAAGAATTCAGAGAGTTAGGGCAAAAGTGCAGATTTCTGCCATATTCCTAGGTATGAAAAAGGTTCTGAAAAGTTTTTTTAAGTAAACTCATAGTTATTCATTTCTGAACCCTGTACAAGGTCAGCGTGTGTTCCTTCCTCTGCTTTTCATTTCCTCTAATTTTTGTAGCTGGATTTATAAGAATGGGCCCCCCACCCAGGGTGTGAGCCAACCAAGCACTGTTATATTGTCTTGTCAACTAGTTCTGGGACAAAGTGTGCTGCGTATGAGCACTGGGTGCCATCATGGGCACCTGGTGTCCCCTAAGCCAGCCAGGAGTTGACCTAAAGCAAGTAGACTGCCCATTATTCTCTAGCAAAACTGGGTTTATTTGGAGATTTGCAAAGAGTTGCAATTGGGAGTCTGCAATCATGGTGTGAACATGTGTTTGCTAAGTCGCTTCAGTCATGTCCGACTCTGCAACCGTCTGGACTCTAGCCCACCAGGCTCCTCTGTCCATGGGATTCTCCAGGCAAAAATACTGGAGTGGGTTGTCAAGCCCTCCTCCAGGGGATCTTCTTGACCCATCTCTTGTGCATCCTCATCGGTAGGCAGGTTCTTTATGACTACCACCTGGGAAGCAGTCATAGTGAGCCACATGCAAATCCCCCACAGAAATGGAGGGGAGCGCTGTTTCATAGAGGAGAAAAGGAAGTTGAGGTGGAAGTGGAGTAGAGTCCTCGGCTTATCAATTGGTTAAGAGATAGTCTCTCGTTAGCTGAGTCCTTGCCATGAAAGAAGAGGGGTCTTTCTCCTTCCTGTTGGTCTCTGCTATCAGCATAGGGCATGAGAGCGCCCCCTCCTGGTCTCCCAGCTCTATTTAATCGAAGTTTCTATATTACACGGGATTGGCCTACTCTGAAAGGCTGAGTTCTTGCAAAGCAGAGTAATATTTGTAGACAGAGACAGTGCTATTCTTGTAAAGCGTCAACATGCCAGCACCACTGAGCTGCAGACTTAATATGTTGTGTGTGCAACAAAGCAAAGACTCATCTTTCCATTTACACAAAATGCAATGGTTTGTAGACCAGACACCTACAGCATTTTGAACTTTTCCTATAGTCAGCTTACTAAGTCACTATTTCCTGATGCTTGATTGTTAGAATATAGTGGTGTAATTATCTTTAGGCCAGAAATGACAGTGGGAGATGTTGTCATTGAACTGGGTTCCCTGCATTCACTGGGGATTTCGGGGCCCTGAGGTGTCAGGATTAGGCAGAAGCATCACAGATGAGGACATGTGGTAAGGGACAGCAGAGCCAAAGCTATGCAGTCATCAGATATGAGACAGCATAATTCAGCCAAGTAAATGTTGAAGATCTAATTGGTTTATTAAATGACTCATGTACTAGGCAGCATAGTATTTAGGAAGCAGAGGGGAGCTCCAGGGGCCACAGAAGGGAAAGGTTTTTCAAGGCAGGAGGAAAAAGTCAAAACCAGAAAAAAGGATTATTTCAGATTAAGTCATTTCCCTTTGGGGACAAAAGGGTCTTATCAGGGGGCTTACCTCATCTTCCCTTGGGGGATTGAAAGGACCCATGGGACAGATGACCTCATTGGTACTAACCAGAAAATTTCTGCCTCACTGTTTAAGACTAAGTGTCTGGGGGAGGTTGAAGTTTCACTCAGGTTCTGTATTAAACCCCAGTTTGGAGGTGTGGCCTGGCATAAGTGGCTCTATTTTGGGCCTGTGGTTTCTGTTTTAACACAGACCATTCAGTAATTAGAATAGTCTGACCTGCAGTGTCTTTGGTGATGGTCACGGTGCCTCTAGAAGTGAAAGACTTGGGAACGTCCTAAAGTCTTACTTTGTGTAAGTGGAAAAGCTCGACATCTGTTGAACAGAAGTCTGAGCTGAGTCACCACAATAGACTGTTAACAGCCTCTCAATTTGTTCCCAGATTTGAGTCTTTCAAGCTCAGCTCTGGGCTAGGTCTCTCGGGAGGCAAGAAAGACCCCCAGGGTGCAGAGTGAGAGAAGGCACTCCCTCCTGGGTTATAAAAGTGCAGGATCACCCCCGTAGGACCTTAGGAGCAACCCCCTCCTTTAATTCTATGCAGGAGTCCCCATCTTGCTTTGCCCTGGCCCCAGTCAACAGAGGCCCTTGCCTGAAAGGGAGGCCAAGTCCCCTAGAGGAAGGATGGTGCTACACAGCAAATGTTTAGGCTGTAAATCTTCCCCCAAAAGGCCCTGTGGTCATTTACCAGAGGGACTGTGTAGTGAGGAAAGGTAAATAATCAGACTTTTCCAGGATTACAGAACACTGGCTCTACACTGAAAGGGATTTATGGAGCCAGAACACCACTGTGCTCCACTTCCCAGTCAGAATCGGGGCTTATGTAGGGCAGGTGATGCACTGAGACAGAAGCCCATTTCATAGCGGGCTTAGTGAGTCCGGAACACCCTCTTTGGGGATTTCCCCAGTTTGGAATGCACTCTTGAAACATGCCGTCGGGCAGGGTGGGCTCTGGGTGAGGGTGAGTCACTTGCATCTTATAAGGAATGGGTTCCTTGTTTCTTTGCTGCAGCTTCTGCAACGCAGCTTCTTCCTGAGCTCCGGGTACTGATGGCAGATCTCAGTGGAAGGTGGGCCCTGCAAGCCCAGGAACAACCCAGAGGAAGGAGGAGCCCAGGCCTGGCTCCGCCCCCCAAGGCTCCGCGCAGCACGCAGAGCCCTCTGCTAGGACCGAGGTTGCAATCACTACGCCTCTGACCGCATATGTCTTTGCACCAGCAGTACCAAGCTCAGGCCAAGGACGGGAATATCTGTTTGTGCAGCTCTGGTCACTTGCTTTTCCTTTCGTTAACTGCATAGGCTGCTGGAAACTAGGTATCACATGTAAAGAGGTGAACCGTTCCCCAAACACAGGAAAGGATCTAGATGGCGGGGAGCTAGAGAGAACCGTCAAGTTGAACTATGCTTTTCATAATATTGCTGTGAGAAACAGTGATGTAAGAGCTGAGCAAATGCTGGGCACATAGGACCTGAGCCGAATATTTCTTATGTTTCATGAGGAAGAAGTGGAGGAGAAGTCTCTTCTTGAGGAAGACTGAACTCTACAAATCCGACATATCTGGACACATCCAGAGGCACGCAGGGGCGGGCTGCTGGATCAGGTCTCCCGATGGAGTAGCAGAATAGGAGAAACACAGGTCACAGAAGGGAAGGCTCAACAATACCACGGGGAGGCGGCACCTCAGCAAATCCTTGATTGCAGGATTTGAACAACAGGGTAGGACAGACCAGCAGTTTCTTTATCAAAGAAATTGGGAGGGGATGGGAAGGGAGGGAGAGAGAGAGAAAGAAAGATGGAAGGTTAAATTGAAGGAATAAATTAAAGCAATGCAGGACTTCTTTGTTGGTCGAGTGGGATCTCTGTGTTCCCAATTGCAAGAGGCCCAGGTTTGATCCTGATCAGGGAACTAGATGCGACCAAGAGTTTGTTTGCATGCAGTCATGTCTGACTCTTTGCAACCCCATGCACTGTAACCCACCAGGCTCCTCTGTCCATGGCATTTTCCAGGCAAGAATACTGGAGTACATTGCCAGTTCCTCCTCTGGGGGATCTTTCTGACCCAGGGATGGAATCCATGTCTACTGTATTTGCAGATGGATTCTTTACCACTGAGCCACCAGGGAAGCCCAAGAGTTCACATGCCACAGCTAAATATCCTACATGCCGCAAGGAAACTCGAAGATCCCAGGTGCTGCAACTAAGACCTAGCACAGCCAAATAAATAAATAAAGAATTTTTAAAAAAACTTCAAAGAGATGCAAGATGTTTCAACTAAGTACAATATATAAATCTTATATATTGTGGTTACATTTTTTAGAGTATCCTAATATTTCAGAAAGGTGTATTAAAATAGTTATCAATGAAATGATATGATGTCAGAGATTTTGCTTGAAAAAACCCAGTGCAGGATTAGGAGGAGGGGAGGGATGAGGAAGTGCAGATGAAATGAGGTCAGCCATGAGCTGGTAATTACTGAAGCTGGTTCTGGGTCCAAGGGGCTTATTATCCTATTCTCTCCACATTTTTACATCTTTGAAATTTTACATAATAAAAATTTATAAAAAAAAAAAAAAAAAAAGCAAAACCCCTGGAGTATAAAACAAGTCTAAGAAATGCCTTTAAGAGGAATGCAAGAGCTCAGAGAAGGTGCAGTTACACAGCTGGCAGGTTCGCCTCCAGGCTCACAGGAGCTCTGGGATCTAGTAAACTGGCTGACAGACTTTACATGGTTTAAGAGCCTCTCCATAAATAATCTCACTTCATACTTGCAGCACACCTGAGGGGCCTGCAGGGCAGGCATTTTCATTCTTTTGGTTGTGGACACTGAGGCTCCAAGAAGCTGTACAACTTGCCTAGGGTAACATAACAAGTTGGTTCTCGCTCAGCCACTTGAGTTCCCACTTTAATGCTCCTTCCATGGTTCCGTGTATTTATTTCTACCCAATGTGACCTGACCGTGCTCAGCTGTCATTCGAGCTCCTGTGGCAGGAAGCCAGGCTGAAAGGCCCAGGTTTCGCTCATTAAGGTGTGGAACGTCAAGTCTTCTTGGGTAAAGATGGGCCGTGTCCCCACTATTAAGCCTCAGGTCTGTGGGATGGCAGGGGGCTGCTTGTCTGGGGTGGGATGGTGGGCTCTGTGTGTGCCCAGGATTGGGTGTAATTACATGAAGCAGACGTGACATTCACACAGCCCTATTTTCCTTCCACTGCTGAGCTCAAGCACATCACACCATTTGGTCCTATTCTTTTTTTAAGTTTTTTCTTTTTTTGATGTTGGTCATTTTTTCAGAAGTCTTTATTGAAATTGTTACAATATTGCTTCTGTTTTATGTTTTTAGCCATGAGGTATGTGGGATCTCAGCTCCCTGGCCAGGGATTGAACCTGCAACCCCTGCATTGAAAGGTGACATCTTAACCACTGGATCTCCGGGGAAGTCCCCATTTGGCCCTATCCTTTCCCACTTTCCCTTCCACCTTTGCTTCCTTGCTGCTCCAGTCAGCGTACCTGGCAGAGCAGTCCTCCAAGACCATCTGTCAACCATGTATACAGAATCTGACTCGTGGCAGCTGCAAGAAAAGAGCAGGACTGGGCTTGGGACAATCATGGATCTTCCAGCGACCAGTGCTGAAGTATCTAGTAGGCGTTCTTTACTAAGGACAGAGAGGGAACAGGTATCTCATTATCCTAACCCAGCCTGTGAGGCCAAATTAGCAGTCCCGGAAGCACCCCTCCCAAGTACCTTCACCAGCCCTTACCAGACTCTGGTTTACCAGCTTCCAGCTCTAACGAAGCCACCTGCTGGATGAGATCCACCCTGGGATGCTGGAGTCCCTCTGCACCACTGAAGGTCTCTCTTCTGATCGCCTCCTGCTCCTAATCTATCTTCACCCATTCAGGTAATCATCTTCTACGGCCCAGCTCAAGACACCTTCTCCACAACTGTTCTCTGACCACTCCAGCCTTTAATAATCTCTTTTCTTCTGCCTGACTTTCTATATGTTGATTTCTTTAATTTAAAGTTTTTAATTGTGGTACAGTTTGTTCAGTTCAGTCACTCAGTTGTGTCTGACTCTTTGTGACCCCATGGACTGCAGCACGCCAGGCTTCCCTGTCCATCAGCAACTCCTGGAGTTTACTTAAACTCATGTCTGTTGAGTTGGTGATGCCATCCAACCACCTCATCCTCTGTCATCCCCTTCTCCTCCTGCCTTCAATCTTTCCCAGTATCAGGGTCTTTTCCAATGAGTCAGTTCTTTGCATCCGGTGGCCAAAATATTGGAGTTTCATCTTCAGCATCAGTACTTCCAATGAATATACAGGACTGATTTCCTTTATGATGTACTGATTGGATCTCCTTGCAGTCCAAGGGACTCTTAAGAGTCTTCTCCAACAACACAGTTCAAAAGCATCAATTCTTTGGCACTCGGCTTTCTTTATAGTCCAACTCTCACATCCATACATAACTACTGGAAAAACCATAGCTTTGACTAGACAGACTTTTGTTGGCAAAGTAATGTCTCTACTTTTTAATATGCTGTCTAGGTTGGTCATAATTTTTCTTCCAAGGAGCAATGTCTTTTAATTTCATGGGTGCAGTCACCATCTGCAGTGATTTTGGAGCCTCCAATATTAAAGTCTGTCACTGTTTCCACTGTTTCCCCATGTATTTGTATGAAGTGATGAGACCAGATGCCATGATCTTAGTTTTCCAAAGGTTGAGTTTTAAGTCAACTTTTTCACTCTTCTCTTTCACTTTCATCAAGAGGCTTTTTAGTTCTTCCCTTTCTGCCATAAGGGTGGTGTCATCTGCATATCTGAGGTGAATGATATTTCTCCCAGCAATCTTGATTCCAGCTTGTGCTTCATCCAGTCCAGCATTTCCCATGATGTACTCTGCATGTAAGTTAAATAAGCAGGGTGACATATACAGCCTTGATGTACTCCTTTCCCGATTTGGAACTAGTCTGTTGTTTCATGTCCAGTTCTAACTGTTGCTTCTTGACCTGCATACAGATTTCTCAAGAGGCAGGTCAGGTGGTCTGGTATTCCCATCTCTTTAAGAATTTTCCACAGTTTATTGTGATCCACACAAAGTCTTTCTCATAGTCACTAAAGCAGAAATAGATGTTTTTCTGGAACTCTCTTGCTTTTCCAATGATCCAACAAATGTTGGCAATTTGATCTCTGGTTCCTCTGCCTTTTCTAAATCCAGCTTGAACATCTGGAAGTTCACGGTTCATGTACTGTTGAAGCCTGGCTTGGAGAATTTTGAGCATTATTTTGCTAGAGTGTGAGATGAGTGCAATTGTGTGGTAGTTTGAGCATTCTTTGGCATTGTTTTCCTTTGGGACTGGAATGAAAACTGACCTTTTCCAGTCCTGTGGCCACTGCTGAGTTTTCCAAATTTGCTGACATATTGAGTGCAGCACTTTCACAGCATCATCTTTCAGGATTTGAAATAGCTCAACTGGAATTCCATCACCTCAGCACTAGCTTTGTTTGTAGTGATGCTTCCTAAGGCCCACTTGACTTCACATTCCAGGATGTCACCATCGTGACTAACTGGGTTGTAAAGATCTTTTTTGTACAGTTCTTCTGTGTATTCTTACCACCTCTTCTTAATATCTTCTGCTTCAGCTAGGTACATACAATTTCTGTCCTTTATTGTGCCCATCTTTGCATGAAAATTTCCCTTGGTATCTCTAACTTTCTTGAAGAGATCTCTAGTCTTTCCCAGTCTATTGTTTTCCTCTGTTTCTTTGCATTGATCACTGAGGAAGGCTCTCTTATCTCTCCTTGCTCTTCTTTGGAACTCTGCATTCAAATGGGTATATCAGCTTCTCTTGTTTTCATAGTTATTTGTAAGGCCTTCTCAGGCAACCATTTTGCCTTTTTGCATTTCTCTTTCTTGGGAATGGTCTTGATAACAGCCTTCTGTACAATGTGTGAACCTCTGTTTATAGTTCTTCAGACACTCTATCAGATCTAAGCCCTTGAATCTATTTGTCACTTCCACTGTATAATTGTAGTATGGTACAATACTCATAACATAAAATGTACCCTCTTAACCCTAAGTGTATGACTCATGGTGTTAAGTACATTCACAATGCTGTGCAGCTGTCACCACTATCTACCTCCAGAGCTTTTTTCATCTTGCAAAACTGAAACTAACCTCATTAAATAATAACTTCCATCTCCCCCTCTCCAAGCCCTGCCAACCACCATTCTACTTTTCATCTCTATGAATTTGACTATTCTAGGTGTCTCACATATAAGCGGTTGTTGTTGCTCAGTTGCTCAGTCATGTCCAACTTTTTGCAACCCCATGGACTGCAGCACACCAGTCTTCTCTCTTCACTATCTCCTGGAGTTCACTCAAACTTAGGTCCATTGAGTCTGTGATGCCATCCAGCCATCTCATCCTCCTTCTCCCCTTTCTTCTCCTGCCCTCAGTCTATCCCAGCATTTCCAAATGCGTTGGCTCTTCACATCAGGTAGCCAAAGTATTGGAGCTTCAGGTTCAGCATCAGTCCTTCCAATGAATATTCAGGATTGATATAAATGTATATACATATATATATGGAATCATACAGTATTTATCCTCTTGTGTCTGGCTTACTTCACATAGCATAAAGTCCTCAAGGTCCATCCATTTTGTGGCATATATCAGAATTCCCTTGTTTTTTTAAGGCTAGATAATATTCCATTGTGTGGATATACCATATTTTGTTTATCCTTTCATCTGCTGATGAGCACTTGGGTTACTTCTACATTTGTCTCTTGAAAATAATACTGCTATAACATGGGTGTACAAATATCTCTTTGTGTCTCTGCTTTCAATTCTTTTGGGAATTACTCAGAAGCGGAATTACTATATTGATTTATATGGTGATTCTAAGTTTTGGAGGAACCGCCATAGCATTTTTTACAGCAAACTGCCATTTTACGTTTCTATCAACAGTACACAAAGTTTTAATTTTTCCATATGCCCATCAACACTTGTTATTTTCCGTTTTTCAGATAGTAGACTTCAGCTGAGCGCCAAAGAATTGGTACCTTCGACCTGCGATGCTGGGGAAGACCCTTGAGAGTCCCTTGGACAGCAAGGAGATCAAACCAGTCCATCCTAAGGGAACTCAACTCTGAGTATTCACTGGAAGGACTGATGCTGAAGCTGAAGCTCCAATACTTTGGCCATCTGATGCAAGGAGCTGATTCACTGGAAAAGACTCTCATGCTGGGAAAGATCGAAGGAAGGAGGAGACAGGGATGACAGAGGATAAGATGGTTGGATGGCATGACTGATTCAATGGACTTGAGTTTGAGCAAACTCCAGGAAATAGAGAAGGACTGGGAAGCCTGCAGTGCTGCAATCCATGGGGTCGAAAAGAATCATACATGACTGAGTGACTGAACAACAACAGCAATAAAACTATTAACAAAAGAAAGATTTTTCAAAACTGTTCCATTTAAAATACTGAGTTGGAAATTCATTTATTTAGCAAGCATAACTGAACACCTAAATGTTGTGGTTATAGTGGTGGAAAAAGCTGGAACCAGTTCCCTCACTCATAAAGCTTTTATTTTAGCAGAGGAGAAAGTAATTTTATAAATTTAAATATCTACATTATTCAATTACAACTATGGTAATTGAAAAAAAATGCAACTTCAGAAACCTAAAGGAGCATTTATCAGGGACACCTGGTATGTACTAGGGAGCCAAGAGCACTGAATAAATGTGAGTTAGAGGAAGATAGGCGAAAATAGCAACCCATTCCAGTATTCTTGCCTGGAAAATCCCATGGATGGAAGAGCCTGTTGGGCTACAGTCCATAGTGTTGCAAAGAGTTGGACATGACAGCATGAGCATGCATGCACGACGCACAATGAGGGGAAGGTGGGAGCACAGAGAGCCTTTGAAGCAGAAGAAATAGCATATGCAAAGGCCCTGGGGAAGAGAGCACATGAGACTTTTGGGCACGTGAGAACTTTACTATCTCCTCCACACCAGGCAAGAGCCCTAAACAACTCAAGATTGGCCTGGTCCTCCTATCCAATGTCATCATTTCTACCTCCAGGCAGGGCCTCCCAGGAGCCAACTACCCTCAGCTCTTCAAACATAAGGGTCTGTGGAGCAGGGAACAGGACAGGGCACTGAGTCACTTTTCTTAACTCTCTTTGTGACTCAGCTGGGAGCATTGTTCTGAAATAAGGGCTGGAGGCGAAGTCCTCAGGTTGATTATGTTCTGATCTATGCATGCGCATGTGCTAAGCAGCTTCAATCATGTCCAACTCTTTGTGACTCCACGGACTGTAGTCTGCCAGACTCCTCTGGCCATGGGATTCTCCAGGCAAGAATACTGGAGTGGGTTGCCATGCCCTCCTCTAGTGTATCTTTCTGATGCAATGATTGAACCCGTGTCTCTCACATCTCCTACATTGGCAGGCAGGTTCTTTACCACTGGCACTATCTGGGCAGCCCCTGAATGTCCATATCCTTGTGAAAATCTGCTCTCACACTGGGGTGACTAAAATGCAGTACCCAGGATCTCTGTATAGGCTTGTTCAGGGAGACAGGAGGGAGCAGAATCTGCCTTAAAAAGGCCCCCAGTTACTTTTTGGCTGGCCACAGACTAATGCTTTATCTATCCAACCCACCAGATTTCAGACCTCATTGGCATTAGGAGAGGATGATGAACTTTGGTCCAGGAAAGGAATCAATGACGTTCTTCCTCAGGAAGACTGAAAATACACAATAGAAAGGAAAATGAATTATTCCTTAAGCTTCCTATAGTTTCAGCCAGCAAAATCTTTTATCAACTTGTTGGCAAATGGAGCTGAAACCATGCCCTTAACTAGGAATGGACCAGAGGGCATGGGAGACGGGGAGGAGCACCCAGGCTCCCATAAGGATGAAGATGGCTAATTAACACCCACGGCCTCTTTTGCCTGGGCTAATGGTGCAAACAATTCTGGGGATGATGTATTTCGACCAAATTAAAAAGCAATTATTTCCCCTGCAGATTATTTACAGGAAAAGACAATGAACTTGAATAAATGTTGTTAAGCTTGTACCTAGTCAGGGGGAGGCACTACCTGATGTAGCTGTGCTGAGAGAGGCTGAGGCGGGAGGAGAGGATGTCTGACGGAGCCCAGCAGGAGGACAGTGGCTGTGTCTCTCTGAGGACCTGCAGTCTCACACCCAGTGAGCTCTGGGGGTGAGACGGGGGCCTGCTTGGCTCACTCCACTATTTACAGATCCAGGGATCTCCGAGGTAGTTGGTCCACGCACACAGATGTGATAGGAATTATTATCCTAGACAGCTCTGGAGGAGAATTAGAATCAGAAAGAGCTGTCCATTCTCTCTGTCCTTCAAGAACTACCTTAGATCTCTTAGGTACAGTCAGTCCCCTACACGTTATAAATGTTGTAGTTCAGTCGCTGAGTCATGTCCGACTCTTTTTTGACCCTATGGATGATAGCCCGCCAGGCTCTTCTGTCCATGGGCTTTCCCAGGCAAGAATACTACAGTGAGCTACCATTTCCTTCTCCAGGGGATTTTCCCGATCCAGGGATTGAATCCATATCTCTTGCACTGGCAGGCGGATTCTTTACTACTGAGCCCCCAGGGAAGCCCCAAGTCCCCTACATACAAACCTTCAAAACGGGAACTTCCAAAGATAGGAACATGCCCAGCTGTTTTGCTGTACTTTTCAAGGTACTGTACTGTCAGATTAAAATGTTTTCTTTATTCTTTGTGTATTATTTGTGTGAAAAGTATTATAAACCTATTACAGTACATTGCTATATAGCAGACTGTGTTAGTTGGGTACCTAGGCTAACTTTGTTGGACTTAGGACTAAAGTGGACCTACCAGCGAGCTCTTGGAACAGAACTCCTTCATATGTAGGGGACTTGCTGTAACATGATGCTTGTTTTCCTAGAAGAAGGAAGAGTAACCAGTGGAGCAGGTTTATATCCTCATGTGAACTTCTCGCTTTAAGATGTTGCCCATGAAATACTTTCAGGACAAAGTTAAAAATCTGTATCAGACAGACTCTGGCACCCAAATACCTGAGTTTGAATCATATATACACATGCACAGATACGCATATATACACAGACATGCACACAGTCACACCTGAATACACGCGCGTGTGTGTATATGCACGGTGGTCTTGGGTCAGTTCCTTTGTCCCTCTCTATTTTGGTTTGTCCATAGATAAAAAGAAGTTTTGGTGAGGATTTAAAAAGTTACTATAATTTTTAGTGCTCTGAGAACTTGGCACATGGTAAACACCAGGTAAATGTTAGCTATTACCTTTTGTTAAATATGTCTAAGTATTACAAGGTTGGATGTCAGAATGCATCCTCTGGCCATGGGATTCAAAAAGGTAGGTAATCTAAAGGGGTGGGAAAGGAATTCTTCCCCCAGGAGCTCAGATAAAGATATTTTCATGTTTAATGAAAAATAAGAGCTCATGGATATTTACTGTTAAAAAAATTTAAACATAGCTATATAAGTCTGCTCACCAATGTTTTTAAAAGTTACTTATTTTTTAATTAAAGGATAATTGCTTTACAGAATTTTGTTGTTTTCTGTCGAACATCAACAAGAATCGGCCATAGGTACACCCGTGTCCCTTCCTCCCGAAACTCTCTCCCATCTCTCGCCCCATCTCACCTTTCTAGATTGTCACAGAGCCCCTGTTTGAGTTCCCTGAGTCATACAGCTAATCCCCATTGGCTCTCTATTTTACATATAGTATTGTAAGTTTCTATGTTACTCTCTCCATACATCTCACCCTCTGTCTCCTCCCCTCCCCACCATGTCCTAAGTCTGTTCTCTATGTCTGTTTCTCCATTGCTGCCTGCAAATAAATTAATCAGTATAATCTTTATAGATTCCATAGATATGCATTAGTATATGATATTTAAGCTATTTCAAATGTATCTTTGATCCATAATATGCACCACAGTGCAGTGTCTGCAATACAGTGAGGAAGAAAGGAATGAACGAGAAGAAAGGAAGGAAGAGAGAGGGGAGGAAGGTGCTATATTAAATAACCAGCTCTATTTATATCAGGTGTTGAATATTCATTAGAGACAGCAATTTATTTTTTTTATTTTTTTGGTTCCTACGCATCAGAGGCCGATTCAAACCAGAACAATTGCCATATTATTCTGCAAACAATAGATACTCCACTGATGGGATCCCAGTGAAACGAATGAAAATGAACCTGAACAAAACATAGTGTTAGCGTTCCTGAGGAACGAGACAGCCAAACAGAAGCTCTGCTCCTTCTCCCTGGACCTCTCAGCTTGTCCTTGGTGGTTCACTCTTAACAGCTTTCCCTATTTACTCCCATTATCTGTGAAGAAGCTAAGCGCCTCGTTTCTGCTGGCTCACCATCCTCCCTGACGTGACTCCTCTGCTTGGTTTTCTGCATTCACTCTAATCATGCTGTGCTGTGTTCAGGTGCTCAGTCACGTCCGACTCTGTGCGACCCCATGGACTGTGGCCCCCCAGGCTCCTCTGTCCACAGGATTCTCCAGGCAAGAGTACTGGAGTGGGTTACCATGCTCTCCTCCAGGGGATCTTCCCAACCCAGGGATCAAACCCAAGTCTCTCACATTGCAGGCAGATTCTTTACCGTCTGAGCCATCAGGGAAGCCCAGTCTGATCATAGACACACTTTTTTAAAAAAATCAATTTATTTATTTTAATTGGAGGCTAACTACAATACTGTAGTGGTTTTTGGCATACATCGACATGAATCAGCCATGGGCACACATGTGTCCCCATCCTGAACCTCCCTCCCACATCCCTCCCCATCCCACCCGCCAGGGTCATCCCAGTTCACCAGCCCTGAGCACCTTGTCTCATGCATCGAACCTGGACTGGCGATCCGCTTCACATATGATAATATACACATTTCAATGCTACCCTCTCAAACCATCCCCTTGCCTTCTCCCAAAGAGTCCAAATAACTATTTTTTACATCTGTGTCTTTTGCTGTCTCTCATATAGGGTCATCATTACCATCTTTCTAAATTCCGTATATATGTGTTAGTAGCTGCATTGGTCTTTTTCTTTCTGACTTACTTCACTCTGTATAATAGGCTTCAGTTTCATCCACCTCATTAGAATTGACTCAAATGTATTCTTTTTAATGGCTGAGTAATACTCCATTGTGTATATGTACCACAGCTTTCTAATCCATTCATCTGCCAGTGGGCATCTAGGCTGCTTCCATGTCCTGCCTACTGTAAACAGTGCTGTGATGAACACTGGGGTACACGTGTCTCTTTTAATTCTGGTTTCCTCAGTGTGTATGCCCAGCAGTGGGATTGCTGGGTCGTAACAGCCACACTTTTTAAGAGCACATAGCACAGCCAAGCGGTGTGCCCAGAGTATAGCCCAAGGCCGGGGCACCAACCATAGTCAGATTAGAAAACTGGGCCATATATATAGCTTTCCCATTGCTCCTTACTTTGAGGCAGGGCTTCTGCAAAGCTCCATTTTCTGCTACCCTATACAAGGATATGGTGCCCACAAATGTACAGGAATTGGTCAAATGAGATGAGATGTATACAAATATTCCCCAAACCTATAAACCTATGCATGCGCAAGTGTGCACACAAACACACACAACAGTTACTAAGTGTATTTTTTTTTTTTTTTTTTGCAGGAAGAGAGCGGGATCCCTTCCAGGGCCCAAGAGTACATTCTTGTCAAACACTCAGAAATGAATTGTCTAAGGAGACACTTGTGCTAACAAAGCAAGAAACCTTATTGGGAAGGGGCCACTAAGGTTAACAGCAGGAGGGTAAGGGAACCCAGGAGAACCACTCTGTTGAGAACCATTCTGCCGAGTGGCTCACATGTCAGGTTTTATGGTGATAGGATTAGTTTCCAGGTTTTCTCTGGCCAATCATTCTGACTTAAGGTCCCTCCTGGTGGCGTGAGCATGATGTATTTTTTTTTTTTTTTTTTGCAGGAAGAGAGAGGGATCCCTTCCAGGGCCCAAGAGTACATTCTTGTCAAACACTCAGAAATGAATTGTCTAAGGAGACACTTGTGCTAACAAAGCAAGAAACCTTATTGGGAAGGGGCCACTAAGGTTAACAGCAGGAGGGTAAGGGAACCCAGGAGAACCACTCTGTTGAGAACCATTCTGCCGAGTGGCTCACATGTCAGGTTTTATGGTGATAGGATTAGTTTCCAGGTTTTCTCTGGCCAATCATTCTGACTCAAGGTCCCTCCTGGTGGCGTGAGCATGAGATGCATTCCAGCCAGGATTCTGGGAGAACATATGGACTGGCATCGCCTGTCTCCTTTAGACCTTTCCTGAATTCTTCCAGTTGGTAGTGGCTTGTTTTGCTAAGTCACTTCAGTCGTGTCCGACTCTGTGTGACCCCATAGACGGCAGCCCACCAGGCTCCCCCGTCCCTGGGATTCTCCAGGCAAGAACACTGGAGTGGGTTGCCATTGCCTTCTCCAATGCATGAAAGCGAAAGGTGAAAGTGAAGTTGCTCAGTCGTGTCCGACTTAGCGACCCCATGGACTGAAGCCTACCAGGCTCCTCCATCCATGGGATTTTCCAGGCAAGAGTACTGGAGTGGGGTGCCATTGCCTTCTCCGAGTGGCTTGTTAGTTCTGTTTTTTACCAGGACCTCCTTTTGTAAAATAATGCATGCAAGTGGTTACTGTGGTGCCTGGCCAAGGTGAGTGGTTTCAGTGTTTCCCCTAACAAGTCTGTACTAACATAATTTAAACTTGGTGGTGCTAGTGGTAAAGAGCTTGCCTGCCAATGCAGGAGATATAAGAAATGTGGGTTCCATCCCTGAGTTGGGAAGATTCCCATGGCAACTCACTCCAGTAGTCTTGCTTTGAGGGCTACAGCCCATAGGGTCACAAAGAGTTGGACACAACGGAAGCGACTTAACATACACACAAGTTAAACTTGGATTATGTCCTCAGTACAAGAGAAACAGAACCAAGACTACGGCTACTGCAGATGTGAAATATGAAAGTGGAGGAAAGGACACGTGAATCTGTTTTGCCAGCCTGGCATTCATTTACCCCTGCGGAAATAGTGCTTAAATTCTCCTTTGGGGAGCATCCCTCCCTAGGCCTGGTCTCTGGCATTGAAAGGGGAAGATCACCGCTTTCTCCAGGGGAGCACTTGACCCAAGTCTGACCAGTGAGATCACTCCATCTCCCTGGCTCAGTGACTGGCTCCAGAAATCACATGACTCAAGATGGGTTGGTCACACAGAAACACACAGCTTTTATTTGACCTATATCTCCTTCTCGGAGAAGGCAATGGCACCTCACTCCAGTACTCTTGCCTGGAAAATCCCATGGATGGAGGAGCCTGGTAGGCTGCAGTCTCTGGGGTTGCTAAGAGTCAGACACGACTGAGCGACTTCACTTTCACTTTTCACTTTCCTGCATTGGAGAAGGAAATGTCAACCCACTCCAGTGTTCTTGCCTGGAGAATCCCAGGGACGGGGGGGCCTGGTGGGCTGCCGTCTCTGGGGTCGCACAGAGTTGGACACGACTGAAGCAACTTAGCAGCAGCAGCAGCAGCATATCTCCTTCTAACCATCTCACTCCTTGCCACTCCAGATTGAGGACAGCCACCCACTAGTAGTGATGACTGGAGCAGAGGCACAAAGGGATAAAGGACCTAAGAGGTATCCCCTTTTGCTCTCTGCAGTTGCCTCTCACTCATCCTCCAAGCAAGCTCACAGTCACTGGACTGGGAAGGCTTTTCTCATCCTCCTGGCCCCTCACCGGCACTCACTCAGCCTCTGTTACAGCACCCCACGATTGTGTCTCTGCTGCTGCTAAGTCGCTTCAGTCATGTCCGACCCCATAGATGGCAGCCCACCAGGCTCTCCCGTCCCTGAGATTCTCCAGGCAAGAACACTGGAGTGGGTTGCCATTGCCTTCTCCAATGCATGAAAGTGAAAAGTGAAAGTGAAGTCACTCAGTCAAGACTCTTAGTGACCCCATGGACTACAGCCTACCAGGCTCCTCGTCCATGGGATCTTCCAGGCAAGAGTACTGAAGTGGGTTGCCATTGCCTTCTCTGGAGGGTCTTCTCTAGCCAACCAATTAAAAATTCCTCAAAAGGCAAGATCTAAAGGAGCTCGTCTTATTCATGTCTCTATACACCGCAGATAGCACAGATCGCATAGCATGTACATCCCTTACTGTGCACCAGGAACTGTTTTAGGTGCTTGGATGCAGCAATAGAGAAAAGTCTCTGCAACTGTAGAGACTTCAGATGTATGCTTACTAACTGCTTTAATAAACAGCTGTACTGCATTCTAGCCAAAGCGAGCCTGCACCCAGGTCCTCCAGGAAGAAAGTACTGGAATCACTTGTTCCTTAGGTAATTATACCCTGGTTGGATAATAAGGAAAAGTTCGATGCAGCACGGTAGTTTAATAATCTATTTATTTAAAAATGGGTGACTAATCATGTTTGCCTCTCTTTTTGTTCTTAATCTCTAAGATAAGGTATTTCACTGGTTGTGATTGATGTGTAACCCACAAAAAAAATGGTACAAATCAAAGACTCAGATCAATTAATTATTATTAATTGATATCCATTTAGTGAAGATATCCATGTAAACTGCCCAAACAAATAGATTTGATGGAAAAAGAACATCCAACTTCAGAAGAATTTTCTTTTTGTTCTGAAATATCAGTCCTCTACATCTAGAGTCTACCTAAAATGAGGTCTGCTGGTGGCTACCAGAATTCCAGGCATAACTTCAAAATATAATAATCCATCTTCTGGTGAACCTTGCAAACACAAACTGCTTCAGTGATGGAAATCCTACATAATTAGCACTTTAAAATAATTGTTTTTATAAAAAGAAGATCATACATACGACAGTGTATATATTTCTTTCTTTTGGAAACTACTCTGTGGGCTTACTTGACTATATTAGCTGTTCTTGACTCCAGTTTGCAATGGAGGTGAAAGAAATCTGGGTGGAAGGCCCTACCTTACCAGTGATGCACCGTTATAAATGTCGCAGAAGTAATGGGACAACTCGACTGAACAAATCTGACTTTTACACGATTCCTTTACAAACAGTAAGAAATGGAGGTCATCTGACTTATGAATTGCCAGGCTAAGAGGAGCTCTGGAAGTCCTGTGTGTGTCCACACAATTAAGATGAGCACTCAGTGAAATTGCTTTCCCAGATAGGATGAAGGATGACCGATCACGAAACAACAAACTGTACATATATTACACTGAAAGGGCTTACAGGTAACTCTGGCCCAAGGCCACCGCCATTTCATTTCGCAGGATCAAACCCCTCAAGGGGTTAATTGAGGGGAAAAAACCAGTTAATGCTTTGCACAGGAAGATCCTTCGGCTGGGTCTAGCGTTGGTTTACATTTATGAGATGGTAGCAAGAGGGGGAAATTGTTCTTTGTATGCACGATTGAAGACGGGACTATAGAAACTGCCGGGAGTTTCAACAATACCAAAACGATCCAGATGCTCAGGGCTCGCCCAAGATCAATCACTCCGAATCTCGGGAGTTGGAGCCCACGCATGAAGCACTTTTTAACCAGGGGAAACAGTGTCAGACTTTATTTTTTGGGGCTCCAAAATCACTGCAGCCATGAAATTAAAAGACGCTTACTCCTTGGAAGAAAAGTTATGACCAACCTAGATAGTATTTTCAAAAGCAGAGACATTACTTTGCCGACTAAGGTCCGTCTAGTCAAGGCTATGGTTTTTCCTGTGGTCATGTATGGATGTGAGAGTTGGACTGTGAAGAAGGCTGAGCGCCGAAGAATTGATGCTTTTGAACTGTGGTGTTGGAGAAGACTCTTGAGAGTCCCTTGGACTGCAAGGAGATCCATCCAGTCCATTCTGAGGGAGATCGACCCTGCGATTTTTTTGGAAGGAATGATGCTAAAACTGAAGCTCCAGTACTTTGGCCATCTTATGCGAAGAGTTGACTCATTGGAAAAGACCCTGATGCTGGGAGGGATTGGGGGCAGGAGGAGAAAGGGACGACCAAGGATGAGATGGCTGGATGGCATCACAGACCAATGGACGTGAGTCTGAGTGAACTCCGGGAGTTGGTGATGGACAGGGAGGCCTGGCGTGCTGCGATTCATGGGGTCGCAAAGAGTCGGACACGACTGCGCGACTGAACTGAACTGATCTGAACCACAGTGCAGCGGTGGCTGACAACACTGGGTCAGTAGTTTCAATTAGAAGCAAATCCGCCTCCTTTGGCGAAGGCTTCCAGGACCCAAACTTCCTTCAGGAGGTCTTCTCCCTGCAGCCTGGGAAATTTCAGCTCCCAGAGTCGGTCCCAGAGCTTCGTAAACGGCGCTCAGCTGAGCAGCATTGGTTTAGTAAAAGGCTTTTAAGCACACCTCCTCGCAAACACCCTACCTAAGTCCAACACGGAGGCTGAGGCACACAGACCCAGGGAAGACCACACTAACCACCCTTGCGTCCCTGAACGGCGGCCTCCGCGGGCAGAGAGCGGAGGGCGCATGCGCAGACCGCGGCCGAGCGCAGAGGGCGCGTGCGCGGCCTCACGGCGCGCTGCTTCCGGCCGGCGGAGGCGGGGCTGCAGCCCTGGGGGCGGGCCCCGGGTCGCGACCTCTCACCCGTGCCGGCTCAGCGGCTCTGACCCAGCCTTCCCCGGGCCGTGACCCCACCCGCGCCTACCCGCATGGCCCGGCACGTGTTCCTGACTGGGCCCCCAGGTAATCTCGCCCGTGTCCGCACGCTCCACGAGGCCGCGGGCTGGGCGAGGGGGCGCGTGGGGTTGGGCGGCCGGTGCTCTCCGCCCCGAATTCCAGGTGTTGAGTTACAGGCTTGGTGGCCAGAAGCCTGCGCTCCCTTTCCCGGAAAATGTGACTGAGTCCGTAAGGTAAATGAGATGAAGTCAACTTCAGGAGGGCGAGACCAGCTTGTGCTGGGGGTGGCGCCCGGGCTTCCGTCTTAAGGTGGCACGGAGGATCGAAGGCAGCAATATTACTACCCCGGGTACTCAGACGGTGAAGAATTCGCCCGCAATGCGGAGACCCGGGTTTGATCCCTGCGTGGGGAAGTGCCCTGGAGGAAGGCGTGGCAACCCATTCCAGTATTTTTGCCCGGAGAATCCCGTGGACGGAGGAGCCTGGTGGGCTACAGTCTGTGGGATCTTAAAGAGCTGGACAGGTCTGAGCGACTAACATTTTGAAGTTGTGATGTGCACAGGCCATATTTCAGGATCTCTGCCACCACCGAAGTGTCTGATTTCTGTCGATAGCCACACGCGCCTGCATTTATCATGAAAGAGCGGAATTCCAGTTCAGGATAGTGCAACCGTGTTCCCTATTCACCTTCACTGACGGCCGCACCCCACCTCAATTTTTTGCATGAGTTAGGTCGCAGGTTGAGAGCCTTAGTACCCCAACACAGGGAGGCTGGGTACTGGGCATCCCCACCCAGACCCTACCTTGGTGCCTGTCCCTTCTAATGCAAATCCCTCCAACCTTAGGCTGTGAAGGTCTCATCTTTGAAAGGAGGTAGTGTGACAGACTGGTGGAACAGATTAGATGCCTTTTAAGCCAAGATGCTGCACGTAGTTAAGGCATTACTAAAAGAAGAGGCAGGAAGGTTGTGGCAGCATCAGATTAAGACAGCATCATATAGACTAAGAGAGAACAGCAACAGAAAAGGTGGGTTTTGAGTGCAGAAAGTGATTCTTTAGCTTCTTTGCAGTTTCAGATTAGCTGTGCATTCAGATATCAACCATTGTAACCCCAACCCTGAAATTCTCTTTCACCCTTTTTTAATGAGCATGTTTAGCTTTTAGGACCGAAGGCTAACTTAATGTTGCAGATTCTGGTGTTTTATATTTATAGAGCAATGGGGGAGTGATGAGGAGGAGAGTGTTTTGAGAAATTTCTGATATCCAGAGGTACTCCTTAATATTGTAAAAGAATGTCTTCTGAAAGTTGATTTGTCAGTCCTTTATTTGAAACTTTATTTGAAAGTTTTCTCAGCAGCCTGGCCCCAAGACATCTATGTGTTTCATAACAGAGGTGGCTTATTTTTATGACTGTACCTGCCTGAGTCCTGGAGGTGGTGAGGACAGAGGCCGGCCAGGTCAATACTGGTTCTTCTTTCTATTTCCTTCTTTATAAAAGTTTTATATGCATACACATGATTGAAAGACTCAGTGCTACAGTGTAGCTTTCTTAAGCCTGGCCTTAAACCCACTAACTTTCTCTTCCTCCCAGTTTTCCCAAAGCAGTTATAGTATAATTTTAATTAGCTCATTGGTCAGTGTTGATGGTATTTTGACTATAAAAGTAAACCACAGAAGAGCCATGGAGCCAAGAGTATCTATAATGTATTTTTCCCTTTATGCACAACATTTTCCCCCCACCCCTTTGGAGTTTTCTAATGTTTTTATCATTGACTTAGTATCTTTCTATCACTAACCCAATCCCAAACTCTGCCTGCTGTCTGAATCTCTACATGTTCAGACATCGAGTATCTTCTCAAAGATACTCATATACACTCTCAGGGCCCCACTCATGTGTCCTTCGCACTTAACATTTTCCCCCCAACTGGAGGGCCTTCTCTGACCCCTGGAGCCCACCTCTGCCTGCACACAGGGCAGGCCTGAAGGGCCAGGGAATTCCTGTCCCCTGAAGCAGCCTTGACCCTTGACAGTTGGATGTTGGTGGGTAAACTCCTTCCTCACTCATCACACAAGAGAACTCTGAATCCAAAGTTGTCTCCTAGGATTTCTCAGTGGGATTAAACTACCCACTGATAACTTGTTTGATAATGCAGTCACCTCCCCACCAGTGTGTTATCTTCGGGTGTTGCTTCCCAAATTAAACAGCCTGCACATGAGTCTTTATTTCACGGTCCACTTTATAGGAGAACCAGAACCAAAATAATTCTGGGGCTTTCCAACCTGTTCTTTGTGAATGTGGTGTGGGCCTTTGTTTTGGGGGTCTCCTTCCTACAGGTCACTTCTTACCCAGTGGAGCTAGCACTAGGGTAGTTAAATTAACAGAGATTATAAATTAGCTGAAAAATTTCTAGAGCTGAAGAGGAAAAAAGGGACTAGAGCCAAATGCCTCCTCTTGGTTTAATCTTCTCCCTAACAGATCAGACCCACGATATTCCCTTTTATTACAGCTGTTCCATTTTGTCTTTGCGTAATGTAAATAGCTTTGCTTTTTTCTTAAATTAAGAGTAATACTCACTAAGACCAAAAAAAAAAAAAAAAACTAGAAAGTTATAAAGAAGAAATTGAAAGTCCCTTGGATTTACAACAATACAGAAACAAATACTATAAATCTTCCTGTTCTTCTCAACATTTTCTCCTGGAGACATCTACATACTTCACTTTTTTTTTTTTTTTTTGAGATATAGTTGATTTACAGTATTCTAAGTTTCATGTGATTCAAAGTTTTTCAAGATTCTATTTATAGGTATTACAAAATATTGGCTGTATTTCCCTGTGCTGTACAATATATCCTTGTAGCTCATTTGTTTCATATGTAGTAGTTTGTGCCTCTTAATCTCCCCATCATACCCCTCCCCTCTCCCAACTGGTAACCACTAGTTTGTTCTCTCTGTCTGTGAGTCTGTTTCTTTTTTGTTATATAAAACTAGTTTGTTTTATTTTTTAGATTCCATATATAAGTGATACCACACAATATTTGTCTTTCTCGGCCTGAATTATTTCACTAATCATAATACCCTCCAGGCCCATCCATGATGTTGCAGATGGCAAAATTTCATTCTTTTTTTTTTTTTTTTACAATTGAATAGTATTTCATTGTATTGTATACCATATCTTTGTCCATTCATCTGTTGATGAAAACTTAGGTTGCTCCCATATCTTGTAAATAATGCTGTTATGAACATTTGGGGGTGCATTTATCTTTTCAAAATAGTGTTTTTGTTTTCTTTGGATATATACCCAGGAGTGGAATTTCTGGATCATATGATAGTTCTGTGTTTAGTTTTTTGAGGAACCTCTATACTGTTTTTCATAGTGGCTGCACCAGTTTACATATAACAGCATACGAGGTTCCCTTTTCTCCACATCTTTGCCAACATTTGTTATTTGTGGTCTTTCAAAAAAAAAAGTAATGGAATACTACGTGTATTTCTGCTGTTTCTTAACCTGCTTTTTCTCCATATATTATTTTCATATGTTGTGGTCTGTTTTCCATGCTAAGCAGTAAGCTCTTTCCATAGGTGAACAGTGTTCTCCAATGGTTGCATGAGATTCCTGTGGGTTTATGTCATTATACACATTATACCATAATTTAACAATCTGTTATGAATCAACATTAAGTTATTTCAGAGAAGTCACAAATTACACATCAACAGGCCACTTGCCTGTGTTAAGCGGATTCTTCTGTGACTTCCCTAAAGCGGCAGTTACTGAGGGACAGAGGTGGGGTTACATTCTCTCCTAGTGCCATGAGCGTGGGCTGCTATTCATGTTTCAAAAGGCTGGACACCATTGTTTGTTAGTGTGAAATTTGGAGGAAGAATGAACTAAATGAGAATAACATCATATTTTATTTCAAGTAAGCTTCAGAATCTTCTGAGGAAACCCTGATGACTCTGCATGGGCAGCCATAGGAATAATATGACTTGCAACCCTGTCATGTCTCATAATAGCTGTGTTGCAGACTTGGTTTCCCATTTTGGGGTAGTTATGATGCCACTGACTTATCTATATGAGAACAGGTGCATATGAAATAAACAAAGTCATGGTGGCAGATGAAGGCCCCTGTTACACTGTATAGTCTCTCGGTTGGCTAGCCATGGATAAGTTGCCTGTCCTCTCTGTGCTTCAGTCTCTTCTGTAAAATAGAGACAAGGGTGGCAACTGCTTCAGAGGGTGATTGTAAAGAATTAAGCAAGAAAATGCTTGTGAGGCATGCGAGACCAGGGCCTGACTCCACAGTGTCAGTGAGTAGTAGTATTAAATAGTATTTAACTTGTAAGCACCCAAGGGTTAATCAGAGTAGTCCATGGGCCAGGCTGGGAGGAAAGGAAGGGGTCCTGGGTGGGGAGGATGAGTGGGTGGAGGTGCATAGGTTATAATTTGGGAAGAGGTTGGGGGCAAGTCAGAGGAATACTTTGGAATACTCTAGGAGGTGATGGAGATAAAGCAGTCAATCCTAAAGGAAATCAGTCCTGAATAGTCATTGGAAAGACTGATGCTGAAGCTGAAACTCCAATACTTTGGCCACGTGTTGCAAATAACTGAATCATGGGAAAAGATCCTGATGCTGGAAAAGATTGAAAGTGGAGGAGAAGGGGATGACAGAGGATGAAATAGTTGAATGGCATCATCAACTTGATGGACATGAATTTGAGCAAGCTTTGGGAGTTGGTGATGGACAGAAAAGCCTGGTGTGCTGCAGTCCATGGGGTCACAAAGAGTTGGACACGACTGAGCAACTGAACTGAACTGAACTGAGGAGGTGATGGAAGGCATGGCCCACCTGATGGAATTGCTCCTCTGGAAAAAGTTGAAAAATTGCCATTTCTAGTAGTATCTAAGAGTCCCATTTTGGGGAGCCATACATTGTAAATCTAAGGAGAAATGAAGGGGTGTTCCCACTGTTAAATGTAGGTTCAGAGTGTCTTGAAATCCTAACTTAAAGCATCCAGCCTTTGCCTGAAGCTTGACCAGCTTTACGTTCTAGGTGGAAAAGTTTGCTCCCTCAAGAAGAGTAAACCTAGGAGAAAACAAAAGCTTGTCTTGTAGGATGCAAATTGCACTTGAAATCATCATCAGAAAACCACTCAATTTGTTCTCCGATTATGTATGTGACAAAACTAATAATGTTTCAGAAGTTAAAAATAAACTTCAGTGTACCATTCACATTTTTATTATGCTTGTTTTCTACTTGAAATTAAAAAGTTTTAACACCTGGAGCAATCAAAGTTAAGTAAAGTTAATATTCATAAAAGCTGTTTGAATCCCATTTCTCTCCTGGTTGCTGTGTTCCAACAAGGCAGTGGTTCCTAATGGGCTTTTTTGTTTTTTCCTCTAGGAGTTGGAAAAACAACACTGATCCAGAAAGCCACTGAAGTTTTAAAGTCCTCTGGCGTGCCTGTCGATGGGTTTTATACAGAAGAAGTCAGACAGGGAGGAAGAAGAATAGGGTTTGATGTTGTCACTTGTCTGGCATCCGAGGACCTTTATCCAGAATTGGGTACTGCAGCTTCATTTCTGAAGTGTTTTTTTTCTTTTTTTTTGACCATGCCTCACGGCATGCAGGGTCTTAATTCCCTGACTAAGGGATCAAACCTACGCCCCCTGCATTGGAAGGGCAGAATCTTAACCACTGGACCACCAAGGAAGTCCCTCTGTGGTGTTTTATTCTCCTGGGGCCCAGGGCTGAGCCAGGTGGCCCCTTCTGTCTTAAAGAATCTTGAGCCTGTATGGCTTTCTTGGCATCAAAGAAAACAGAGGTTGAAGTCATCATATGAAAACCAAAGTTGAAAATACCATATTTCAGTGCAGACTTATTCCACTGAATAGTAAGCTCTTCTCGCTTGGTGCCCTGTGGCCCTGATTCTGTCGCTCTTCTAAGATAAGTGATACACCGGCTTCTCGGAGGCAACTGCCAGGCTCTGGGTAGTGGTGGGCACCAGTGTTAGCCCTGTTCCCAGGAGAGAAGGAGGAATCAGATCAGCTTTGCTCACTGCCACTCTCTGTGTAGGTGATTTTTAAGGATGGTTTAGCACATGGAGAAGGCCAGAGGCTCAGTGGAGCAGCTAGAAACCAGAAGTCGGTACAGGGGTCTCTCAACGAGGGATGTACTGTCGTTTTCTTTCAGGTCAGAGCCTCTGCCTGGAAAGCGTGAGTGCCGTGTAGGGCAGTACGTGGTGGATCTGACGTCCTTTGAGCAACTGGCGCTCCCGGTCTTGAGGAATGTGAGTGTGTCTTTCTGCTTCTGAAGCCCTGCTGTTCTTAGTTCCTTGTGGGAATTGCTAGCCCTGGGAACAGAGTGGCTTTTGCTCTACAGAGATGTCAGTTTTGTGTTTTATAGCTTAAAAGTCTTCAAGTGATTGAGCTTATGTAATTTACTGTCACTCTGAACTACAAGTAAATTCCTTGTCACAGAAATTCAGTACATGTAAAAGACTTTATACCAGGTGGGCTTTGATGCCAATCTTCCACAGTCCCCAAAGATAAGCTTTTCTCTGATCTTCCCCTTGTTTATATTTTAACCCTGTCTTCACACCACAACAAATAAATATTTAGGAAGGTAAAATGTCATTATATGAACATAATGGTAAGAACTTAATACATTACATCACTGTATTACCTGTTGGTTTTTTTTTTTTTGAAAACAACATTATTGAGGTGTGGGTTCCCACGTGGCTCAGCAGTAAAAAATCTGCCTGCCAAAGCAGGAGACGTAGGAGACACAGGTTCAATCCCTACATCGGGAAGATCTCCTGAAGCAGGAAATGGCAACCCACTGTAGTATTCTTGCCTGGAGAATCCCATGGACTGAGGATCCTGGTGGACTACAGTCCACAGGGGTCACAAAGAATTGGACATGACTGAGCAACTGAGCATATTTTGAGAGAGAATTCACATACTGTACAATTCACCCATTTAAAATATACAGTTCTGTTTTTTTCTCATATACTTATGGGATTGTGCAGTCAACTATCATAGCCCAATTTTTGAACATCTTTGTCATCCCCCAAAGAAACCCCATTCCCATAAGCAGTCTCCGTTCCTGTGTCTCTGCTGTTCTTTGCAACCACTGTCCTACTCTTTTGTCTGCAGATTTGGCTATTCTGAGTATTTTCTGAGAAGGAAATAATATAGTATGTGGTCTTTTGTGACTAGCTTATTTTATTTAGCGTAATACTTACAGGGCTTATCCATATCACAGCGTATATCAGTACTTTGTTCCTTTTATGGCTGTATAATATTGCATTGTATAGATACACCACAGGTAATTTATCTGTTCTTCAGCTAATGAGCATTTGGATATGTTTCTACTTTTTGCTATTATGAATGATGCTGATCTGAACATTTATGTACAAGTTTTGGTGTAGATAACTGTTTTAGTTCTCTTGGGTATATATCTACAAGTGGAAATGCTGGGTCATGAGGTAATAATTATATATATAAATTTTTGAGACATCACTAGTGTTTTCCAAACCAGCGGTGCTGTTTTACATTCCCACTTGCAACGAAGAAGGTTTCATTTTCTCTATAGCCTTGCTAATTACTGTCTCTTTCTAATTATGTACAATCTAGTAAGTGTGATGCAATATAACATTGTGGTTCTGATATGCACTTCCCTGTTGATCTCTGATGTTGAGCATCTTTTCACATACTTACTGGCCATTTGTATATTTTCTTTAGAGAAATGTCTTTTTCTTTGGCCCATTTTTTAATTGCTTCAGTTGTCTTTTTATTACTGAGTTGTAAGATTTCTGTGTGAGTTCTGGTTACCAGTCGGTTTTCCGATAACTGATTTGCTGGTATACGGTTGACTCTTTGTATCTGTGCATTCCACATCTGTGGAAGGCAGACTGCTGTGCCGTTTCGTATGAGGGATTTGAGCATCCTTGGATTTGGTGTGTGTGGGTGGGCCTCTACTCTGTAGTTGTCTTTACTTTCTAGATGTGATGACACAAATGATTTTATATTTGAAAAGCCTAGTTCATCTATTTTTCTTATGTTGTTTGTGCTTATGGCGTTTTACCAAAGAAGGCTTTGCCTGATGCTGTTTGATGGAGATTTATTTCCATCTGTTCTTCCAAGAACTTTATAGCTTTACTAATGCATTTGGGTCTGTGGTCTGCTTTGAATTGGTTTTTGTGTATGGCGTAAGGTATGGATTAAAAGTCATTCTTTTGCACGTACATATCCAGTTGTTTCAGAACTGTTTGTTGAAAAGACTCTTCTCTCTCCATTTAATTATACTGACACTCTTTTACAAATCAGTTCAGTTCTGTTTTCAGTTCTATTCAGTTTTTCCTCATGTCACTTCCATCTGTTCTTATATGAGAATGACAGTGTTTGATTACTGAAGCTAGGATGTTGATAGAGGTTGTAAATCAGTTTGGGGAGTGTTGCCATCTTGGTGGTAGTGGATTAGTCACTAAGCCATGTCTGATTCTTGCGATCCCATGGACTGTACCCTGTCAGGCTCCTCTGTCCTTAGGATTCTCCAGGCAAGAGTACTGCAGTGGGTTGCCATTTCCTTCTCCGGGGATGTTCCTAACCCTAGGTCTCCTGCATTGCAGGCAGATTCTTTACCGACTGAGCTATGAGGGAAGCCCCATTGCCATCTTAACAATATTGAATCTTTTGACCCATGAATATGACTTATCTTTATATTTACTTAGACTGTCTTTGATTTTGTTCAGTCACATTGTCCTGAGGTTTCCAGCATACAAGTCTTATACTTCTTTTTAAAAAATTTATACCTTTTTGTAAAAGTTTCCCAATTTTATTTTTAGAATGTTCATTACTAATGTATCCTGCAACCTAGGCGTTCTAATAGTTCTTTAGTGAATTTCTTAGAATTTTCTATTTACAAAATGATACCATCTGCAAATGGGGAAAATTTTCACTTCTTCCTATTTGTTTTGGATGCCGTTTATTCTTTCTTTCCTAAATGCCTCAGCCAGAAGCTCAGTTTGGTGAGTTTGTGAAGAATTGGTATTAATTTTTCTTGTAATGTTTGCTGGAATTCACCAGTGAAGCCATGTGGGCCTAGGTTTTTCTTCATGGGAAGCTTTCTAATTATGAATTCAATTTCTTTACTTATTATACATCTGCTGTTTTTTTTTTTTTATTTCATGCTAAATTAGTTGTGGTAATTGTGTGTCTGTTAGTAATTTATTTGTCCATGTCGTTAGATAGTAAGTTACTTAATCTGGCATACAGTTGTTTGTATATTCCCCTATAATCCTTTTTACTTTGCAAAATCTGTTAATATTTTCCCTTCTTTCATGCATTTTAACTGTTGTCTCTTTTTGGACTTAATAACTAAAGGTTTGTCAGTTTAGTTGATCTTTTCAAAGAACCACCTTTTGGCTTTGTAGATTGTGTATTACTTGTTTTTTGCATTCATCCATCAAATAGTTATCAAATCCTTGATATATAGTCATGAGCAAAACATGTTTCTCTCTCAAAACTCTCATTCTAGTGGGAAATGTAGATATTAAGCAAATAAATGGATAATTGTCATAAATGCTGCCAAGAAAAAAAAATGGGAGTGCTGTGAAGATGAGAGGAGCTGACTTTAGATCTGGTGACCAGGAAAGAGCTCTAGGGTGGCGGCATTTGGATGAAATGAAAAGGTGAGAAGGGCACCATCGCTTCCGGGAGAGAATAGTGGGGTGTTTTGTGGAGGTCTGGGGAGAGCGATGCAGGTGACAGGAGCAGAGGCGCCAAGGCCTCGGGGCCCTGGGCAGGAGCAGGAGGGGAAGGAGGGACGCTTGCTGAGGTGGGTGGAGTCACGCCATGCGAGGTTTTTGTGGACCATATTAAGGAATATGGGTTTTATATCATCTGTTATTGACTTACAACTTTGATGTACTTTTGTGAAAATCGAACAGTGTGGACCTGCCTCGAGAGGCGGTTCTTTATCAGCTCTGTGCTGTGTGGCCTTCCTGCAGCCCGTCCTCCTCCCCGTCCTCCTGCACACGGCTCAACCTGCCCGCCACGTGCCAGCCTTCCACCCTTGTCATTTGCCATTTCTGTGGTCAGCGGGCTGCTCATATCTTGGCTTCTCTGCTCTTTTTTTTTTTTTGATACTCAAGGCTCAGCTGAAATTGACAGGCTTTGGTAAGTGCTCAGGGCTGCTGGAAATGTTGAGTGTGCCTGCAGAGGGCAGCTTCTGACTCTGAGGGCCCTCGGGGTCTTGCACCTGCTGCTCCTCTGTGCCCACCTGCCCCTTGGCTTTGTTGCTCCCTGCCTGCTTCCTTTACCTTTTTTCTTTAATTTCTCTTGGAACTTTCATTCCCTCTGCTGGGAACTCTGGTGCCTATTGTATTGTGTGGAAGCTGTCAGGAAACATGGTATTTTTATCTCTAGTTATTTTCCCATCCAGTACATACCTCTCCACTTAAATGTTAGAGAAGCAAGTGAAATACTTCAAATAAAATTCCAGATGATGACTCTGGCTTTGGGTACTGGATCGATATAAGGGATTGATTTTTACACACCTTGCTTAGAGCAGACAATCCCGGGAGAGCAGTGTGTACATATGGGCTTGATGTCTCGCTGCAGGATTGTATAAGAAATGTGTACTGACCGAAATAAGAGCTAGAATCGCTCTCCCCTCTTTTTTAATTAAAAGAGGGAAAAAACCAGACTTTTCCAGTATTTTATAGTTTGATTACCAAACCCAGACTTTCACAGTCTAGGTAGGAAGAATTCCAAGGCTGCATGCAGGTCAAGGTCATCAGTTTCTTTTCTGAAGCAGAAATTTTTCTTCCATCTCATGTGTTTCATTGGAATGAAGAAAGGGAAAGGAGTTAGTGTCTTGCCTTTATACTGAAGAAAAAAAAAAAGAAACAAATTTTTAAAGTAACTGGGCAACAAAAATAGGAGATTAGAGAGAGACAGATTTTTATTATTGGCAATTGGAATGACCAATTCCAATTGATCATTGGAAACCAAAGTGAACTGAAAGTTTTAGAAAGCACATTTAGGCAGGTCAGAGCCTACTTAAAATTTTTTTTTAATTGAAATATAGTTGATTTCAGTGTTGTGTTAATTTCTGCTGTATAGCAAAATGACTGTTACATACATATATACATTCTTTTCTATATAATTTTCTCCTATGGTTTATCCCAGAATATTGAATATGGTTCCCTGTGCTGTACAATAGAGCCTTGTTGTTTCTCCAGTCTATATATAGTAGTTTACATCCGCTCACCCCGAGGGCCGCCCTGGTGGCTCCGTGGTAAAGAAGCTGCCTGCGGTGCAGGAGAGCCAGGCTCAGTCTCTGGATTGGAAAGATCCCCTGGGGAAGAGAACGGCTCCTCACCTCAGTGTTCTTGCCTGAAGAACTCCATGAACAGAGGAGCTTGGCGGGCCACAGTCCATGGGGTCACAAAGAGGCAGACACCCCCGAGTGCCTGTGTGTGTGTGTGTGTGTGTGTGTATAATATGTATATACACATACAATGTATATATACAATACAATGTAATATTTTATATATATTATATAATATATATTTATATTATATAATATCTTCTTTATCCGTTCTTCTGTCAGTGGACTTTTTGGTTATTTCCATGTCTTGGCTACTATGAATGTGCTGCTATGATTGTAAGGGGTGGTGCATGTATCTTTTTGAATTAGAGTTTTCTCTGGATTTATTTCCAGGAGTAGAATTGCTGGATCATATGGCGACTCTATTTTTAGTTTTCTGAGGAGCCTCCATACTATTTTCCATTGTGACTGCACCAACTTGCATTCCCACCAACAGTGGAGCATAGGGTTCCCTTTTTTCTCCACATCCTCTCCAGCAATTATTATTTGTAGATTTTTTTTAATGTTGGCTATTCTGACCAGTGTGAGGTTGTGCTTCCTTGTAGTTTTAATTTGCATTGCTCTAATAATTAATGATGTTGAGCATCTTTTCCTATGCCCATTGGCCATCTTTATGTCTTCTTTGGAGAAATGTCTATTTAGGTATTCTGCCTGTTTTTTGATTGGGTTGTTTGTTTTTTTGTTATTGAATTGTATGAGTTGTTTGTATATTTTGGAAAGTAAGCCCTTGTTGGTTGCGTTGTTTGCAAATATGTTCTCAGACATTCTGTAGTTTTTTTCATTTTGCTTATGGTTTTCTTTGCTGTGGAAATGCTTGTAAGTTTGATTAGGTCCCATTTGTTTATTTTTGTTTTTATTTCTACTGCCTTGGGATCTAAGAAAATATTGGTACAGTTTATGTCAGTGAAGTCACTCAGTTGTGTCCGACTCTTTGCAACCCCATGGACTGTAGTCTACTGGGCTCTGAGGAGCCTCTCAGTCCATGGAATTTTCCAGGCAACAGTACTGGAGTGGGTTGCCATTTCCTTCTCCAGGGGATCTTCCCAACCCAGGGATCAAACCTGGGTCTCCCGCACTGCAGGCAGACACTTTACTGTTTGAGCCACCAGGGAAGCCTTCAGGTCCCATTTGTTTATTTTTGTTTTTATTTCTACTGCCTTGGGATCTAAGAAAACATTGGTACAATTTATGTCAGAATGCTTTGCCTGCATTGTCTTCTATGAGTTTTATGGTGTCTTATTTTTATTTTTTAAGTCTTTAAGCCATTTTGAGTGAGAGGATACCTTCCAACTTCATTGATTTTCATACAGCTGTCCAGCTTTCCCAACAATACTTGCTTAAGAGTGTGTCTTTTTCCCATCATCAGTTTCTCAATACATTCCTGCCTCATTGTTGAAGATTAATTAACCCTAAGTGTGTAGGTTTAGTTTTGGTCTGTCTAGTCTATTCTGGAGAAGGCAATGGCACCTCACTCCAGTACTCTTGCCTGGAAAATCCCATGGATGGAGGAGCCTGGTAGGCTGCAGTCCATGGGGTCGGGAAGAGATATGTCAGAATGCTTTGCCTGCATTGTCTTCTATGAGTTTTATGGTGTCTTATTTTTATTTTTTAAGTCTTTAAGCCATTTTGAGTGAGAGGATACCTTCCAACTTCATTGATTTTCATACAGCTGTCCAGCTTTCTCAACAATACTTGCTTAAGAGTGTGTCTTTTTCCCATCATCAGTTTCTCAATACATTCCTGCCTCCATTGTTGAAGATTAATTAACCCTAAGTGTGTAGGTTTAGTTTTGGTCTGTCTAGTCTATTCCGGAGAAGGCAGTGGCACCTCACTCCAGTACTCTTGCCTGGAAAATCCCATGGATAGAGGAGCCTGGTAGGCTGCAGTCCATGGGGTCGGGAAGAGACAGACACGACTGAGCGACTTCACTCTCACTTTTCACTTTCATGCATTGAAGAAGGAAGTGGCAACCCACTCCAGTGTTCTTGCCTGGAGAATCCCAGGGACGGGGGAGCCTGGTGGGCTGCTGTCTATGGGGTTGCATAGAGTCGGACATGACTGAAGCGACTTAGCAGCAGCAGAAGTCTGCTCTATTGGTCTTTATGTCTGTTTTTGTGCCAATACCATGCTGGTTTTATTACTGTAGATTTGTAGTATTGTCTGAAGTCTGGGAGGCTTATGTCTCCAGGAAGCTGACAGTCTTTGTACAGATAGACAGTTTCCATACATCCGGTTGCCCAGGATGTATGAAAACACAAATTCTGACAATAAGAAATATCTCTTAAGTGCCTCCTCTGTATAAGAAATTTCATTATGGTTGAAAAATATCCTGAGTTTTTTAATTTTTAAATACTGTGAGAAACATAAGAAAAATTACTCTTTGATTAGGTCAGCAGGGCTGTTCTTGTGGGCTGGGAACTAAGAACATATATGTGAGTTGAAAAACAGCTGCTTGAGGCCAGGGAGAGGCCTGGAGGGGGAGGCCAGCCTGCTGTGAGGTCTTGCTCAAGATTTTCCTCAGGCGGTTGCCATCATGGGCACACGTGGGAATGAAGTAGGGAGCAGACTGTAAACATTCTAGACACAGTAAGGCTTTTAGAAAATCCCTGTAGAGTTTACTATTGCTGTTTTTTTTTTTCATTCCATAGCTACATCTTCCCTTATTTGACATCATTTACTATTTTCTTGAGTATTAAATTTCCGTATACTTAAGATAGAAAATGTGTAAAAAATATAAGATAAAATATGGATAACTGTCTTATCACTGAGTTAACCATTCTTAGCATATTTTCTGCCTTTTTCTATACCTGTTTTTTTTTTTTTAATAGTCATCCAGAATTGGGGAAAATGCCAAATACAGTTTTATGGTGTGGGCTCTTTCATTTGATATTATTGAGTGACATGGGACTGGTCTCACATATGATCTTGAAAACTGTGACACTTTGGGATTTCCCTGGTGCTCCAGTGGCTAGGACTCAGTGCTTCCCCTGTAGGGGCACGAGTTCAGTTGTGGTTGTGGAACTAAGATCCTATAAGCCATGTGGCATGGCCATAAAGAAAAAATTAATACTTTATTGATTGCGTAATATATTGGGGTATGGATTTTCATCTCTGATGTAACTATTACTCCTTCAGTGTCAGACTTTGAGATTATTTATCACTGTTGCCAGTAACTTTGCAAGACTCCCTCTTTGTACCTCAGTCTTTATCCAGCCATGGTGGTTTCCCTGTAGGGACCTATAGGTGGAAAAATGTGGAATACTGGGTGGAGGGCGTGGATTTCCAGGGTGGTTGCGTGTGTGACACATGACACTTTGCACCTCCTGCTGTGTGCAGGCATGTTTGTCTTGCTGTACTTCTGCCAACACTGAGCACTGTACTGACTTTTGATAAACATGTTGCTTTGCTTTGATTTACATTTTTAAGGTACTAATGAGGTTAAAATTTTTTCAGTTGTTGGGTATTTTTAAACATCTAAGTTGTTCGTTCATTTCCCCATTTTCTTCCTTTTAGCTTAAAGAGATCTTTTGTAAGGTAACTAACTTTCAAAAAATTCTTATTGATTCCATTTCTCAGTTTATCACTTTGGTGATTTCCTTTTTCTTTATTTCTTTTTTAACATTGTAAAAGTCTGTCCCTATTGTAAGTTAATATAAAATTGTACCTATATGTTTCTTCTTTGTGCTTTTTAAAAAAACATCTTTAAAATCCATCTGGATTTATCTGGAATATAATATTCAATGAGACTCTCAATTGATTTTCTTCCAAATACTTAGCCAGTTTTTCAAAACCATCTGTTAAGTCATTTCTCATTAGTTTATTATGCTAAATTTATTTTATTAAAAAATACATGTGTGTTTAATGCTTTAGGGATGCCTGTTCTCTTCATTGATCTGATGCTTGCATCAGTACTCTGGTAATTGCTTGTGTTGTTATTCTTTCAAACAATGCCTTATCCATTCTTGTTTGCTCATTCTTCCAAATTGTGGTGATATTGTTGGTAATAGTAATGGTGGTGAACAGTGACCAGGTGCAGATTGTGCTCCAGGCACTAACTCATTTCATCCCTCAGACAAATCTGTCACTGTTTTCTGTTTTACAGATGAGAGGAAACAGGCATAGCGTAGAAGGTTTGCCCGATGACAAACAGCTTATAAGCAGCAGATCTGGCATGAGTTGAACTCCATTACAAAGTCTTATATGTTACACAAAGTGATTGAACTATACAAAACTATAGTTACTTTGATATACAGAACCTCCTCATCTTCCGGACAGTTTTCATTCTCCACAGCCAAAAACAGAGTATCATTCTCTTTCTAGTTCTTTTAAAAAAAATGTTGTGAGGTTTTCATAGATCTTTTTTATTTTCTGCTGCTGCTGTAATTAGGATTGACTTTCAGTTTCCTAATGATCAAGGCTGTTAGGATAATGCTGGCCTTTTGTGTAATAGTCTACTTGATAGCCATCCTGAATGCTGTATTAGAATTTGGTGCAGTATAGGATTTAACATTTTGTTGGCACCCAGTGTATCTCCTACTCACAAAAAAAGACAGTAGTAGATTATAAGGTTTGAAGAACAGGAGACGTCTACTCAAATCCTTATTTTATAGGTTGAACAATCTCATTTCTTGTAAAGATCCAGGGAAGGAATAATGAGTTACAATCAGAAGATCCACATGGTTTGAACATTTTCCTATTTTGTTCAAAATGTGGCTTTCAATGTATATTTCTATTTGTGAGCAGGATCTGCTTTTGTTTCTGAAATAAGAATCTGCGTCAGATCTTTGAAACTTCATTTGAAGGTGAGAAATCAACTCCCTACGGAAAGGTTCTTTTTTACAAGATCAGTTGACCTGGAAATGTTGCTTAGTATTTCTGGCCACTGAGCTTTAGAAAGAATTTAGAAAAATAAGTTCTGGTCAGTATATGCATTCTTGTAAGGCTGACAAGAGCCCAACTCTGCTTTAGCATTTCCTTCACTATTAGCAAACTTGGCATTTGTGTCTTGGTTCCTCCTTATTTTCTATTTCTGTATCTCATGATCTTACATATATATTATATTACAAAATCATCAAGGGGAGTTAAAAGTTATCTGGTACAAACATAAAAAGGTAAAAATTCTCAGTAAATCATTCCTGCAGTGAATCAAACTAGGTGAAGGTGAAGGTGAAGTCGCTCTGTCGTGTCCGACTCTTTGCGACCCCATGGACTGAAGCCCACCAGGCTCCTCAGTCTATGGAATTTTCCAGGCAAGAGTACTGGAGTGGGTTGCCATTTCCTTCTCCAGAGGATATTCCCAACCCAGGGATCGAACCCAGGTCTCCCACACTGCAGGCAGACGCTTTAACCTCTGAGCCATCAGGGAATCAAACTAGAAGATGACCTGAATGTTTTGTATAAGGTCAGGGTTTGTCATGGCAGCCTCTCCTGGGATCTGCTGGGTCCCTCTGGCGGACGGGCAGGGTCGTCACTTCTCAGGGCTGGCCGCAGAACTGCTCTGTGGAATGACAGCCCCATGGGCCATTGCCCGGGCTGCGTCATCTTCCTGTACCGCTGCCTGCGTCCCCGCCCAAGAAACATGGGAGAGTCACGTGCTCCGCAGGTGGGACCGGCAAAGGATGTCTGTAACTGGCCTTTCTCCCTCTTCCCACCTGCTCTGTCCTTCCTTCTGATCCTCATCCTGTGCTCTTTGGCCTGAAGCCCTGTGCTCCATCAGAAGGGAGCTCACATGCCAGGAGTTGATGGTTTTCTTGAATCTGACATTGAGAAAGTGTGCATATGAGTGTTTTCTTTTTGTGTATTGATTCTAAGTTTTTAAAACTTTATTGGGATATAATTTTAGTCTTAGGGAAAATTATAAGAATGACGATAGTGCAGGACCCTCTGTGGACTTGTTATTCTAGAGTCATCTATTTTTAACATTCTCCTTAGTTTTCCCCCTCCTCGTGTGTGTGTGTGTGTGTGTGTATGTGTATAAATGTATAGATTCAGGGGATGGGAACCCTTTAAGAGTATGGTGTAATCATCAGAGTACTTAGGTCCTGTAGTATCTTTCCTAAGAATAAGGATACGCTCTTACATAATTGGTACAGTTACCAAACCTCAGTCAGTTTTGCAAGAGAAAATACTTTGATCTAATCTATCCTTCATATGCTGGTTTTGTCAGTTGTCTTAACGGTTTTCTTTGTAACATTTCTTTTCCTTCAGTCTGGGGTTAGATACTACCTTTAGTTGTCATATCTTCATAACCTCCTTTCATCTGGAACATTTCCACAATCACTTTTTTTTTTTTAATCTTTAGCAGCACTGACATTTTTGAAGAATACAGTTTTGTTTTAAAAGAATATTCCTCTTCTGGGGTTTTCTGATGTTTCCTCATGAATTAGATTCCCCTGAAACACTTCAGTACACAGTGATACATTTTTCTCAGTGTCTTATCTGGAGACATGTGATGGTTAGTGAGGTTAACTTGATCACCCACTGAAGGTATTGTCCAGTTTCTCCCCTGTACGTTTACTCTTTTTTCCTTTGAAACTAATAGCTGTGAGTAGAGAGCTACTTAGTGACCTTGCACAGCTTCTTCATCAAAATTTCTCCCAGTTAATTTTTGTAATTTTTAAAAAACTTTATTAGGTTATCTTAATAACATGAGATTTTAAAAGCGAATTAGCTACTGCCTATTGAAATACTTTCTCTGGCAAGGTTAAACAAACATAAAATTACTGTATATTCAGAAACTGAACTGGTTGATTGGTTGCTTTTTCGACCAATCAGAATGGTTGATTTTTCCTTGTCTAAGCTGTCCTCCTCTGTTTATATGCATTTACCTCATTAGTTAGAAAAATAGACACCACCATTTCACTGTAGCAAAAATAATCAACTTTATCTCCTTCAGGCAATTTCTAATAGGAGGTTCATTATATTTGTGTGTTCAGTCATGTCTGACCCTTTGTGCCCCATGGACTATACTCTGACGATTCTTCTGTCCGTGGGATTTTCCAGGCACGGATACTGGAGTGGTTTGCCATTTCCTGCTCCAGGGATCTTCCCAATCCAGGGATCGAACTTGTGTCTCTTGCATCTCCTGCATTGGCCAGCAGATTCTTTACCCCTAGCACCACATGGGAAGCCCCAAGTAGAAGAGTGAAGTGAAGTGAAGTGAAATTGCTCAGTCGTGTCCGACTCTTTACGACCTCATGGACTGTAGCCTACCAGGCTCCTCTGTCCATGGGATTTTCCAGGCAAGAGTACTGGGGTGGATTGCCATTTCCTTCTCCAGGAGATCTTCCAACCCAGGGATCGAACTCGGGTCTCCCGCATTGTAGACAGATGCTTTACCATCTGAGCCACCAGGGAAGTCAGTAGAAGATTATCAGGCATCAAAAATGCCAAACTTTTACCAAAAGCTTAAACAGTGATTAAAACTTTTTAGTAAGCAATTGAAATTTAAAATAAAATTATTGTGAGCACTGTCAGCTGATAAGGAGCATTTAGAAGTTAATACAGGCACATTTACTGTGCTTTGCATCTGCTGCATTTTTTGCAAATTGAAGATTCCTGGCAACCTTGTGTTTAACAAGTCTATTGATGCCATTTTCCTGCAGCATTTGCTCATTTCATGTCTCTGTATCCCACGTTGATAATTCTCACAATATTGCAAACTTTTTCATGATTATTATATTTGCTATGGTGATCTGTGATCAGGGATCCTGATGTTGCTGTTGTAATTGTTTTGGGTGCCACAAACAATGCAACATAAAACGGTGAACTTATTCAGTAAATGTTGTGTGTGTTCTGACTGCTCTGCTGACCAGCCCTCCCCGTATTGCTCTCCTCCTTGTTAGGGCTCCCTAGTCTCTGAGACACAGCAACATTGAAGTTCAGGCAGTTAATAACCTTACAGTGGCCTCTCAATGTTCAAGTGAAAGGAAGAGTTGCATGTCTGTCATTTTAAATCAAAAGCTAGGAGTGACTAGCTTAGTGAGGAGGGTGTGTTAAAAGCTGAGACAGCAGAAAGCTAGGCCTCCTGTGCCAGTTAGCCAGACTGTGAATGCAAAGGGAAAGTTCTTAAAGGAAATTAAAAGTGCTTTTCCAGTGATCACATAAATGATGAGAAAGCAAAACAGTCTTATTGTTGAAATGGCGAAAGTTGTAGCATTCTGGATAGAAGATAAAACCAGCCACAACATTCCTCCAAACCAAAGCATAGTCCAGAGAAAGGACCAAACTCACTTCCATTCTGTGAAGGCGAGCTGAAAGAGGTGAGGAATCTATAGAAGAAAAATTTCAAGTTGGCAGAGGTTGGCTCATGAGGTTTAGGAAAAGAAGCCATCTTACAGCATAAACATGCAAGATACAGCAGCTAACGCTGATGCAGAAGCTGCAGCGAGTTATCCAGAAGATCTGGCTCAGACAGTTAAAGAAGGTGGCTGCCCCAAACAGATCTTCAGGGTGGAAGAAACGACCTTAACACTGGAAGAAGACAGCATCTAGGAGTTCCGTAGCTGGAGAGGAGAGGTCAGTGCCTGCCTTCAAAACTTCATGGGACAAATGGACTCTTGTTAGGGGCAGTGCAGCTAGTGACTTGAAGTCAAAGCCAGTGCTCATTTACCATTCTGGAGATCCTAGAACTGTTCAAAATTATGCTAACTTTACTCCTTTTCTGCTCTGTACATGAACAACACAGCCTGAATGACAGCACATCTGTTTACAGCAAAGTTAATGAGTATATGAAGCCCACTGCTGAGGCCTACCACGCAGAAAAAAAGGTTCCTTTCAACTGTGACTGCTTATTGAGAATGCACCTGCTCACTGTAGAGCTCTATGGACGTGCAGGAGGTTCATGCTGTTTTCATGCCTGCCGGTATCCATTCTGCAGCCCATGACTCAAGGAGTAATATCGGTTTCCAAATCTTATTATTTAAGTAATATATTTTGTGAGGGTATAGCTGCCATGGATAGTGATTCCTATGATGGGTCTGGGCAAAGTCAATCGATACCTTCTAGAAAGGATTCACCATTGTAGATGCCATTAAGAACATTCATGGGAAGAGGTCACAGTATCAGCAGGAATTTGAAAGAAGTTGATTCCAGCTCTCATAAATGACTTTGAAGGGTTCAAGACATCAGTAGAAGTAACTGCAGATGAGGTGAAAATAGCAAGAGAACTAGACTTAGAAGTGGAGCCTTGAAGATGTGGCTGAATTGTTGCAATCGAAGGATAAAACTTTAAGGGATGAGGAGTTACTTCTGGATGAGTGAAGAAAGTAGTTTCTTTTTGAAAAACCATTTATTTCTTTAAACACGTCCACTTTTAATTTACTTTTGGCTGTGCCGAGTCTTCGCTGCTAGGCGCAGGCTTCCTCTGGTTGCGGAGAGTAGGGGCTACTCTGTAGCTGTGGTGCGTGGCTTCTCATTGCAGTGGCTTCTCTTGTGGAGTGCGAGCTCAGCACTAGGAGGTGTGTGGGCTTAGCTGCCCCACAGCATGTGGAATCTTCCTGGACTGGGGATCGAACCCATGTCCCCTGCATTGGCAGGCGGATTCTTACCCACTGGACCACGGAAAGTCTAAGAAAGTAGTTGCTTAACATCGGAATCCACTCCTGGTGAAGATGCTATGAAGATTGTTGACATGACAACAAAGATTTAGAAAGTAACGTAAACATAGTTTATAAAATAGCAGCAGGGTTTAAGAGGATTGACTCCAGTTTTGAAAGTTCTGTGGGTAAAATACTCTCAAACAGCACTGTACACTACAGAGAAATCATTCATGAACGGAGAACTTGGTCAGTGTGACAGACTTCATTGCTGTCTTGAGAAATTTCCACAGCCACTTCAACCTTCAGCAAGCACCGTTGAGATCAGTCAGCAGCCATGAACACTCAGGCAAGATTATCTACCAGCAAAAAGATGGCTCGTTGCAAGTTCAGATGATGGTTAGCATGTTTTTAGTGAAAGTGAAGTCGCTCAGTCGTGTCCGACTCTTTGCGACCCCATGGACTGTAGCCTACCAGGCTCCTCTTCCATGGGATTCTCCAGACAAGAGTACTGGAGTGGGTTGCTATTTCCTTCTCCAGGGGATCTACCCAACGCAGGGATCGAACCTGGGTCTCCCGCATTCCAGGCAGATGCTTTAACCTCTGAGCCACCAGGGAAGCAAGTATTTTTTAATTAAAGTATATTGTTTGTTTAGGCATGCATTTGCACATTAATGGACAAGTGTATAGCACGAATCTAACTTTTAGAGGCACCAAGAAGTCAAAAAAATTCACGTGACTCACTTTAATATGATACTCGCTTTATTTAGGGGGGTCTATAAGTGAACTCTGCGTCTCACTAAGGTAAGCCTATGCATTTTGGGCTACCTGGGCATATCTTCTCTGCTGTGTGCAGAGGTGAGCTCCTGGCAGAAGCCCCTTCACCTGCAGAGCACATCTGCCAACTAAAGGGGACCATTCTCCATATGGGATACAATGAGGTTAGTACTACTATTCAATATATTACATTGCAAATAATATGATTAATCCAGAAAAAAAAATAGGAGTTTTTGTGGCTGTGCCTCTGTAGGGACCCTAGAAACTAAAACACTCTTCCTTCTCATTGGTGAGAAAAGTGGTTTCTTCGTGGTGAGGTGACTTTCTCATGCGCAGTTTGTTCTTACTTCATGTTAAAACTATGCAGGTGGAATTGCCTGCAGGGTGACACTGGGTTAGCCTCCTAGCCTCGTCCTTTGGGACTGGGTAAATCACTTAGTCCCTGGCTTTCTCCTTAATTATAAAACAGAGATGTTGGTACCTGCTACGTGAAGTTATTAGGGGTGAAGGCGATCTGCTTGTAAGGTGAGTTAGTGCCTGGCCCCTAGATGGTGCAGAGCATAGGGATGGTTATGATTATTTTTCCTGAGAAGTCCCGTGACGGGATGGGCGTGGTCCCAGGGAAAGATGTCACATCAACAGTCTGATCTGTGTTTGTTGGGAACCAGGGGCTGGAGCTGGCAGTAAATCCATCATGGGACCCACAAGCCTAGACATCTAGTCTGGTCCAAGGTGCTGGGATCAGAGAACAACTGGGTTCTTAATCCGCCAGGGCCAACTGTCAGCCAGCAGACACTGTTTCAGCCCCGGGATGGTTCTTACAGCTTGGAAGATGCCAAGGTGCGTCATGGCACTCTGTGGCCAGATACTGGTGTCAGGGGGCCCGGGGAGGCCCACGGGGACATCCAGGAGGAACCACCAGCCTCCTCCGCAGCATGTGTGGTTGGGGGTGGCTCTGCCCAGCGTGCGCTCCGTGCTGAGGGGTGTGTCGGGTTGTCTAGACATCCTGGCCACCAGCCTGGGATTTTACTCCCCAGGGACATGCAGTCGACCCGCCACCAGACTGCCGCGGGGCGGTGAGACTGTAAAGCTTGGAATAAACACACCTGGAAGTCTGACTGGAGTCCTGCCTTTCACTTAGTAAGATGATCAGGGCATTGGGCTTGCTCGACTGTGGCTGTGTTTTCGCCATTTGCCTGTGTTTTCGCCATTTGCCTCTGTGTTTTCTCCATTTGCCTCTGTGTTTTCACCGTTTGCCTCTGTGTTTTCTCCGTTTGCCTGTGTTTTCACCGTTTGCCTCTCCAGCTTCCCCAGGACTTGTGGCTCTTTGCGGGGCAGCCTCAGTTGTGCTGCCTGTGTTCTGGCCATGGCCCCCTGCTTCCCTCCTGTCACTTTTGAGACTTGCTGTCCCAGACAGACAAACTCAGGAAGCCAGTCTGTGTGTGATGTTAAAAAAAAAAAATTAAATGGCAACCTAATACCACCAGAAGTAGGTATTATTTAAATGATCCAAAATAAGGCAGAGGTGACTTTAATTAGCTTTTTCTTGGTTCAGTATTTTGGTTGGATGAAATTGCTTATTTTACATTTACATTTTCTTTGTATTCTTAAAAAGGACGCCTAAGGATTAAACAAAGTACCAAAAGAATCACGCTATTTTCAGCTCTCTGGCAAAGCTGGTATAAATAAAGCTACTTCATTGTTGCCCTAAATTGATTTAATCTTTCTGGAAAGCAAACTAGCTGAGTGTACCAAAGCTAGAAAATTATTCATAACTTCTTTTGCCCCTGGCTGGTCAATTTTAGGACTCTCTCCCACGGAAATAGCTTCTCCCTCAGAACCAACAGAGGGACTAAAATATGCTTTGCACAGAGAACGTTTTCCTGCTCTTTGTGACAGTGAGAATGTACAATCAGCAGAAATGTAAGCTGTGGAGAGGAGCACGGGGCATAAAGGACCGCAGTGATCCTGGGTTGTTCTGGGGGTGGGGGAAGGACGCTGGGAGAACGGCTGTCCCTGGATGGCGTGCACAGTGCTCTTAACCACATGGCCTAGAGCCACCAAGAGTCCTCTGCGGGATCCTCACGCCATACCCGTGTGAAACCCACAGCCAGAGGCAAGAGGCCAGGCCAGGCTCCTGGTGGCTTTCAGACCAGGCCCCCCGTGCTATGCTCGCTGTGTCTTCATCAGCTCAGACAGTCATTGAGAATGATGGAAATGGGGTGAATGCTCACTGGCTTATTTTCTGTTTCCTTTTAAAATGGAATTTATACAGGAAAAAACCCCAATTCTGAACATAACAGTAGTTCTTTTATTAAGCTGGTGAACATATGTTCATTGTTATTTAGAAACACAGACTGACTGACTATGGGCTTCTGAGTAGCTCAGCCTCTGGTAACTGACTCTCAACCGAGCAGGAATAACCCAACTTTTCATTAAAAAATCCCAGACTTTTTGAGATTTCTATAGTTTCTGTATAAAGAGAATCCCTAATTCTGGACAGAATGGAGACTTTATATAAGCTAAGGTTTTTAAGTGAGGCGTTTTCAGTTGGTAGAAAACAGTGTCTGCCTGTGTGGCCAGTATCTTTGCAGCAGTTTAACGAGGTGGGGGAGTGCTCACGGGTGAACGCTGCAGGGTGGCTGGAAGCCCTGTGCCTCGCATTGGACCTGTTCGCGTGTGTTCACGTACACGGCCACGTGCATTTGACCCCCTTGTGTACATGCACCCACTAAACACACAGACGGGAGCTGCCACGTTCTTTCATGTTGTTCTTTGTCTGACCTGAATGCTTTCAGAACCGTGGTTCTGGTGTGCTGGACTTGAGTCCTGTCTGGGCTTTGACAGCAGGCTCCAGAAGGCCAGCGTCTGCAGGTGTCCACAATCTTTGGGGGCAGCAGGAAGCCCCAGGCACCCTTAATCCCCGGCAGGTTGGTCGGGATGGCTCGCTGTTGTGAGCGTGTCTGTTTTTATGCTGGCAAACAGGTGGCAAACGGTAGCTGTTTTTTTTTCCTCCGCAGTCAGGCATTCATTTCTGAAGAAACTGTTGACATAGTGACCTCCCCCACACCCTCTCTCCCTATATCGCCCACCAGTGCAGGGCAGCATCAGCTGTGTCAGCCCAGCCGTGTACCGTTCACCTCCACGGAGAAGAAAAAGATGAGTAACACCTCATCTCGGCTCCTAGGAGGGAGACAGGGTAGCCATGTGTATGTAAACGCATGCAGATAAACTCAGCTGAGAGGTAAACATGAAGTGCATTAGAAACACAGAAGTTTGAGATTTAGAACCTCTCTTGGATAATTACAGTGGACCCATTCCTGGTCTTTCTGTCAATAAAAGGATTAGGAAAATATATCTACTTGATAGCAAACAGGAAAATTAAAGGAGGACTGCTTATAGAAAAGTTTGAAAACCAGTGCCCTGAGGCTTCCCTCCAGGCTCATATGTCTGTTCCCAAAGAAGTCTCCCCTGTCTTTCTGGCCCCACACAGTAAGCAGCCTTTCAGGCACAACGTGTGCTACTCCCACACTTAGACTCTCAGCCGTTGGACAGCATCCCACCCTCTGCAGACCATAAAAGGCTCCAGGATCTGCCCCCAGCCCTGTCTGTCACTGTTCACCACAGGCACCCTCCCTGCAGCCACACTGGAAGAGCTTTGGTATTAGTATTTAGGATTTGAGCAAAATCTAGCTTAACTCAGCCATTCATTCTGAGAATGTGTTGATGTCCATATTTAAGGAGTCTGAGAACTTATAGTGAAACATACTTGGTAAATCAGCTTTACATACCATTTCAAAATAATGATTTATACAAAGATATAGAAATATATTTGTTACTCAGCAGTCATCAAAGTGTTTATTGTATGTTCCATTGTGTCCCTGCTGTGGAAAATCTATTCAAAGTCCTACCAGCTTTCTCTGGGAGGGCTTTCTAGAGAGGACATGTGTATTGGTTAGCTTTTGCTGTGTAACAAATTACCCCAAGGTCTAGCAGTATGAAACAACAAATGTTTATTATCTCATACAGTTTCCCTGGGTTAGGAGTCCAGAAATGGCTTTGCTGGGTGGTTCAGGCGCAGGGTCTCTTATGAGGTCAGAGTGCCCTGAGGCTTCCAAGTTCACAGTGATGGTTGTGGGGAGGTCTCAGATCCTCCCTGGCTGTTGACATGTGGCCTCAGTTCCTTATCAGATGGAGCTTACCATCAGCTGCCTGTGTGTCCTCNGGACCAGGACAGAAGGGGTGGATGGATGGGTGGATGGATGGATGGATGGATGGGTGGGTGGATGGATGGCTGGGTGGGTGGATGGGTGGATGGATGGATGGATAGGTGGATGGAGGTTGGGACCAGGACAGAAGGGATGGATGGATGGATGGATGGGTGGGTAGATGGGATGGATGGATGGATGGATAGGTGGATGGAGGTTGGGACCAGGACAGAAGCCGTGATCTTTTTTCCTAATCTCAGAAATAGCATGTCATCCCTTCTGTTGTTCTTTGCCATACAGTGCAGGGCAGCATTGTACTGTGGGCGTGGGGTCTGTAGAGGGTGCCAATCCTATAAGCTGGGAATCTTGAGGGCTCTTGGAGGCTGGCTGCCACACCTGGTCCTAGAGAGGTCTTCAAGTTTGTTACTTAGTGGGAGTGCATTGATGTAAAGTCATTAGAAGGGGAATCTGAGATTTAAGGGCACAACCTACTCACTTTTTTCCCTCTTAAACCAGGACTCCTTCTCTAATTTTCACTTCTTCCAGTGACCTTCCTAGCTCAGGTTATGAAGTACACAGGCATCTGGCTGCAACGGTTACATCCTCCCAACAGACAGGACTCATACAACCCAAAATCCAAAAAACAGAGGCCAGTGTTATTAACAAGGGCTCCCAGGCTTGCTGTCTCATTCCTCTCAGGCCTGAGGCATATGGATCTTGCTTGTTTCCTGGGTGGATATAAATATAAAACTTGGTGGTTATTGGGACCGTTCTAGAGGAGGGAAAGTTGCCAGGAAAATGGGGAGCTCAGAGAACTGAGTCTTCTGGGCGTTCGGGCCAAGGGAGTGCTCCTGATCGCCTCTGCCGGTGGTTCCGTGGTTCGTCCTGCGTAGCTGGAGAGACTGCCTCCTGCCTCCTGAAGTGGGGCTGCCTTCCCTGCCCTGACTGGCAGTGAGTGATGGGGGAGAGGGACTCCAGGCCCTTTGGTGTGACGGCGAGGAGGGAGAGGGTTCCTGGGCCCTTCGCCTGGTGTGACTCCTGTCCCAATCAGTGTCTCTGTCACCCCCAGGCAGGGGCCAGTGGTCGCCCGGGACAGAGCATCTGTGTCATCGACGAGGTGGGGAAGATGGAGCTCTTCAGTCAGCCATTCATCCAGGCTGTCCGCCAGGCGCTGTCCATGCCGGGGACTGTGGTCCTCGGCACCATCCCCATACCCAAAGGAAAACCACTGGCCCTCGTGGAAGAGATCAGAACGCGAAAGGACGTGAAGGTGTTCAGCGTGAGTACCCCGCGGGCACTGGGCAGGTGCCCTGAAACACCGTGTGGCTCTGAAGCGCACCTGTGGTTTCAAGTCACCATAGCTTTTCCTCTTAGGTTAGAATATAGGCGCATCTCACTTCCTGTGAGTTTACAGAGCTGAAAATACATCTCTGCTTGCTGACAAAGCAGTCTTGCCTCTGGGGACCGCAGGAGGGTCCAGCTCCTCCTGCTGCCCTCCCCCCGCCCCCGCCAAGCCCTGGGCCTTGGCAGCTTCAGCCCCGGCCAGCTGCAGTGCTCTGGGCTGAGTGCGTCTCTTCCCAGGTGATGAGCTTACAGAGGCAGGCAGTGCTGTTTTATTTTAAAGGTTTCCCTTTGAAACTGACCCCCCTCCTGCTTGTGAGGGGAAAGACTTTTGGCTACAGGTTGAGGCAGATTCCAGATGCTGTGGAGCAGCACCATCTCGAGAACTCCCACCACCAGGGTGAAAATGTGCTCCCTGCACCAGGCAGGGCCATAGCCATTAGCCATGTGTGATTGTTCACATTTGAATTAAATGACACTAAATTAAGTTAGCAAAATCTTTTCCTCAGTCACACTGGCCGCTTGTCAAGTACCCAGCAGGTAAGACACTCTGCCTGGAAGGGCGACGCCGGCTCTGGCAGGCCCAGGCATCTGTCTTCACGAGCTCCGGGGCTCTCGGGCCTGCAATGGGAGGAGCCGTGGTGGAGCTGGTGAAGGGCAGGTAGGTCAGCGGAAGTGGCTCAGCCAGTTCTCGGCGCTGATGGTGCTGCTGGCTTTTGCCCACATACGCGCTTTCCTCCCGTCATCCCTCTGCGTCCTTCTTCTCGGATACTGTCCTCCCTGTGGCACCTTAGTGTCTGCGTCAGTGATGGCCACATCACTGTGCTCACACCCTCCCCCGACCAAATGAACCAGTGGGGCTGGCAGCCCCTCCTCTGCACCAGCTGCAGAGAAACCGGGAGCACGTCACATCACTGGTTACTTGTCACCAGGGTCAGTCCCCCGCCAAGCCCTGGGCCTTGGCAGCTTCAGCCCCGGCCAGCTGCAGTGCTCTGGGCTGAGTGCGTCTCTTCCCAGGTGATGAGCTTACAGAGGCAGGCAGTGCTGTTTTATTTTAAAGGTTTCCCTTTGAAACTGACCCCCCTCCTGCTTGTGAGGGGAAAGACTTTTGGCTACAGGTTGAGGCAGATTCCAGATGCTGTGGAGCAGCACCATCTCGAGAACTCCCACCACCAGGGTGAAAATGTGCTCCCTGCACCAGGCAGGGCCATAGCCATTAGCCATGTGTGATTGTTCACATTTGAATTAAATGACACTAAATTAAGTTAGCAAAATCTTTTCCTCAGTCACACTGGCCGCTTGTCAAGTACCCAGCAGGTAAGACACTCTGCCTGGAAGGGCGACGCCGGCTCTGGCAGGCCCAGGCATCTGTCTTCACGAGCTCCGGGGCTCTCGGGCCTGCAATGGGAGGAGCCGTGGTGGAGCTGGTGAAGGGCAGGTAGGTCAGCGGAAGTGGCTCAGCCAGTTCTCGGCGCTGATGGTGCTGCTGGCTTTTGCCCACATACGCGCTTTCCTCCCGTCATCCCTCTGCGTCCTTCTTCTCGGATACTGTCCTCCCTGTGGCACCTTAGTGTCTGCGTCAGTGATGGCCACATCACTGTGCTCACACCCTCCCCCGACCAAATGAACCAGTGGGGCTGGCAGCCCCTCCTCTGCACCAGCTGCAGAGAAACCGGGAGCACGTCACATCACTGGTTACTTGTCACCAGGGTCAGCTGCCCTTCGGTGGGACATCCACATGTTATCTCCATAGGGTCCAGGGCACTTCTGGGCAGTTGGCAGCCATTAAGGTTAGAGCAGCCAGGGCTGGAGTAATGTGTCTGTAAGTTGCTTAATTTCGTTTATTCTCTCACTTACTTGGTAAGTGTGCATGAATTGAGCATCTCCTGTGTGCTTGGCCTCGTTCTAGGTCTTGGTGATGAACGAGCCTCAAGTCCTTATCTTCATTGAGCTGAAATTCTAATGGAGGGGCTGGATAACAGAAATGTGAGCAGGCAATTACACAGTTTCAGTTATGGCTAAATGCAAAGAACGTGAACCAGGCACTGTGGTCTTTGGGGGCAGGCGGTAGTGATCAGGGGAGGCCTGGGAGCCACACAGGGTCACTTCCTCAAAGGACGTGACCATGTCTTCAGAGTTTTATGTTACCTTCTCTATGTCTTGCATTGTATGGCCTCCATATTAGAGTTTTTGGTTGTGATCATAGAGTTTCTGTGGAAAGATCATGAAAGACAATTAGTCTTCAGGTCAGATAGCTTCCAAGCTGAGGGCCTGCAGAGCTGCTGATGCTAAGCTCCAGGGATTGGGTGTCTCTGCAAACTAATGTCCCTGCAGTGGACTTGGGGGTTGACTGTTAAATCAGAAACGAGTGCTATATCTTAAGACAATACCACAGCTTCTCCTCTCTAAGCTAGGAAATTATTCTCTAGGCAAGGTAATCATTGATCTTAATGATGTATAAATAAAGCTATTAGCTTTTGGTTAATTATGCAAGCAACCCCGTTATTCTTGTCTTCCCTGCATTCCTTTGGGTCTCCTGTGAACCTTCTGCACATATTTTATAAATGAAGAAGCTCACTCATCTGCAGATTTAGGAGTTGGATTAGACATTTCTTTAGTCCTTTCTCTTTCTAATAAGCAGCAAAGTTAACCTGAATTTATTTTTGAGAGCATCCTTTGCATCAAATACTTAGTCCATGGTGCAAGCACATGGGAGGAGTGTACCCTTCCCTCCAGAAAAACAGACCATAGGACAGTCAAAATCTGCAGATGAGAAGAGAGAGCAGTGTGAACAGAAGGAGTGGAGAGAGGTTTCAAGAAGGAAGGGGTCCTTGGGTGGATTTTTGAAGAGGAAAGAGAGGACAGGAAGGGAGAATATTCCAAATAAGGAAATAATTTATGTATAGCATGGAGGGCAGCTTCCTCATGCTGACAGATGATGTGGAGATGGGGCTGCAGTCATGATGCTGGGGAAGCATTCACAGTGACTCAGAGCTGTTCACAGCACCTGGACTGTTCGTCATAGGGTTTAGGTGAACAGTGCCTTACTTACCAGAGAGAAGCTGAGGGCATTTCCAGTTTGAGAGAAAGTGTTCCTCCTCCTAAGTACAGCTGACAGCCTTGGACGTTGTACATAAAACAGACCTAAGAAGACCTGAATGGTGGATGGAAGAGGGCACAGGAGACACAAACAGAAGTCACTTGTCACGCCAAGGACCAGAAAGACCAGCCTGAGTGAGAAAGATAAACAGCCAGCATGCCAGCAGCAGGATGACATGGATGTTGGGATTATAGCTGCTGCTGCTAAGTCGCTTTAGTCATGCCTGACCCTGTTTGACCCCATAGACGGCAGCCCACCAGGCTCCCCTGTCCCTGGGATTCTCCAGGCAAGAACACTGGAGTGGGTTGCCATTTCCTTCTCCAATGCATGAAAGTGAAAAGTGAAAGTGAAGTCGCTCAGTTGTGTCTGACTCTTCGCGACCCCATGGACTGCCGCTTACCAGGCTCCTCCACCCATGGGATTTTCCAGGCAAAAGTACTGGAGTGGGGTGCCATCACCTTCTCCAATTATAGGGTAGAGATTTTTCAAACAACCATCATAAACATGTGTCAGCAATCAATTACAAACCCACTAGAAACAAATAGAAAATAGAAAGCCTCAAGCGAAGACATCAAAGCAAAGATAGGGAAGCTGTAAGGAGGACTCACATGAAAATTTCAGGATGTAAGGTGCAATGACTGAATGAGAAGGTCCGTGGCTGGACCCAGCCAGCTGAAGGGAGTTGGCAGAGGACAGAATCAGTGAATGCGAGCAGTGGAATGGTAGAGATTGCCCAAGAAAGAGCAGACTAAAAAGTTAAAAGCCAGAGCCACAGGGAGCTGTGGAACTCGGGGGTGTAGAAACTTCCATCCTTACGCAAGTTCAGGCATTGAAGGTTCCCTTCCTGAAAATTCTGTTTCCTTCTCAGAAGTTTGGAAATGTTTTCCTTGTTTATTCTAGAGCTTAGTGCTAAGTGTGTAGCTACTGAAACATGTTTTAAATTTATACCTGTTGGGAGTATAGCTCAGTGGTAGAACATTTGATTGCAGATCAAGAGGTCCCCAGTTCAAATCCAGTTGCCCCTCTAAGGTCTAAATTTGGGCTTTTCATGTGGCTCAGCTGGTAAAGAATCTGCCTGCAATGTGGAAGACCTGAGTTTGATCCCTGGGATGGGAAGATTCCCTAGAGAAGGGAAAGGCTACCCACTCCAGTATTCTGGCCTGGAGAATTCCATGGACTGTATAGTCCATGGGATTGCAAAGATTTGGACACGACTGAGGAACTTTCACTTCACTTCATGAGGTTGTTTGAGACCAAATATCAGAAAACATTCAATGGTGATGTCAGTGCCGTGGGGACAAGAGGTGAAGACCTTCACAGGTCCAGATTATGACTCTTTACTGCTTCAATCCTTCTCTGATCAACAACATTAAGAAATACTTTTATCCCTGCTGGTCACTTCTAACAAAAAGCATGAGTTTGGTCCTATTGGTGGTATTTCCAAAGCATATTGCTTTTGATTTCCTGTGAAATGTCTCCTTGTTGGAGATGCTGGAGAATGCTGCCTTCTGAGGGTACAGGGGAGATGCCTGGAGTCTGAGGATTGGGGGTTGAGAGGCCTGGGCTGGCAGCCCCCAGTCCTGGGACACCTAAAGGCAGTGCAGAGGTCCATCAGTGTGTGGGGACGTGATAGCAGCCTCATAATCAGGGAGAGCTGGCATGCCTTATCCAAGGTTAGTGAGGGCACAAAGAGGATTCAGACCTCAGTCTTTCGACCCCAAAGCCTAAGCATCAGCGTAGCCCTGCTGTGTGTTAACTTCGAGGGTAGGGGTGGTTCAGGTGACTTTAAAAATCTAAGATTCCTAGAGATTATTTGGTTTTTCTCCTTTATAAAAATATTGCTGTAACTAAAACCTGTTCTACTTTTCTGAATTCAGAGCCATTTAAACTTGTCTTCCATAAATCCGGTTTTCTTCTTTTAGTTCTTGCCAGTGGCTTGCAAGATCACAAAACGGGGACTGGGCCCCAGCTTCCCTCCAACTGGAAAATTTCTAGGCCTCCTCTTACTCCTCCTGGCCATGGTATTTTAACCAAGCAAAGTATAAACCATTTCAGTCTCACCAGGGATTTGATGCTGCTTCTGGATCACAGACGCCTGTAACCACAGAAGAGAGAGTACACCTGCCAACTGCTACGTAAGAAAGCAGCAGGCAGGGGTTTTGTTTGTTTGTTTGTTTGTTTTTTAATAGAAATTAACAAGCTAATCCTAAAATTCTTATGGGAATTCAAAGGACCCAGTTAAAACAACTGTGAAAAGGAAGAATGATGTTGGAAGCCTCATACTTCCTGATTTCAAAACTTACTGCAAAGCTACAGTAATCAAGGCAGTATGGTGCTGACACAGGGACAGACACGTAGATCTGCTACCCACTCCAGTATTCTGGCCTGGAGAATTCCATGGACTGTATAGTCCATGGGATTGCAAAGATTTGGACACGACTGAGGAACTTTCACTTCACTTCATGAGGTTGTTTGAGACCAAATATCAGAAAACATTCAATGGTGATGTCAGTGCCGTGGGGACAAGAGGTGAAGACCTTCACAGGTCCAGATTATGACTCTTTACTGCTTCAATCCTTCTCTGATCAACAACATTAAGAAATACTTTTATCCCTGCTGGTCACTTCTAACAAAAAGCATGAGTTTGGTCCTATTGGTGGTATTTCCAAAGCATATTGCTTTTGATTTCCTGTGAAATGTCTCCTTGTTGGAGATGCTGGAGAATGCTGCCTTCTGAGGGTACAGGGGAGATGCCTGGAGTCTGAGGATTGGGGGTTGAGAGGCCTGGGCTGGCAGCCCCCAGTCCTGGGACACCTAAAGGCAGTGCAGAGGTCCATCAGTGTGTGGGGACGTGATAGCAGCCTCATAATCAGGGAGAGCTGGCATGCCTTATCCAAGGTTAGTGAGGGCACAAAGAGGATTCAGACCTCAGTCTTTCGACCCCAAAGCCTAAGCATCAGCGTAGCCCTGCTGTGTGTTAACTTCGAGGGTAGGGGTGGTTCAGGTGACTTTAAAAATCTAAGATTCCTAGAGATTATTTGGTTTTTCTCCTTTATAAAAATATTGCTGTAACTAAAACCTGTTCTACTTTTCTGAATTCAGAGCCATTTAAACTTGTCTTCCATAAATCCGGTTTTCTTCTTTTAGTTCTTGCCAGTGGCTTGCAAGATCACAAAACGGGGACTGGGCCCCAGCTTCCCTCCAACTGGAAAATTTCTAGGCCTCCTCTTACTCCTCCTGGCCATGGTATTTTAACCAAGCAAAGTATAAACCATTTCAGTCTCACCAGGGATTTGATGCTGCTTCTGGATCACAGACGCCTGTAACCACAGAAGAGAGAGTACACCTGCCAACTGCTACGTAAGAAAGCAGCAGGCAGGGGTTTTGTTTGTTTGTTTGTTTGTTTTTTAATAGAAATTAACAAGCTAATCCTAAAATTCTTATGGGAATTCAAAGGACCCAGTTAAAACAACTGTGAAAAGGAAGAATGATGTTGGAAGCCTCATACTTCCTGATTTCAAAACTTACTGCAAAGCTACAGTAATCAAGGCAGTATGGTGCTGACACAGGGACAGACACGTAGATCACCGGGGTCGAGTCAAAGTCCAGGAGTAAACCTTTACGTCTGCAGTCAACTGACCTTCAACAAGAGTGCCAGGACAAGGTAACAAAGAATCGTTTTTCAGCAAATGGTGCTGAAAAATTGGACATCCACATCCAAAAGAGTGAAGTTGAACTCTTACCTCACATCAGACACAAAAATTAACCCAAACTCATAGATCGGCACATAAGAATGAAACCATATAACTCCTAGGAGGACATGTAGGAGTAAACCTCTGTAAACTTGGGTTGAAGTAAAGTGAGATCACTCAGTCATGTCCGGCTCTCTGTGGCCCCGTGGACTGTAGCCCACCAGGCTCCTCTGTCCATGGGATTTTCCAGGCAAGAGTACTGGAGTGGGTGCCATTGCCTTCTAGAGTCTCATTTGATACAACACCAAAACACAAGTGACAAGGAGAAAAGACTCCATCGAAATTTAAAAATTGTGTGCTTCAAGGGCACAGTCAGAAAAGTAGGATGGCCACCGACAGGATGGGAAAGTATTTAAAAATCATATATCTGATAAGGAACCTCATGTATCCCAGGATACCGAAAACACTCTTAGTACAGTTCAGTAATTAAAAAACAAATAAATAAAATAAACCAATTTAAAAAGGAGCAAAGAAACAAAAGACATTTCTCCAAAGACAGAAAAATGGTCAAAAAGCACATGAACATACGTGTAACATTGTTGGTTTTTAGGGCAGTGTAAGCCAGAACCACAGTGAGATAGTGCTTCACATTCCTGCGATGCTATAGTGAAGGTAAAGAGATGGAAAATAAAAAGTGTTGGTAAGGCTTTGGGGAGATTGGTGCCCTCATACCCTGCTGCCGAGACTGGAAAAATGCAGCAGTTCCTCAGAAAGCTAGATAGGGCATTACCCAATAATCCAGCATTCCCACTTCTAGGCATACTGTACCCCAAAGAATGGAAACATGTTCACACAAAATCTTATATACCCTATGTTCATAGCAGCACTGTACATGTTAGCCAAAAAGTGAGACAAGCCCAAATGTCCCTCAGGTGATGAGCAGACAAGGGTGTGATTGGTTACTCAAATGATGCACATACCGTCTTCTCCCACAAGAAGAGGGCGTGACGTGGTGACACGTACTCAGCCTGCAGGAATTAATAGCACGTGATGCCAAGTGAAGGAGCCCTGTCACACTGAATTCCAGACTATATGATTCCATCTACACGAAATATCCAGAATAGGCAAATCTGTCGACACAGACCTTGGATCAGTGGTTGCTGGGGCCTGGGGGAAGGTGTGAGTGTGGTGATCAGGAGTGGGGGTATTTGTGGAGAGGGAGGGTGATGGAAATACTCTAACACACAGCGCTGACTGTAATACAACTGTGATCGTACTAAAAGCCACTAAGTTCTGTCTTTAAGAGGTTGAATTTTATGGAATATGAATTATATCTCAGTAAAGCTATGTTGTATGATGTCTGCATGTTTTTTGTTGTTTGGTGTTTAGTTGATAAGTTGTGAATGACTTTTGTGACCCCCAAGGCCTATCATGGGGTCCCAGAGTTGGATGCAACTGAGCACACAAACAGAAAAGCTATGTTGAATATGTTGTATACTCACACGGAAATCCATAGGCAGGGAACCATCCCTCCCCCTTCCTCCTCTAGGGAGACATGGTGTTGCCCTGGGATGTGGAATGCAGTCCCTTCTCTGCTGTGGGCTGCTGCTGCTACTGCTAAGTCGCTTCAGTCGTGTCTGACTCTCTGCGACCCCGTGGACTGCAGCCTACCAGGCTCCTCCATCCATGGGATTTTCCAGGCAAGAGTACTGGAGTGGGTTGCCCCGTTTGCAAAATAATTCTTGGTTTAGAACCTTTAAACTTCAAGGAAAAATAGAGGGTTTGAATTCATGAATCATTGTATTTTTAGGTTCAATAAAATAAAGACAAAATATGAAACAGACTAGTAATACTTTTGATTGCATTAACTTAAAATAATGAGCATTGTCAAATCAATTTCCTTTTTTATTCTCCTGCTTATTTAAACCTGTCAGGGTGCTTCCCGCACAGTTTCTAGGAAATGTGTGTGATTTTGTTTTGCTCTCTTGCTCAAATATGCATAAAGAGATGTTTTTTGCCCATGTGTTCTTCTGTCCAAATGTTCGCGCCTTCGTGATGTTATGGCCCCGAGTCCTTGACAGTTAGCTCTGAGGCCTTTCCCTGGCCCCAGGAGTCTCAGAGCACTTTGGATGCTTCCTCGGTCAGAGTCTTCAATCTGTATTTAACTGCTCAGCTCTATTTCAGAGACCCTCCTCAGCTTAGAATATAGTAAACATTTTCTGTGTCAGACTCAGGATGAATGCAGTCCAGCCCTGGAATTCAGGGTCTGATCTTCACGGGACCTGAGGCTGAGCCGCTCCTGCAGCCCTGGGAGGGCATGGTGGGAGGCGGGGGATGAGGACGCTGGGGTCCTTCCTGAGTCGTCCTCACCTCCTTTCCCCTCCCAGGCCCCAGTGCCTTCCTCTAGTTGAACTCTCCGGGAAGACTGGAATTCTCCTGAAAGGGAGGGGCACCTGTGCTGACAGATGATTCTGTGCCTATTCCCTGTTCTTACATTTACAAACTTGTCTTCAGTGGATGAGGAGCACAATAACTGGACATTGTAAATGGCTTCACATAGACAACTTACTGCATAATTTTCAGAAATCATCTTGGAAATCAAAGGGGGTGGCAAAATATTCATATATTCTTTGCATCCTGTTCATTGGTTTTAAATGAGAAGTCGTTCCCAAAGTGTGTCTTTTCCACTTTTGATTGTGATTCTTCTTCTCCCTAACCAAGGCATGGGGAGGTTCGCTGCATGTTCTGGGGCCGGTGGGGGACCCCTGTCCCTGCTGCAGCCCCAGCAGCTCCTGAGGAGGGTGGCTGGGCTCCGGCAGGACACCTGGATGACACTGGCACTGTCAGGGTGGCTTGGCAGTGCTCCAGGGCTTTTATCATCTTGAACCTCACATCTGTTAAGGCTCACTCTATGGGCCCTGACTGTGCACCTAAACAGCCTGCACCCAGGACCAGGATCTTGGCTGGTGGGCTTTCTGTCTCATCGCCCTTCACTTCTGCTGCCCTTCTCCCAGGTCCACTGGTCAAAAGCAGCTCGGTCGTAACCACCTGTGGAGGCCTTTCCCTCTTCCCTGATCCCGCGCCTCCCCAGACGCTCAGGGTCTCAGGGCCCCTCTGCCAGCCTTGCCCTCGCTGTTGTTATGTGTGCCCCCCGTCTGGTCTTCGGGCTCTGTGAGGTCAAGGTCCTGGCTGAATCTTGCCACTCCTGGCACCTTGCCCCCTGGCAGTGCATGTTGAATGTTGTGTGGGTGGCACAGGAAGGCGCTGGTGATAAGGAGACCACCCTGCCCTGTGCTGGGGAAACAGCCCCCCACTGGGCTCCCGGGAGGGGGGGATGTTTGGATGCTTGAATTGTACTCAATGGGCCTGTGGTAGTGAAAGAAAGAAAAATATAACACAGATCATCAAGCAGAGCTTGAAACCACTCTTGTCCCTTTTGTCTGTAACAGTGGTAATTGCCGAGCTAACCCATCGGGCACAGGGCACCTGCGTTCTAGTCTACCCTGCCTCACCCACTGCCTCTGAGATCTCAGCAAAAGCCCTGCTCTGCACTGCACCCCCCCCTCCCAGTGCCTTCCTCATCCTTCAGGTGCAGAGTTGACTGGTGTCAGAGGCTTCCTGCAACTCACAGCTCTCCTAAGTCAGGGAGAGAGGAGTGGATTACTGCCCTTGAGAGCATCCCGGAGTCCTGGGTCTGAGGCTGCTCTGAGAGGGCTCACCTGGTGTGTGGGTGCCCACCTGGAGCTGTGGTTCTTCTGGCTTCCCTCGGGCCTCCTCCTGTCCAGGTCAGGCTTCACTTGAGCCGCATCCCAGCCTGCTTCCCCAGCAGCCCTCCCAGGGCTCAATTCACAGCACTTCTCCTGGTTAAAATCCATCTGTCATCAAAACCCACTCTCACTGTGCAGCTGTCCCTTCCCAGAAGCTGGTGGTGGGATTTGAGCCCACCTGCCCCGCTTTCAGAGCACTCTGGGAGGCCTGAGGTTCCTCGCTGGGTCAGCCTCGCCTGGGCCCCACTCTATAAAGCATGCGTTGTCTTCTGGGCTGTTCTGTTAGAGTATAACCCGGCAGAGTAGGGAACTGAAGGAAAGGAAAGGGACTCTGAAATCTGCATTTCTGCTTCTTCCTACGCAGGTAACCAGGGAGAACAGAAACCACCTTTTGCCAGAGATTGTGACTCACGTGCAGAGCAGCCGGAAGTGAAGACGACGTGTCGCCACTTCTCTGCACGTGCAGACGTTTCTTTGAGAGGAGCCCCAGTGCTCTGCCCGACCAGGTTTTATGCCTTTAGTTTATGAAACCTTGGAGGCTTTTCCAAAGAAAGCCTGACAGCTGTTTTCCATAAAATGTTTTAAAAGATCAAATTAGCCTTAATGCTGGATTGACTCTACAAGATTAACAATCCACTGTGGTGTATTTATGCTGAGAGATTTCTGTTTATTTCCTCTTGCAGTTGTGCGTATGATTTGGGTAAATTATGAAAGAAGAAATGGTTTTTGGAGTATTAGATGGAATTTGCCCCCATTGAAGTTTATAAATGTGTTCAGGGGAGGGGGGTGGGGAGGAGTTCACTTCCTGATCATTTTGGCATGTCAGGAAAATTAAACCCCTCCCCAGGAGCAGCTGCAGCCTCCTGCAACTTGGAGTGATAACAGTTATTTGATTTTAAGAAAATCAGTATTTCAAAGAGAGCCATTTTCAGTCCTTCCCCGCCCGCATCTTTTACTGTTTATCTGTTTGGTTATTGCTTAATAAAATAAAGAGAAATGTGATGGCTGCAGACATGGGGGTCATGAGGGATGAGCAGCCTGTAGAAATGTTGGTAGCACTTGGTACTCAGCGGGGGTTCAGATCAGAGCCCCACTGGGGCCCCATTCATTTAGACATGTTCGCAGACTTTTCTGGGCCCCATTTCCCTTCCAGAAAAGGGTGAGTGAGTGCCATCAGAGGAAGGCTGCCCCAGCCTGAAGGAAGCTACCCTCACCCTCCACCCAGTCCCCTGGGGAGTGGCCAGGGCCAGAGCCAGGGCTGTTGGGAAGAAGGCTGCAGAGAGATGAGGTTTGGCCCTGGCAGGCCACATGGGCCAGACCACTGAAACCCCAGGGCTCACAGAGGATAAGAGTTGCTCTCCCAAGGGTGATGGTACTCAAGCGATAGACATTTCAGTGTTTTTGAATTGCCAGTATATTTTTTTAGCCTTTGCCACAGTGCCAGCTACGGAGAAGGCAGTGGCAGCCCACTCCAGTACTCTTTTGCCTGGAAAATCCGATGGACGGAGGAGCCTGGTGGGCTACAGTCCATGGGGTCACTGAGAGTCCAGCACGACTGAGTGACTTCACTCTCACTTTTCACTTTCATGCACTGGAGAAAGAAATGGCAAGCCACTCGAGTGTTCTTGCCTGGAGAGTCCCAGGGACTGGGGAGCCTGGTGGGTTGTCATCTATGGGGTCGCACAGAGTCGGACACGACTGAAGCGACTTAGCAGCAGCAGCACAGTGCCAGCTGGTGCTGTTGCTGAGAGTGTGCACGCATGTGACCACTGATGCATTTGGGCATGTGTAGAGCAGGGAGCCTGGCAGGGTGGGCCCTGGGGCAGACAGTGCAGAAAACACTGGCTTCGGAACCGAGACGGCAGCCTACAGCCTGTGACCGGCTCTTGGGATGGTCTGTCTGCCCCGCGTGGCTCTCTGAAACCTGGTCTGCACTGGCCCAGGCTCTGCACAGTCACACCTGGAAAGGGTCTCCCAGATTATTAATAGATGTCAGCCTGAAAAAGGGTGCCTGGGCCAGGGTGAGGGTGCAGGCATCCCACTCTCCCTGCCTGGATGACATGTCCTGGGAGCCTCTGCTGTGACATCCGACAGGTGGGGTGTGACGTGAGTTGCGCACTCACGTCTGGTCCCTCGGTGGGACCAGAGGGCCCAGCTCGGCATGGTCTGTGGGCTCCGTGCCTGGGGGGGCTGCTGCTCTGAAGCAGGTGGAGGCTTCTCAGACGCAGGGCCCTATTCCTGTGATAAATCTACTCCCCTTCAGCTTCCACAGCCCTGGGTGAGCCCCCCACAGCACTCAGCACCAGGAAAGAGGGAGGCAGGCTGCGTAGATCTGGGCCCCGTGCCCCCAGCACCCTGGCCTGGGGAGCAGATTGCCCCCTTGGGGCTCCTGCCCAGCAGGAAGCAGCCTTCACTGGCACCCCTAGCAGAGGCTGTGTGGCCTTGAGTAGAAGGGGACATCTTCCAAAGGAAACCAACACAACGTTATAAATCACCCATATGCCAGTAAAAATTATTTTTAAAAGCATCCAAAGTTTAAAAAAACAAAGGGGGGGAGGAAAGGAGCACTTAGAGCCAGAGCCAGATGTGCTTGAGGAGGGCGAGTGTCGGGGTCTCCTCGCAGCATGGCCTGGGCAGTCGCTGGGGTGGGGGCTCCTGCACTCTCGCTCGTGACCGTCCTGGCAGGAAAGGATTTGAGCCCAATTCTGAGTGTCTCTTCCCATGACCCCCCACGTGCCCCCTTCCCCGGGAATTCATGTTGAACTCGAATCCCTCATGTGGTGATACTAGGAGGTGGGGCCTTTTGAGGTGATTAGGTCATGAGGGTAGGGCCATCATGAAGGAGATTAGTGCCCTTGAAAAAGAGGCCCCAAAGAGCTCCCTCACCCCTGCTGCCATGCGAGGAAGCAGGTCTCACCAGACACTGAATCTGCTGATAATGTGATCTTGGACTTCCCAGCCTCCCAACTGTGAGTAATATTTGTTGTTTAAGGCTCCAGCCCTTGGTATCAGGTAAAATGAATTCACAAATAACTGCAACTCAGGGCGAAGCACGCACAGCCTGTAGAAACAACATTCTGCTGAGGTTAAAGAGGGAAGAGAGGGCAGGACACCTGAGGCGCGCACACTCGCTGAGCACCGCGTCTGTGTGAACCACTGAGGTGGGGGCTCCCGGAGAGGAGGGGTGCGGGGGCCACTTGAGGCAGGAATCCTCTTAGACCTGAGTTTGAAATGCCTGCTATTCAAATAAATCCAGATGCCTAGCATAGCTGGGTGTGAGTCCAGACTTCAAGGGGGAACTTACTCTGAAAAGCACACAGTGGACATATGCAGAGCTCGTGTGAAGAGCTCAAGCTGGAAGACATGGTCAGCAGGACGAGGCGGAGCTGATGTGGAGGATGGGCGTGCCCAATTGTTCTTTCTTCCTCCCTCTAGCAGCCGCTTCACTCACAGTATTTTTAAAAATGGGAGTTTTTTGTTTGTTTGTTTTTGGTCATGCCTGTGGAACCTTTGTTCCCCAACCAGCAATCATACCCAGGACAGGGGTAGTGAGAGTGCTGAGTCTAACCACTGGGTCACCAGGAATTCCCCAAAATAGTTATCTTTTTATCTCTGAATAAGCAAACATTAGGGAGATGGTCCTCTAATTCACAAAATATGATCTCTATCGTGGCTGACGTGAAGAGGGCCCCATAATGCTGTAGTTCATTGTTACTTACAGGGGCAAGGGCCGATGCCCCTGGGAAGCCTGGGAATGTGGGATGGACCTTGCCCCTCTTTCTCTTCCATCTGTGTCTGTGTTCATGGAATGCTGTGTCTGGGAAGATCAGGTGGAGGCGGGGTGAGGGGAAGGCCTGATGGCAGGAGCTTGTGACTTGGGACAAAACAGTAGGAAAGTGGAGGAGGCTTGAGAAGAGTTCAGGGAACAGGCCTTATGATGCCTGTTTCATGGACCAAGAGAAGTCTGCACATCAAACAACCTTAGAAACAGCCTGCCAGGCAGATGGTTTTAACACACGGTGCAGAATGTAGACTCAGTAATGCCAGAATAGCCACGTGATTCATATAAAACCCAGGACTACGGTCTCTATTATCTTTAAAAGAGAAGCAATTTTGTTCAGCATTCAAATGTAGAAAATAACTCTTGAGCTCAAGTCCAGCAGAACGTTTGAATAACTCCAGTAGGAGATATCACCTTTGGGAAATCTCCTCTAAATGCGGGCTATAATAAAATATTTTGCAAGGAGTACACTCTGATAAACAGTTGATCAGCTGAAGATCAGATTAACGAGCTCATGAGTTGTAAATATAAAAGTTGTTTACAGCACTTAAAAAAAAAATGCGTGACTAAGTTGTTGACAGCCCAGAAGAGTCCTGGAGGGAGGCCAGCTGTGATCTCACCCGTGGGTCCATGTGTGCACACGCTCACTGTGCACACTCAGGCAGCTTTCCTGCTGTAGACCGTGCAGGGCATGGCAGCCCTGTCTGAGGAGTATGGCCCTGAAGTGGGTAGACCACACCTTTCCTCCTCCCACTGCACCCCCCAAAACTGCCAGAGAACCAGGATAATCAGCAGTACACCCAGCAGTTGAAGAAGCAGCTCGTAGATCTCTCGTGAAACAAGATGCAGGCACAGCAGGGATGCATTTGTCTTTTCATCTGCACCACCCTGTCCCTATAGACTGGTTTCCTAGCTCTTTGAGCAGCTCACACTTTCTCTGAAAGCCATGCCTCTGTCCCTTACTTCTAGAGGCCCAAGGAGCATGTCCCTTACTTCTAGAGGCCCAAGGAGCACCCAGGCTGAATGCTGCTGGGCGTGGGTCATTTTCTTACCTAATTCAAGTGACCACCTTAATGTAGGGAAGCTGCCCTTTAGTCCTGAGGGCTTCGTTGCCAAGTTGCCCAAGAGAATTTTAGGAACTGCCAGCCAAGTTTGGTTGACCAACTTAAAGAACTGTGCTGAGGTTATTTCAGCTGTTCTTTAGACAGACATCTGCAAGTCCATCAGATATAAGAAAAATGCACCTCTAGGGATCACGGATTTGAGAACGCACTCTTGTCTCTGGTGATGGACTCTACCTATTGTTATTAATTGCTAATTCTTATTTTACAAACAAAAAAGAGTATTACCATCTACTTCCAAGAGATAAGGAATTATCTACAATACCATCCCCTCTGCCTACACTTCCAATCCCAAATACCTTTAAGAAATTTGTGTGACTGCTTTCAAATTGAGTATCTCTAACTTTGTCAAATGTCATGAGGGGCGGCAGGGAGGAGATACCCCTCGTTCAAGGTAAGGAGCAGCGGCTGTGCTTTGCTGGAGCAGCCGTGAAGAGACACCCCACATCCAAGGTAAGAGAAACCCAAGTAAGATGGTAGGTGTTGCAAGAGGGCATCAGAGGGCAGACACACTGAAACCACACTCACAGAAAACGTTAGTCTAATCACCACAGCATTGTCTAACTCAATGAAACTAAGCTATGCTCTGTGGGGCCACCCAAGATGGGCGGGTCATGGTGGAGAGGTCTGACAGAATGTGGTCCACTGGAGAAGGGAATGGCAAACCAGTATTCTTCCCTTGAGAATCCCATGAACAGTATGAAAAGGCAAAATAATAGGATACTGAAAGAGGAACTCCCTAGGTTGGTAGGTGCCCAATATGCTACTGGAAATCAGTGGAGAAATAACTCCAGAAAGAATGAAGGGATGGAGCCAAAGCAAAAACAATACCCAGTTGTGGATGTGACTGGTGATAGAAGCAAAGTCTGATGCTGTAAAGAGCAATATTGCATAGAAACCTGGAATATCAGGTCCATGAATCAAGGCAAATTGGAAGTGGTCAAACAAGAGATGGCAAGAGTGAACGTTGACATTCTAGGAATCAGTGAACTCAACAGGGGAAGTGAGAAATAGATTTAAGGGCCTAGATCTGATAGAGTGCCTGATGGACTTGAAATGAGGTTCATGACATTGTACAGGAGACAGGGACCAAGACCATCCCCATGGAAAAGAAATGCAAAAAAGTAAAATGGCTGTCTGGGGAGGCCTTTAAAATAGCTGTGAAAAGAAAAGTGAACAGCAAAGGAGAAAAGGAAAGATACAAGCATCTGAATGCAGAGTTCCAAAGAATAGCAAGGAGAGATAAGAAAGCCTTCCTCAGCATTCAATGCAAAGAAATAGAGCAAAAGAACAGAATTGGGAAGACTAGAGATCTCTTCAAGAAAATTAGAGATACCAAGGGAACATTTCATGCAAAGATGGGCTCGATAAAGGACAGAAGAGGTGGCAAGAATACACAGAAGAACTGTACAAAAAAGATCTTCATGACCAAGATAATCATGATGGTGTGATCACTCATCTAGAGCCAGACATCCTGGAATGTGAAGTCAAGTGTAGAACAGAATGGGAAAGACTAGAGATCTCTTCAAGAAAATCAGAGATACCAAGGGAACATTTCATGCAAAGATGGGCTCGATAAAGGACAGAAATGGTCTGGACCTAACAGAAGCAGAAGATATTAAAAAGAGGTGGCAAGAATACATGGAAGAACTGTATGAAAAAGATCTTCATGACCCAGATAATCATGATGATGTGATCACTCATCTAGAGCCAGACATCTTGGAATGTGAAGTCAAGTGGGACTTAGAAAGCATCACTATGAACAAAGCTAGTGGAAGTGATGGAATTCCAGTTGAGCTGTTTCAAATCCTGAAAGATGATGCTATGAAAGTGCTACACTCAATATGCCAGCAAATTTGGAAAACTCAGTAGTGGCCACAGGACTGGAAAAGGTCAGTTTTCATTCCAATCCCAAAGAAAGGCAATGCCAAAGAATGCTCAAACTACCGCACAATTGCACTCATCTCACATGCTAGTAAAGTAATGATCAAAATTCTCCAAGCCAGGCTTCAGCAGTACATGAACCTTGAACTTCCTGATGTTCAAGCTGGTTTTAGAAAAGGCAGTGGAACCAGAGATCAAATTGCCCACATCCGCTGGATCATGGAAAAAGCAAGAGAGTTCCAGAAAAACACCTACTACTGCTTTATTGACTATGCCAAAGCCTTTGACTGTGTGGATCACAATAAACTGTGGAAAATTATTCAAGAGATGGGAATACCAGACCACCTTTGTACAGCAAAGGAAACCATAAACAAAACAACACGACAGCTTACTGACTGGGAGAAAATATTTGCAAATTATATAACTGACAATGGCTTAATTTCTAAACTATGCACATAGCTCACACAACTCAATAAAAAGGAAAATAAAAAAAAATGGGCAAAACATCTAAATAGATATTTTGCCAGAGAAGACATACAGATGGCCAACAGGCACGTGGAAAGATGTCCGACATCGCTAATGATCAGAGAAATGCAAATCAAAAGTACAATGAAGCACCACCTCACCTCCGTCAGAATGGCAGTCATTAAAAAGTCTACAGTTAACAACTGTTTGGGAGAATGTGGAGAAAAGGAACCCTCTCACATTGCTGATGGGAATGTAAATTGGTGCAACCATAATGGGAAACATGTGGAGGTTCCTTTAAAAACTAAAAATAGAGTTGCTGCATGATTCTGCAATCCTACTCCTGAGCCTGTATTTAGAGAAAACTATAAAGTGAAGACACATTCAGCCTATGTTCACTGTTGCACTATTTGCAAAAGCAAGACATGGGAACAACTGAAATGTCCATCAACAGACATACGGAGAGAGAAGATATGGGGGGGGGTGTGTACACGCACATACCATAGCTTCTTTACATATATATGTGTGTGTATATATATATATATATTTATATAAAATGGAAATAAAATAATGCCATGGAAGCCACATGGATACACCTGGAGATTATCATACAAGTGAAGTAAGTCAGAGAAAAATACCCTATATCACTTTTACATGAAATCTAAAATGTGACACCAATGCACATATCTACAAAACAGAAATAGATTCATAGAGATAGAGAACAGACTTACAGTTGCCAGAAAGGGGGTAAGGAGGCTGGACTGGGAGTTTGGAATTAGCAGATGCAAACTGCTCTATAGAGACTGGGTAGACCACAAGGTCCTATAGGATAGCACAGGGAGCCTATATTCAATATCCTGTGATAAACTGTAAAAATATGAAAGAGACTGTATATATGTATAATTGAATCACTTTGCTGTATAGCAGAAATTAACATATTGTAAATCAACTATATGTCAATAAAATAAATATTTTAAAAATACACTTAAACAAAGCTTACCCATTGACTCTGGACTATGGAAGATACAACTAAAGCTTCCACACTTCCTTCTACCATTTTTTCCCTCTCCTCCATGTTCTATCATATGTTTCTAGGCTGTCCAGCTGTTTCTATGCTGTCAGGATCTTTAATGTTGGTACTTTTTTCTGCAATGAATAAAGATTTGAGTATTGACTGTAGGTTGATCCTAAGCATAGGGAAAAAACAAAACACCTACAACAGTGTGATTATGTAATACTTAAGCATTGCTACACAAATAGTGGTAATTAATAAAATATTTTAATATCCATTAACACTTTATCTCTTCTATTTCATGGATGAAATATAATTTAAAGTATCACAATATTTTATGTTCTCTTCTGTTCTTTAAATTATTTTTGTCTTCCTTGTTCTTCTCCCTCCTCACATTTTTATTTTGCATGGAAGTATGGTGATGGTTAATTTAACATACAACATTGCAAATGAAGATTGTTTGGACTCGTATTGGTGGCAGGAGTGTAGTTCCTCTGCAATTTCATTGGAATGTTTACACAGCATGGCCTCTCTTTAACAGGCTCCCTGTGGGCTCTGTGAACGTGGCTCACGAGGAGGGCATAGGCAAGCTGAGTTAGAACTTCCACAATCCCGAAAGTGATAAAAAAAAAAAAAAAAAGACTCTACTCTGAGGATACAGTATGTATTTCACTTCTGGAGAGGGCTATTATTCTTTCACTTTTTCATCCCCTATGAGAGTCTAGTCAAGGCTATGATTTTTCCTGTGGTCATGTATGGATGTGAGAGTTGGACTGTTAAGAAAGCTGAGCCCCGAAGAATTGATGCTTTTGAACTGTGGTGTTGGAGAAGACTCTTGAAAGTCTCTTGGACTGGAAGGGGATCCAACCAGTCCATCCTAAAGGAGATCAGCCCTGGGTGTTCGTTGGAGGGCCTGATGCTGAAGCTGAAACTCCAATACTTTGGCCACCTCATGCGAAGAGTTAATTCATTGGAAAAGACTTTGATGCTGGGAGGGACTGGGGGCAGGAGGAGAAGGGGACAACAGAGGATGAGATGGCTGGATGGTATCACTGACTCGATGGACATGAGTCTGAGTGAATTCCGGGAGTTGGTGATGGACAGGGAGGCCTGGCGTGCTGCAATTCATGGGGTCGCAAAGAGTCGGACACGACTAAGCGACTGAACTGAACTGAACTGACAAGAGTCTAAGATTTCCTCATATTCTACTCTACCTCTGTTCCTAGATTCAACACACAAATTTCCCTTCTCGGGCAAATTTTCCAGTGTATTCAGAGAGCAATTTCTTGATGCTCCAGCTGGTAGAGAAGCCTCTCCGTCCGCCTATTCTATATCCAAGCCTCGAGGTGATCACTCTGATTGACAACCCAGAGCCCATCCCTGCCCACTGCATCTGCTGACTTGGAACCTGGAGTCGTTATTCATGTGAGGTCACTCCTCATCTTCCCTAACAGCTGGCTCCTGTGTGCTGCAGGCTGTAGTTGATGGTTTCCTGTGTTATTCATGAATAAGAGCATTAGATACCCTCTGCTGTCCAAATATTTGTCAACATGATGGGACTTAGATTGGTTTGGGCATGTTTATAGATTTATTCTCATTCACACACATTTACTGTCACATCAGTGAAAGAAAAGGAAAAGAGGGGTTCAGTCAGCCTACCATTTTGATCAAGAAGCCTCTCTGGAATAGTTGCAGTTTAGGAATTACCTGTTCACTCCTTCTCAGTCTTCATTGATTCTGTGTTCCCTCCTTCTCTCAGCCTCTTAAGATTGGGCCATGCCATAGTTCAATCCCTGGGATGGATCTCTCTTTTATGTATTGTCTCCCTTAATGATCACATCCAGTCATCTCATTCATGGCTATAAATACCACCCATGTGCCAAATATTTTAGCGTTAGCTCAAACCCCTCTCCCCAGTTTCATACTCATACTTCTAACAAACTATTATAGATAAGAGCTTCAAATTCACCCCCCAGAGCCTGGCTCTCTGGCCTGTTTCTGTGCATGATTTACGATCAAATGTGAAAAGTACTTCACAGCTTGGTGTTGCTTCTCATATGAAGGAGTCTCAGAGCCTCTCCTAAATGAGAGCACACTTCGTGTCCAGGCACTGCAGCAGACTTGGTACTTTATTCTCAAGGAAGCATTTCAGTATCTTCCAATACCCTCTCCCATTTCTACTGCAGCTTCAGAAATTTACCAGTTTTTCTTATTTTTTTGCAGGGAGCTGTTTCTCACTCTTGATTTGCAGTGCTGATGTGCATATTTGCATTTTTTTAAAACATGGTCTATTTGTCACACTAGGCGAACTGGGGAGGGAAGAGCTTGATGCTGTGCTCATTTCACCACTTAAGCAAAATCTTCCTTATTGCAGGGACAATTTGCCCTTTCTTATGGATTCAAATCTTCACAGCAAATGTATTTCAGGTCATCACTCTTTGACTTGTTTTAGACCTATTTAAGCAGCACAGACACCAAGTTTAAGTGGCACAGATATCAAGATATATGCACACACAAACTTTTACTTGGGTCCTGATCAGCATAGAAACAATGGTGCCACTCACTTAGTGACTTTCAGTCACGTGAGTCATCACAGCATTGAGATATGGTTGGAATCTACATCAGCAGGAATGACTCATAGGCTACGAGGGTCTGCTTTTTAATGAGTCTTTGCCATTCAGCCATAAAAAGAGTGAATGCCATTTGCACAAACAGAGATGGACCTAGAGCGTATGCTATCAAGTGAAGTTCGTCAGAGAAAGACAAATACATAATATCACTTATATGTGGAATCTAAAAAGAATGATACCTGTGAACTTATTTACAAAACAGAAATAGACACACAGACAGAAAACAAACTTACGGTTACCGGAGGGGAAAGGTCGGGAAGGATAAACGAGTAGTTTGAGATTAATGTATACACATGTAAAACAGATAACCACGAGGACCGGCTGTAGAGCACAGGGATTTATGCCTAACGTTTTGTAATAACATGTAAGGGGAAATGATCTGAAAAAGAACAGATGTGCGTGTGTAACCGAATCACTTTGCTGTACGCCTGAAACTAACACAACATTGTAAGTCAACTATACTTCAATAAAAAAATAATTTAAAAAATCATAAAGTTAAAAAAATTTTTATATTTTTAAAGTCTTTGCCAGTGCATTTCTTACAAAGAGGTATGTGTGTCTAGATGTTTGCCTTGCCTTCTAAAAGATTATGTTATCTGAATATAAAACAAAATTAGAGAGAAATAATGATGACTTCTCAACCTTTACACGTCTTCCTTATGGGGTCCTTCTTAATTAAAACTTCTAAGAGATCCAAAAGAGATACTTTTTCTTATACACTTCATCCTCATACCTGTAATTATGCAAGTATCCGCCACTCCTCCCCTTTCAAACCACAGGCTCTGGAAAGTATATTCCGCATTTAGAGCAGTGCCCTTAAGAGGAGCCACCTGCACTGCCTAAAGTTATGTCAAAGAGATGCTAACCACAGAACACTCCAGACTGAGACACACAGTTATTTTCTGGGTGTGCTCTTAACTATTTAGAGCTGTGATTAAAATTAGAAGTGCAGGCATGACACTGCTCTCTGCATGTCTTTTTTAGCCATGTTAGCGCCAAAGTGGTTTGTATGATGCTCGTCATTATTTCATTTGATGTTTTACTCAAGGATGAACCATTGATTGAGAGCCAACTCTGCTTTTGCTATTTTGGTTTTTTAAATTATTGGTATGTATTATACCGAGTTGGCCCAAAAGTTCATTCAGATTTTTCCAGAACATCTTATGGAAAAAATGAATGAACGTTTGGGCCAATCCAATATTTAAGGATCTTAAAGAAGTTTAGCTTAAAGACTAAAAAGGAAGTCCAGCTTTAAGGAAGAACAGCTATGACAAACTTAGATAGCATATTAAAAAGCAGACATTACTTTGCTGACAAAGGTCCATCTAGTCAAAGCCATGGTTTTTCCAGTAGCCATGTATGAATGTGAGAGTTGGACCATAATGAAAGCTGAGCACTGAAGAATTGATGCTTTTGAAGTGTGGTGTTGGAGAAGACTCTTGAGAGTCCCTTGGACTGCAAGGAGATCCAACCAGTCCATTCTAATGGAAATCAGTCCTGAATATTCATTAGAAGGACAGATGTTGAAGCTGTAACTACAATACTTTGGCCACCTGATGTGAAGAACTGACTCACTGAAAAGACCCCGATGCTGGGAAAGATTGAGGGCAGAAGGGGATGACAGAGGATGAGAGGGTTGGATGGCATCACTGACTCAATGGACATGAGCTTGAGCAAGCTCCAGGAGTTGGTGATGGACAGGGAAGCCTGGTTTGCTTCTGTCCATGGAGCCACAAAGAGCTGGACATGAGTGAGCAACTGAACTGACTGAAGAAAGTCTATGCAGTGCCAGCTACTCATTCATTTTATCTTCACTCATTTAAGTCACCTTTCTCAGGAGAGAAGAAAGACGTCAGGAGCACTCTGTCCACACTACTCTGCTCATGTCACTTGTTTATGGCAACCTGAGGCCAGAATCACTGTGCTTTCAGTCTATCCCCCAAACTCTCAGCAGTGACAGGCAATGAGGGATAAAATAACTGAAGAAGAAAGGTCTGCAGAGGAGTGACACTGAGTAAGCAAAGATCCACAGATAAGTTCAACGTTTAAGATGGTTAAAAAAAAGACCAAGAAATGCCTGGAAACTATAATTTTTAAGTTTTAATAAGAAGCCTCTAATTTTTTTATTTTAGGAAAAACTTCTTTACCTCAGTCTCTATGGCTGACAAATTCAGTGTCCAATTATGAGATCAGTTTTCCAAAGCTTGATGAAATCATCGTTTTCGATTTTCAAACACAAGACAGTTTTGGAAGAAAGCATGCCTCTACTCAGCCAATTTTCTCAAAACCTTGGAGAGATTTCAGTGTTCCTTCTGAAAAGCCTCCTTTCTCATTGCAGTACATGTGAATTTAGCTAGCACTTGCCCAGAACTTATCATGACTAGGTAAATCATTATATCTACAGCACAATCAATAAAATGACTCTAAGATATCACAGCTCGAAAGTTAAAATGATTAACCCTTTGACATGAATCTTTTACACTTAGATTCTTCACTTAAAAAATCCATGTAGACTTTTTTCCTGAAGATTGCCTTGTATTATTTAGTAACCCTCCAGTTTTCCATTTTATGACAAATTGGGAAAATATTTTTATATTTTAAATATGAACATTATTTTAATGGTTGTATAATAAACCATTATATACATGTTGTGTTATCTGGGCTTCCCAGGTAGCACAGTGGCAAAAAATCTGCCTGCCAATGCAGGAGACACAAGAGACCCGGGTTCAATCCCTGGGTTGGGAAGATGCCCTAGCATAGGAAATGGCAACCCACTCCAGTATTCTTGCCCGGAAAATTCGTTGGACAGAGGAGCCTGGCTGGCTACAGTTCATGGGGTCCCAAAGAGTCTGGCATGACTGAGCAACTGAACACACTCACAAGTGTTATGTGGGCAGACAGGAGACACAGCAACAAAAGACACAGAGTCAGGCACTGACTCAAATCCCAGCAACTAACTTCATCCTTCTATGCCTCAACTTTCCTCATTGATAAAATAAGACCTAGTTCATAGCTTGCTGAAGAATTAAATGGGTTAAAAATGGACAATACTTAGAAAAGTCCCTGATACATAGGAAATACTACCAAGAATTTGCTAATATGGTCTAGTATTTACTATTACATAAGAAGCTGCCATGAATCATAGCTAAATATATAGCTTCCATGAAATAAAGCGTCGGACACAACTGAGTGACTTCACTTTTCATTTCCATGCGTTGGAGAAGGAAATGGCAACCCACTCCAGTGTTCTTGCCTGGAGAATCCCAGGGACGGGGAGCCTGGTGGGCTGCCGTCTATGGGGTCGCACAGAGTCGGACACGACTGAAGCGACTCAGCAGCAGCAGCAGCAGCAGCAGCGGCATGAAGTATAGCTAAATCACTGCACATACCTTTTTACATATCTTTTTACTTTTTCCGAAAAATACAACAGTTTCCCTGGTGGTTCAGTGGTAAAGAATCCACCTGCCAATCCACCCCTGAGTCCAGAAATCTTGCAACAATTTATGCAACCAACAGCAACACATGTAAGTAACACTTTCTTATACAGGGTACCTTTTATCCATTTTGATAAGGGAAAAACTTGATTTCCTTGCTTTAATATTATTTATTTTTGTAATTCCTAGAGAGACTGCAAATTTTTTTCGTGTATTCTTATCAACTGTTTCTTTTGGTCATTTTGTAAATTGTTAAGTATGCACTTCTTTTTCTTTCCAACTGATTGTCTTTCATCTGTTCTAGGTTTCTTGGAATCTCTTAGAATGCGTAACTTTATATTCATTATCTTTACTCTCATTGTGTTAATTTCATATCATTTTCCTCTGGGATAGGATAAATGGTTTTCATTCATTACATCTCTTATCTAAAGAGCCAAGCTGCTTTTAACTGTTTCTATTGCCTCATTATTTTTATTGAATTATTTTTAATAATAATATATTCCCATGAATCGGCCTCTAGAGGTTATAAAAATCTATACAGCAGGCTTTCATTTCTGGAAAGATGGAGGAAGTATGCCTTTCCCTATTCCACCCACTACATACAACTGAAAACCTTGAACGTCACATGGGAAACAAAGGTAAGACTATAAGAAGTGGAGAAAAGTAGGCAGATCGGTTCAGAAGGAGGAAGACACAGTGGTGAGTCTCCTAGATTTTCATCTGGCTTCAAATATCTCAGATTTGGAGCTGAAGAAGCTGGAAACCCAGAAGCATCAATGCACATACACCCCTAAAGGCCCTAACTAAAACCTGCTCTCTATAGCCAGGAAAAAGGGCAGACTAAGATAAAGAACTTCGAAACAATAATTGCTGAATTCTTCCTCTATACCACAGAAAAAATACAGTCCTTTCCCATCCAGGCCAGCAAAGGCTGAAATGGGGCCTGTATTTCCACTCTCACCCGTCCATAATGAGGGGCTCAAACCCTGCAGAAGTAGCACTGGAAAAATCTGACTCAAGTCAGGAACTAAGACTTTCATCCCCGCTGGATTCTAAATGTGTGCAGAGGAAGCATTTGAGGCAAGTAAACTATAAACTGGGGAGGTTAGAAGAATATGAAGGGAGGCAAAGTTTCTATGCTTCATTTGAACTGGTAGAATGTCAACCCCAATAGACTGTGACAGGTTACATAGAAACATATAATGGAATATCTGGAGCAACTATTAACCAAATTATATGAAGTGATATACTTAAAAACACTGCTGGTAAATCAAAATGGAATTCTAAAAATTGTTCAAATAACCCACAGGAGGTGAGAAAAGAAAAGAGAAAGAAAAAATAGAACAGAAAGTAACAAACAAAATGGCAGACTTAAGCCCTAGCATGTTAATAATTATACGAAGTGCAGTTATTGTGGGATTTTCAATGTTTGGATGGGCTTTCTGCTCAAGATGGGAGAAGGAACACATGTCTTTGCCTCACCCACTGGGGTCTCAGTGGACTATAGATTTTGATACATTTCTGGAAGACAGAAAGCAGATGGAGTCATGCTGATAGAAAACAGAACATAGGAAATCAAAGAAGGATGGAGTAGACATGGGAAGCATTCTTCTTGGCTAACCCCTTGTGACTATTTCCCTAGATCTACTAACTGAAGGGTTATCACCTTGCAAAGGGGCTAATTCAGGCTGTATGAATGGTGATCTTTCTATGTAAGCACCTGGGCCCTATAAGCAAATATTTTGACCACCACACCTAATAACAAATCTCCAGCCATTCCTTCCTCCTCCAGCTCACCCACTAATTTGTTATTTCATTCATATGACTAAGAGTCACTGATTGGCTACTAAATGCTAGGCACTGCTGTAGATGCTGGGGAAACAGGAGTGAACAAATAAATGCGCAAGGTCTCAGAGGTGATAGTTTCCATCGTAATGGAAAACAGTAAACGTGAAAAGAAAGACACAAAGGTGATCATTTTAAATAGCAGTAAGCACAATGAAGGTAGAGAATTTGTGCATACATCACAAATAAATGTATTAACTATATATATGTATTAACTATACATATATATGATAAATATATTAACTATATATATTGTAAATGTACTAAGTATATGCATAATAAATGTACTAATTACATATATATTATAAATGTATTAACTATATATAGTTAATATATATAGTTATATATATATATATATAACTAGCATGGAGCATGAAGTATATCCCAGAGGTTGTCCTGTGAAGTGAGTGAAAGTTGCTCAGTCATGTCCGACTCTTTGTGACCCCATGGACGATACAGTCCATGGAATTCTCCAGGCCAGAATACTGGCGTGGGTAGCCTTTCCCTTCTCCAGGGGATCTTCCCAACCCAGGGAATTGAACTCAGGTCTCCTGCATTGCAGGCAGATTCTTTACCAGCTGAGCCACACGGGAAGCCCAAGAATGCTGGAATGGGTAGCCTATCCCTTCTCCAGTGGATCTTCCTGACCCAGGAATGGAACCGAGGTGTCCTGCATTGTAGGCGGATTTTTTACCAACTGAGCTATAGGGAATCCCAAGAGGTTGGCCTACCCAGTGGTAAAGGTAATGTACTCTTAAATCTGTGCTTTGATCAGCGTTGGGCTAGAAGCTGCCCCTGGGCACACTGGAAAGTGGCAGATGCAATCTTGTTTAAGTATCATGACACATGAACCTTTTATGTTGAACACTTCCCCTCATACTGCTAGTGGGTGTGACATAAATCCTATGTCCGACTCTTTGTGACCCCATGGACGATACAGTCCATGGAATTCTCCAGGCCAGAATACTGGCGTGGGTAGCCTTTCCCTTCTCCAGGGGATCTTCCCAACCCAGGGAATTGAACTCAGGTCTCCTGCATTGCAGGCAGATTCTTTACCAGCTGAGCCACACGGGAAGCCCAAGAATGCTGGAATGGGTAGCCTATCCCTTCTCCAGTGGATCTTCCTGACCCAGGAATGGAACCGAGGTGTCCTGCATTGTAGGCGGATTTTTTACCAACTGAGCTATAGGGAATCCCAAGAGGTTGGCCTACCCAGTGGTAAAGGTAATGTACTCTTAAATCTGTGCTTTGATCAGCGTTGGGCTAGAAGCTGCCCCTGGGCACACTGGAAAGTGGCAGATGCAATCTTGTTTAAGTATCATGACACATGAACCTTTTATGTTGAACACTTCCCCTCATACTGCTAGTGGGTGTGACATAAATCCTGGTAACACAATCTTTTAAGATGGTTCAGGATCCAGCCCTCCCTTCCTGCTGAAGCACCAGCTGAATTTGAGAAGAAAGAAAGAATGCTCCAAACTCAACCTTAGCTGGCTACCAAGAGAATGAGATAGAAACTGCCTACTGCATATTTTCTCTATGCAATACTAATAGCATGTATTAAGCCCATTCACTGGACTTCTTTCCTACAAGAACGCTTCCACTGACTCCTAGTCATGGAAGGGTGCATTCCCCAAGGCTTTTGGAGTCCTCAAAGTATCACAATTGCCAATAAGAGACAAGGAAAGAGAAATGAGAAGAAGTAGTGAGAGAATCTTCTACCTTCCTCATTATTTACAAACAATCATGTGTCCCCAATTTCTGTCCTGGATGCAAACTGTGTTGTCAGCATTTTAAGAAGAAATTGAGAAATTTTTCTGTAACTCTGATATATATAATTTCTTGAGTCATGCCTCTACGTGCTGGAAATACAAAAGGGGAAGTATCCCAGTTCAAGTTTAGTAAACTATAACTCTTCCTATTGTCAAGGATGTCACAGCTTCGCTCACACTTGGGAAAGCTCTCAGAACAGATTTGACAATATTTCACAAATACCACAAAAGAACTTGCTCAGCAAGGAAAATTCCAAGCTTGGCACTAAACAATGTAAGCTGTCAAATGGCACCAGCCAGTCTCACTCAACATGATCAGCACCAATTTTTTCTTGGACTAGAGGGGGCCCTGAGTTGGGCCCCACTCTGGTCCTTCTCTGGACATGACCTTTCTCGTGGGGTAAGGAGTCTGATTTGCCGAGGAGACATGCCTCCCTAGAGTCAAATTTCCCTCCTTTTAAACCATGTTCCAGGTATCAGACACCCTAGAATTTCAGAGCTGGCACAACCCTTTTTCTCAGTTCCTCTAGTCCAGACTGGACAGTTCTGGTATATGTGCCAAGGAGCAGCTGCTCTGAAAATATTAACACTGATGTGTGGATGAGATCCTTCATGTGCTGGGCAGACTCCAGGATCGGAAAGAAAAAAAGATGATAGTTCAGTGTTCAGTTCTTCCCATACTGTCACATTCTAGAAGGGAGCTCCAAAGAGTTCCAGAATTCTAATTGTGTGCACGTGTGTAATGGCATTAATACATAATACTATAATTAGCATTATCAGCATATATTAATTATATCTATTCCAATCATCATAGAATCATGCCAGGAACTCTGTGCCTCCAGCTCAATGTTCTTAGTTGCTCTAAGCAGCCATTCACCCTAAGGGTCTTGCCATCTCACCAGGACATCTAGAGAGTGGGTCTCCATTACAATTAGAAACCAAAGACTTTGGTCCCCTTCTCAGCCTTGGAGGGTCTCATCCTTTATGTTGTTGATTTCTTACACCTAATCTCTCCAATTATTTTAGGCTTTCTCAAAGGCCAAGAAGAGACTGTACAAGCAGCTCAGGCTTTAGGCACTGAGAAGATATCTGTGGCAAAGAAATGATGGTTTTTAGACTAGGAACAAATTTTAGAGGGAAAAGTCATCTCAAATATCTCTAAGTTTTGTAGCAGCAAAAAGAAAATGCAAAGTAGTACCTCAACAATCATGTAGGATATTTGAATTATTACATATTTACATTATTTTAGACAACACTATAAACATTTATCGTATTGAATATATGTGCCTATATTTTGGGGATAGATTTCAAACAGCAGAAAAATGAGATATTACTTGAGGGGTCCTTCTTAGTTAAACAAATAGAGAATGAGGTCATTGATTTCACATTTGAAGGACAAAGAGGACTTTTTGTCCTTTGAATTTGCTTTTCTAAGAAGATATGGTTAAATAGCGTCACCAACTCAATGGACATGAATCTGAGCAAACTCTGGGAGATACTGAAGGACAGGGGAGGCCTGGCGTGCTGCAGTCCATGGAATGGGAAAGAGTTGGATGCAACTTAGCAACTGAACAACAACAACCTTAACACACCCCACAGGCAAGATGGACTAATTGTGTGGAAGCCAGGGGTGTCCTGGAAGATACTCAACTCCTTACGCCTGACATTCAAAGTTAAGAGAACTTGTTTGGGATGGATTGTGATGGTATGAGCAAGTTCTGCCATCAGGAAAGAAAAATAAAGTCACCGTCACCCCCACCAGGAGGGAAGGGAAGTTGGGGATGGTATCAGATCTCCTCATAGAGCTATGAAATTTTGTAGGGGAGGCTGGTTCTGTACAGCATGAGGCTGAAGAAGGAAGCAGCTCTGTATCAGTGACACACATAAAGATTTGCTAATTCAAACTCTTGCCCAAGCACAGAGAACTGTTTGGACCAGTAGAGACACCTCTGCACCAGTGGACAAGCAGGCTACGTCTCCAACAGCAGCACCTGCAGCAGAACTGATGGACCAACCCATCCTTCCAGTTTCCTGCCTCCTCTGGAACATTAAGACAGAGCTGGCCCCTTCTGCTTAGGGTCCTTGACCATCGAGGATCTAAGAGGAAAGAACTCAAGAGGAGAATCTATGGGGGTTTGAATTAATAATTGGAAAAATAAGAAATGGGAATATATTTGCTTCCCAAGCTGGAGAAATAGGTTATTAAATACACACACTATCAGAATCGCAGATTTGTTCATACCATGGTGCAGAGAAAATAGATAAAATGTAGATTCTTTGTTACTTTCTCAAGTATTCCCACCAGCTGCATAGAAAGGAAACCAATGGTTTAGTTTACCATAGTAAACTTGGCCCAATAACATTATTTAGATAGCCCTTTAGGAATGTAGGCACCTCATATGAAATTCTTTAGTTTGTGAAACCAAGCAGGAGCCTATGTGGCTCCTGGGGCATGGAAGCCTTTCTGTGTCCCCTATTTCTTATTTGTAGGGAATAAGCTTCAGCTTCCAGGACCCTCCCTGAGGTCTAAAGAGCAGATTCTCAGTTCAGTTCAGTTCAGTCACTCAGTCGTGTCCGACTCTTTGCGACCCCACAAATCGCAGCACGCCAGCCCTCCCTGTCCATCACCAACTCCCGGAGTTCACTCAGATTCACGTCCATCGAGTCCATGATGCCATCCAGGCATCTCATCCTCTGTTGTCCCCTTCTCCTCCTGCCCCCAATCCCTCCCAGCATCAGGGTCTTTTCCAATGAGTCAACTCTTCGCATGAGGTGGCCAAAGTACTGGAGTTTCAGCTTTAGCATCATTCCTTCCAAAGAAATCCCAGGGCTGATCTCCTTCAGAATGGACTGGTTGGATCTCCTTGCAGTCCAGGGGACTCGATTCTAATCAGTTGCTAGTCAGGAATGGAGGGGATGCAGAAACAAGGGAGGAGGAGATCTGGGCAAGTTCAATGCATGAAGCAGGGCACTCAAAGCCTGTGCTCTGAGACAACACAGAGGGATGCGGTGGGGAGGGAGGTGGGAGAGTTCAGGAAGGGGGTGCACATGTGGGCCCATAGCTGATTCATGTCAGTGTATAGCAAAACCCACAATATTGTAAAGTAATTAGCCTCCAACTAAAATAAATTAATTTTTTAAAAAACAGTGCCCAGCTGATTTACAATGTTGTGGTAGCTTCAGGGATACAGCAAAGTGATTCAGTTATACATATACATATAGATAAACAGATTATCCCAGAATATTGTGTTCCCTGTGCCAATTATTCTCCTAAATTAAAATAATAAATAAAATCTTTTATTAGAGTAAAAAAAAAAATCAATAGTGCAGGGCTTCCCTGGTGGCTCAGTGGTAAAGAAACTGCCCGCCAGTGCAGGAGACACAGGTTTGATCCCTGATCTGGGAAGATCCCGCAGGCCGCGGGACAACCAAACCCGAGCACCACAATTCTGGAGCCTGGGCCCCACGGCAAGAGGAGCCACTGCGACGAGGAGCTCGTGCACTACAATGAAAGAGTAGCTCCCACTTGCCACAACTAGAGAAAAGGCTATGCAGCAATGAAGACCCAGCCCCGCCAAAAATAAAAAAAAAAAAACTCAATAAGCATCATAAAGAAACACTAGTGCAGCCGTGGGGCAGGGTCTTGGTTCAGCCTCTAGGACACACATACCAGTATCGGTGAGCTCCTCTGAAGAAGTAAAACTCCCAACAAATGGAAGATATTAACACTTGATCAAGCATTTCTCATTCCAGAGAGAGGTTCACAGTTTGATGACCTCAAGAACCACAGAAACTCATCAGGAGACCCCTGAGACCAGATTAAAGGAGTGCAGGCCCTGCACACATCCTGATCCTTATCAGCAACCCTGCCCTTGAACCATCACTCTAAAACTCCTCGCCAAATCCCCCCCAGGTTGGGACACACAATTTTGAGGGCATCAGACCCCTGTGCCCCCCTTTGCCTGGCAAAACAATAAAGCTATTCTTTTCTACTTCTCCCAAAATTCTGTATCCAGAATTCAATTTAGCACCAGTGCACAGAGGCCATCTTTTGACATCACTGTCAGATGACTTTACCCAACCTCCATCCCTCTTCAGGAGGGTATTCGAGCAAATGGCAAAGAGATTTGCTGACCTCATGAAAGCAAGAAAAGGGGGTCCAAGGTGCATGCTGTGCCCCTGGATCCTTGCTGGTCCCCAAAGAAAGCTTGTCCCCTGGACTAGTGACCACTGAGTTATGCCAACTGGTTATATATTATTGTATAAAACCAGAGAAGATGGCCCAAGCCATTTGGCCCCATCGCAAACACTCTACCTCATACCAATTGTAAATCAAACGGGAAACAATTTCAATCGAATAAAGTAGTTTAATCGGAAATAGTACAAATGAACAAACAATGTTGGGAGAAATTCATAGTACAAGATTGTCCACAGGGTATTACAATGACAATGTTAACGGAAGGCCTAACTGTTTTAATATATGTTCTTTTCCTCCATCAGCATGGACTGGTTCATTGAAATTAACAGATTCCAAAACAAGCCCAACGTGTTCTGTTTACATTCTAGGAATTATGATTATCTGCCTTTCATGATTCAATGGTCAAAATTCCAGCCAGCGATAAGTTTTCCAAAGTTCTGGAAAAAACAGGCATGCTCTTTTGTGTGTGTTTAGAACCATGGACAATGACATTGTGCATATATAATCAAGAGTTTCTTTTCATTTTATTTCAAGCCAGGGCACAGTGAGAAGCCTCCTATCAAAACTTTAAGGCAAAGGGATGAAAGAATTGCTCACCCTCCCTAAATCTTCAACCTCCAAGATGGACACAACTAAACCAGAGCTTTGTCCTGCTGGACAGCCCCTGGCTGTGGACCAGCCCTGCAGGGTGGGTAGTTTGCCTGAAGTACTTGTGAGCCTGGAATCTCTTGGGCAGAACCCTTGGCTGGAGAAAAGTTTATCTGCAGCAAATATCCTTGCTGGGGGCAGGTGGAGCGAGGTGGGAGGACTGAAGGATCTACTTTACTTGAGGTTTTTTTTTTTTTTTTTTCTTCAGCAGAGAGATTTCAAAACAATCCTCATTCAGGTCTAAATGAATCTTTCCCAGCTAGATTAAAGATGCTGCTGAGGGCTGTGGAAGAGTAAGGGAAAGACTATTCCATTAAAGTAAAATTAAAGCTACAATTACTGGGGCCATTTGGTCTTGAAATAGTTAGCACCAAAAGGCAACAGAGTGAATTTGATGAGTACGTGCCTTTTGAAAAGCAGTCTTTAAAATTAATATCATTTTTGTGATGTTGTAAGGAGAAATTGAACAATAAGTTGCTATAAGTGGTAGAAAATGGACAATGTTAATACAGTCAGCCCTCCATATCTGTGGGTTTTGTATCCATGGATACACAGGGCTGACTGGACCAGCCATTTTACATAAGGGACTTGAGTATCCTCAGATTTTGGTGTCTGTGGAGGTCCTGGAGCCAAATTCCCCATGGATACTGAAGGATGAATGTATAAATTGACTTACTTTTATTCCTCAACTTGAAATTTTAACGTTTGGTAATCTTCATTTGGAAGGGGTTTATTGTGAGCTTTTCAAGGTTTCCATGATCTTCCAGTTCAAAATGGGGAGAGGAAACACATGGATGTGTCTCACCATCTCCACACTCAAAAAACTAAGATCATGGCATCCAGTCCCATCACTTCATGGCAAATAGATGGGGAAACATGGAAACAGTGACAGACTTTATTTTGCGGGGGCTCCAAAATCACTGCAGATGGTGACTGCAGCCATGTTAAAAGACGCTTACTCCTTGGAAGAAAAGCTATGACCAACCTAGATAGCATATTTGGAGAAGGCAATGGCACCCCACTCCAGTACTCTTGCCTGGAAAAATCCCATGGACAAAGGAGCCTGGTGGGCTGCAGTCCATGGGGTCATGAAGAGTTGGACATGACTGAGCGACTTCCCTTTCACTTTCCACTCTCATGCATTGGAGAAGGAAATGGCAACCCACTCCAGTGTACTTGCCTGGAGAATCCCCGGGATAGGGGAGCCTGGTGGCTCCTGCCATCTGTGGGGTCGCACAGAGTTGGACACGACTGAAGTGACTTAGCTGTAGCAGCAGACAGCATATTAAAAAGCAGAGATGTTACTTTGTTGACAAAAGTTTATCTAGTCAAAGCTATGGCTTTTCCAGTAGTCATATATGGAATGAGAGTTGGACTATAAAGAAAGCTGAGCACCAAAGAATTGATGCTTTTGAACTGTGGTGTTGGAGAAGACTCTTGAGAGTCCCTTGGACAGCAAAGAAATCCAACCAGTCCATCCTAAAGGAAATCAGTCCTGAATATTCACTGGAAGGACCAATGCTGAATTTGAAACTTCAATAGCTTGACCACCGGATATGAAGAGCCAAATCATTGGAAAGGACCCTGATGCTGGGAAAGTTTGAAGGCTGGAGAAGGGCACGACATAAGATGAGATGGTTAGATGGCATCACTAGCTTGATGGACATGAGTTTGAGTAAGATCCATGAGTTGGTGATGGACAGGAAAGCCCGGCATGCTGTAGTCCATGGGGTTGCAAAAAGTCAGACACAACTGAGCAACTGAACTGAACGGAAGATGAGCAAATTACCAAAATATAATAATGACCCTTGAGGAAAAAGTCATTTTTCACATAATTAAGAAAAATCTAAGAAAAAATACACTGTAATTTGTTTTCTCCTAAAAGTTTGAGATGATACTGAGGTGTTGTTTTTCAGTCCCTCAGTCATGTCCAACTCTTTCCAATCCCATGGACTGCAGCACACCAGGCTTCCCTGTCCTTCACTCTCTCCTGGAATTTGCTCAAACTCATATCTATTGAGTTGATGATGCCGTCCAATCATCTCATCCTCTGTCATCCCCTCTCCTCCTATCCTCAGTCTTTCCCAGCATCAGGGTCTTTTCCAGTGAGGTGGCTCTTCAAATCAGGTGGCCAAAGTATTGGAGCTTCAGCTTCAGCATCAGTCCTTCCAGTGAATATTTAAGGTTGATTTCCTTTAGGGTTGACTGGTTGGATCTCCTTGCAGTCCAAGGGACTCTCAAAGGTCTTCTCCAACACCACAGTTGAAAAGCATCAATTCTTCAGGACTCAGCCTTCTTTATAGTCTAACTCTCACATCTGTACATAACTCCTGGAAAAACCATAGCTTTGACTATATGGAGTTTTATCTGCAAAGTAATGTCTCTCTTTTTAATATGCTGTCTAGGTTTGTCATAGCCTTTCTTCCAAGGAGCAAGTGTCTCTTAATTTCATGGCTTCAGTTACCATCTGCAGTGGTTTTGGAGCCCAAGAAAATAAAGTCTGTCACTATTTCCACTGTTACCCCTCTATTTGCCATGAAGCGATGGGATTGGATGTCATGATCTTAGTTTTTTGAATATTGAGACTTAAGCCACCTTTTTCACTCTCCTCTCTCACCTTTGCGCTTCTCTTGTGGCTCAGCTGGTAAAGAATCACCTGCAATGAGGGAGACCTGGGGTTGATCCCTGAGTTGGGAAGATCCCCTGGAGAAGGAAAAGGCTACCACTCCAGTATTCTGGCCTAGAGAATCCCATGGATTTGTATAGTCCATGGGGTCGCAAAGAGTCGGACATGACTGAGTGACTTTCACTCACTCACTCACTCCTTCATCAAGAGGTTCTTTAGTTCCTCTTTGCTTTCTGCCATTAGAGTGGTATTATCTGCATATCTGAGGTTACTGATATTTCTCTTAAGAATCTTGATTCCAGCTTGTGCTTCACCAGATCTGCATTTCATGTAATGTACCCTGTATATATAAGTTAAATAAGTAGGGTGACAATATACAGTCTTGATGTACTCCTTCCCATTTTGGAACCAGTCCGTTGTTCCATGTCCGTTTCTAACTGTTGCTTCTTGACTGGCACACAGGTTTCGCAGGAGGCAGGTAAGGTGGTCTAGTATTCCCACCTCTTTAAGAATTTTCCACAGTTTGTTCTGATCCACACAGTCAAAGGCTTTAGCGTAGTCAGTGAAAAAGTAGATGTTTTTCTGGAACTCTCTTGCTTTTTTCTATGATCCAACGGATGTTGGCAATTTGATCTCTGGTTCTTCTGCCTTTTCTAAATGCAGCTTGTACATCAGGAGGTTCTGGTTCATGTACTGTTGAAGCCTAGCTTGAAGGAGTTTGAGCATTACTTTACTAGCATGTGAAATGAGTTTAATTGTGCAGTAGTTTGACCATTCTTTGCATTACCCTTCTTTGGAATTGGAATGAAAACTAACAAACAGTTGCTATAGAAAAGGAGAGAAAAATAATGGGGTTTTAAAAATATTTTAGCTAGAAGACAAAAGTTAACAGAAAAAATATATGGTTGAATAATTGAATTAATGAGCCAGTTTATGAATTAATTATCTCATTTCTTCATCTCTCATTTTATGCACACCCTTTGCTTTTTAATATCATGATGACTTTTCCTATTTGTCTCTGGGTTTGTCCAGGTGCATTCCCTTAGCCAAGGATGCTAGCAAGCGACATAGGAAGAATCTTGAGAGACATGTATTCCCTTTCTTCCATTTATACCATTGCCTTAGAAATGTCTAAGTTAGGCTTCTGGGTGTATGAGACAGCTGCATGGGCAGGGGTTCATGCTGGTAGCCTGCCAACTCTTGGTCATACTATCAAGCTCAGCTGACATTTGAAGAATTGCCCATTCAAGTCTCAGCTAACACTCCTCCTTAGGAAGGCTTTTCCTGACATCTCCACCTGATGGATACCCTCGTGGGCAATTTTACGCATCACTAAAGGTACTATTCAAAGAGGACCCACCATACTAAATGACCTTGTTTATATCTTTGCGTTCATGTTGATTGTTTGTTCTACCTGAATGAAAACGCCATCAGATCAAGGACCTTGTCCATCTTCCTCACTAGCATTTCTCTAGTATCCACAGCAGTGTCTTGCATTTAGCATGTCATCAGTAAGCATTTCTTAAATAAATGAATTTTAAAATGAGTGAATGAGTTGGCAGAAAGAAAAACTGAAAAGAAGACTGGTTATTAGCAGTGATAGTCAAACTATTTACCAACTGATATGGGCCATATTAGACAAATTAGGGAGATCACCATCCACAGGATACCTGGAGGCCGCCAGGTATCCTGGCAATGAATGACACTTTACTTAGTTGATCTAGGGAAGATCCAGAGAATTCCTCAAGTACAGCAGCCACCCCATACCTGTGGTTTCACTTTCCTTGATTTTAGTTACCCCATATTGCAGTCTTAATGGAAAATTTCAGAAACAAAAAATTCATGACTTTCAAATTTCAAGATGTTCTGAGTAGAGTGATGAAATCTCACACCACTCTGCTCTGTCCCACCCAGGACATGATTCATCCTTTTGTCCAGTGAATCCCGCCTATTCACTGTCTTGGTTATCAGATAGAATGTCTTGGCAGAGTTTGTGTTCAAGTAACTCTGATTTTACTTAACTGTGATCCCATAGTGCAAAAGTAATGATGGTGGCAAGTCAAATATGCCAAAGAGAAGCTGTAAAGTGCTTAAGTCAAGTATATATATAAAAGTTATCAATTTCAAACTAGTTTTAGAAAAGGCAGAGGCACCAGAGATCAAATTGCCACCATCTGTTGGATTATCAAAAAAGCAAGAGAGTTCCAGAAAAACATCTATTTCTGCTTTCTTGACTATGCCAAAGCCTTTGACTGTGTGGATCACAATAAACTGTGGAAAATTCTTCAAGAGATGGGAATACCAGACTAACTGACCTGCCTCTTGAGAAATCTGTATACAGATCAGGAAGTAACAGTTAGAAATGGACATGGAACAGACTGGTTCCAAATAGGAAAAGGAGTACATCAAGGCTGTATATTGTCACCCTGCTTATTTAAGTTATATGCAGAATACATCATGAGAAACGCTGGACTGGAAGAAACACAAGCTGGAATCAAGATTGCCAGGAGAAATATCAATACCCTCAGATACACAGATGACACCACCCTTATGGCAGAAAGTGAAGAGGAACTAAAAAGCCTCTTGATGAAAGTGAAAGAGGAGAGTGAAAAAGTTGGCTTAAAGCTCAACACTCAGAAAACGAAGATCATGGCATCCAGTCCCATCACTTCATGGCAAATGGATGGGGAAACTGTGGAAACAGTGCCAGACTTTATTTTTCAAGGCTCTAAAATCACTGCAGATGGTGACTGTGGCCATGAAATTAAAAGACGCTTACTCCTTGGAAGAATAGTTATGACCAACCTAGATAGCATATTCAAAAGAGAGACATCAGTTTGCGACTAAGGTCCATCTAGTCAAGGCTATGGTTTTTCCTGTGGTCATGTATGGATGTGAGAGTTGGACTGTGAAGAAGGCTGAGCGCCGAAGAATTGATGCTTTTGAACTGTGGTGTTGGAGAAGACTCTTCAGAGTCCCTTGGACTGCAAGGAGATCCAACCAGTCCATTCTGAAGAAGATCAACCCTGGGATTTCTTTGGAAGGAATGATGCTGAAACTGAAACTCCAGTACTTTGGCCACCTCATGCGAGGAGTTGACTCATTGGAAAAGACCCTGATGCTGGGAGGGATTGGGGGCAGGAGGAGAAGGGGACGACCGAGGATGAGATGGCTGGATGGCATCACGGACTCAATGGACATGAGTCTGAGTGAGCTCTAGGAGTTGGTGATGGACAGGGAGGCCTGGCGTGCTGCAGTTCATGGGGTTGGAGTCGGACATGACTGAGCGACTGAACTGAACTGAACTAAACTGGATAAGTAAAGAAAAAAATCGTATGCTGAAGTTGCTAAGATCCACAGTGAGGACAAATCTCCCAGCTGTGAAATTGCAAAGAAGAGAAGTTTTTGCTACTTTTGTGGTCCCACCTTAAATAGCAGAAGCTATGGCCACAGTGTATAAGTGTTTAGTTAGAATGGAAAAGCATTAAATTTGTACAATAAAATATTTTAAGAGAGATAGTACTCACATAACTTTTATCACAGTATATTATTATATTTGTTCTATTTTATTATTGTTAATCTCTTACTGTGCCTAATTTTTAAATTTAAATTTTATCATAAGGGTGTGTGTGTGTATAGAAAAAATATAGCAGATGTAGGGTTTTGTACTATCACAGTTTCAGGCAGCCACTGGGGGTCCTGGAATATATCCTTTTTGGATAAGGGTAGGGGGGTGTTACTGTATTTCAATATTTTAACAACTGAGTTAGCCTCTGGTACACACATTTTAGGAGAAGGCAATGGCACCCCACTCCAGTACTCTTGCCTGGAAAATCCCATGGGCAGAGAGCCTGGTAGGCTGCAGTCCATGGGGTCATGAAGAGTTGGACATGACTGAGCGACTTCACTTTCACTTTTCACTTTCATGCATTGGAGAAGGAAATGGCAACCCACTCCAGTGTTCTTGCCTGGAGAATCCCAGAGATGGGGGAGCCTGGTGGGCTGCCATCTATGGGGTCGCACAGAGTCAGACACGACTGAACCGACTTAGCAGCAGCAGCACACACATTTTGAAGATGACTCTGGTGATTAGGACAGCAATGGAACTGTACAACAGTAACAAAGTTCCATAAACTGGACAAATACATCATATGACTCATTTCTGAGTGGTCAGTAGTATCACCTTGGTACCCCCAAATCTTACAATGCTATTCCTGGATCTCATATCAGTGGCAAAGTAAAATGAGGATTGCTGAGCTTCAGCATCACGTTCTCAGGCATTGCTCTTGCTTTAAGGGATTGAAGTCATTTAAGGAAAAGAATGAGATCACTTACACTTCTTGAAAACTCTTTCCCACTTCACCCACTCATATTTCTCTGAAGTCAGTGAGCCACTACTTCTTCTTGGCAACAAAGAGCTGCCCTCTCTTATTTCCCAACGTTCCCCTTCTCTGCCAAGATAATCTTTCCCAGACAGGGGCATTCAGGAGGAATAGAAGTCTCTAGAAATGGGAGGGAGGGGGGGAATCCCACAGAAAAGGCCCTGGCAGGGCTTAGTTAAATGAATTCCACATTTGGATAGGAACCAGCAGCTGACGCACATATGAGAAGCTTAGGAGAGAATGTGTATCAAATAGTTCACCAAAACCAAAAAAACAAAATTTTAATTTTCAGGTCATGGAGAAGAAGTCTTATTGAAAGAATGCACCAGTTAACTTTCCATACCAAATGTCTCTTAACTGCAAAGGGCAAGTTAACTACTAACTAAAATAATCAACTTTATAAAACGTCACTTTTTTGGTTGAAAAAAGAAGAAAACCTGTTCAGGCCAATTTTTAAAGAGAGTGATGGTTAATTTCTTTAAACCCTTTTTACTGAACAGACAAGGATAACTACTAACAGTCTCTTGGAAAATCTATCAAAAATGAACAAGAGACATTTTTAATGACTTCAAATTGTTACATCCTGTTGCTTCAAGCATGCATAAAGATAATCATCACTGTATGAAATATCCTGTTTCTTAGAAATATCTTTCCCCATACATGCGAACATTTGAAACATCAGCCCACAAAATCATACAATGATTAAAACCATAAATAGGTTGGATGTTAACTAATGAACTTTTCCTTTTTTTAGAAAACCAGCAGCATTATTCGAGAAATGGATAAAAGAGTTGCAAGTACTGAGTTTTTAATCCTACCTCCTGCTGCAAAGAGGCTGTTAAATATTTGTAAACAGAAAGCAACCCTAGAAGAAAAGCTTCTGATTAATGGCAGCAAGTCTTTCAGGAAACACCCTACTTGAAAGATATTATTTTCCCCACCTAAAGTCAGAGAAGTCACTAAACCCTCCCCATTATAGCTTCAGGAATTTTTTTAATAGCTTGTTTTTTCTTCCCAGACCATTAACATTATGAAACAGACAGAATTCCAGCAGCCCTACATTTCATAGATAACAAAAGGAACTCACCAAGAGCCAAAGTAATGGGAAAAGTTGATGAAAATCATGTAGTCACAGCAGAAATTTTCTTAAAGACTAAACTTTGGCCTGTTACCAACTTTGGTCTGTGAAATCGTTTTGTCTCATCTGAAATCAAGAGGTAACTAACATGGTACATCCCATGTGACGTGGTATCCAGGGAAGACCAGCCTAGAGCAATGACACTAGATTCAGGGTTTAATCAATATCCTAACAACAAGAATTGGTAACAACAGAGACATACCAATATTCCCGTGGAGAGAAAGAGGGTAAGAGGTAGGCTGTGATGATTATGGTTGTTAAACAAAGGTGTTATACTTTATTTCATAGTTTGGGATGACTCATTGTTTTATAAAATCCCAGGCTGAGTCACTTCATTATTATAAGCCAAGAAAGATAAAATGAGAGACTCACTGGCTTGCATCCTTACTAGCCTGGGGCAGAGCCTGGCAACCCCAAACCTGAATGATGCTTGAACTGGTTCCATTTCCCTTTCAAGTAGACTCCACATCAAAACTGGTACAAAATCTCTAACACTTTTTCACTAACTACAGAAGGGGCCAGTAATTTATTTTGAGGATCAATGTAGAGTAGAAAGAGAAGTTATAAAATATCACTTATCTTCATATTGAAGTAGTAGTTTTAGGCACTTTAGAAATAAAATGTCAGACATAGCTAACTGCTAAACCAGTTGGAGCAAAGCTTGCAACCAAGGTCAGACATCTGGGAGATAACAGAATGGCAATATGTAAATATTGAGCAAAAGCTGAAGACAGACCGAAGTAAAAAACGAAGAGCTCAGAACACCAAGGTTCATAGAGGGAAGTCTAGACACCATGGTCAAAGTGGGACATTCAAGATTAAGGCTGTAGAGACTACTACTCAGCCATGCGCCATGCCAAGCTGCTTCAGTCGTGTCTGACTCTTTGTGACTCCATGGACTGTGGCCTGCCAGGCTCCTCTGTCATGGGGTTCTCCAGGCAAGAATATTGGGTTGCCATTTCCTTCTCCAGGGGTTCTTCCCAACATAGGGACTGAACCCAGGTCTCCCACATTGCAGGCAAATTCTTTACCATCTGAGCCACCAGGGAAGCTTCCCATAAAACAGAGTGAAATATTGCCATTTGCAGCTACATGGATGAACCTAGGAATAATCATACTAAGTGAAGTAAGTCAAAAGAAAAAGACAAATACTATATGATATCATTTACATGCAGAATCTTAAAAAAAAAAAGACAAATGAACTTATTTACAAACCAGAAGCAGGCTCACAGACATAGAAAAAAAAGTTATGGTTAAGTTCAGTCGCTCAGTCGTGTCTGACTCTTTGCAATCCCATAAATCCCAGCACACCAGGCTTCCCTGTCCATCACCATCTCCCGGAGTTCACTCAGACTCACATCCATCGAGTCGGTGATGCCATCCAGCCATCTCACCTCTGTCATCTCCTTCTCCTCCTGCCCCTAATCCCTCCCAGCATCAGAGTCTTTTCCAATGAGTCAAATCTTCGCATAAGGTGGCCAAAATATTGGAGTTTCAGCTTTAGCATCATTCCTTCCAAAGAACACCCAGGGCTGATCTCCTTCAGAATGGACTGGTTGGATCTCCTTGCAGTCCAAGGGTCTCTCAAGAGTCTTCTCCAACACCACAGTTCAAAAGCATCAATTTTTTGGTGCTCAGCCTTCTTCACAGTCCAACTCTTGCATCCATACATGACTACGGGAAAAACCATAGCTTTGACTAGATGGACCTTTGTTGGCAAAGTAATGTCTCTGCTTTTTAACATGCTGTCTAGGTTGGTCATAACTTTCCTTCCAAGGAGTAAGCGTCTTTTAATTTCATGGCTGCAGTCACCATCTGCAGTGATTTGGAGCCCCCCAAAATAAAGTCTGACGCTGTTTCTACTGTTTCCCCATCTATTTCCCATGAGGTCTTCATAGAACCATTCAACCTCAGTTTCTTCAGCATTACTGGTTGGGGCACAGACTTGGATAACTGTGATACTGAATGGTATGCCTTGGAAATGAACAGAGATCATTCTGTCATTTTTGAGATTGCATCCAAGTACTGCATTTTGAACTCTTTTGTCGACCATGATGGCTACTCCATTTCTTTAAGGGATTCCTGCCGGCAGTAGTAGATATAATGGTCTACTATAATGGTCTTAAACCATATAATAAGGGTAAATTTATGGTTACCAGAGGTGAAAGGGAGTGGGAGAAGAATAAATTAGGAGTTTGGGATTAGTAGATACAAACTACTGTATATAAAATAATTAAATATAAGGAGCTAAGTCCATTCTAAAGGAGATCAGTTCTGGGATTTCTTTGGAAGGAATGATGCTTAAGCTGAAACTCCAGTACTTTGGCCACCTCATGTGAAGAGTTGACTCATTGGAAAAGACTCTGATGCTGGGAGGGACTGGGGGCAGGAGGAGAAGGGGACGACAGAGGATGAATGGCTGGATGGCATCACCGACTCAATGGACGTGAGTCTGAGTGAATTCCGGGAAATGGTGATGGACAGGGAGGCCTGGCGTGCTGCGATTCATGGGGTCGCAAAGAGTCAGACACGACTGAGCGACTGAACTGAACTGAAGCTATTTTATAACATAGGGAACTTTATTCAGTATCTTGTAATAACCTATAATGGAAAAGAGTCTGAAAAATAATATATATTATATTCCATAATATATTGAAGGATATATTTGTGTGTGTGTGTGTGTGTGTGTGTGTGTTAGTCATTTGGGCTTCCCTGGTGGCTCAGCTGGTAAAGAATCCGCCTACAATGTGGGAGACCTGGGTTTGATCCTTGGTTTGGGTAGATCCCCTGGAGAAGGGAAAGGCTACCCACTCCAGTATTCTGGCCTAGAGAAGTCCATGGACTGTGTAGTTAGTCATTTAGTAAGGTCTTACTCTTTGTGACTTGTTTTTAAATTGAAGTATGGTTAGTTTACAATGTTGTGAATAATTGAATCTATCTATATCTATCTACCTATATATATATATATATATATATATACCCTTACATATAATTATTCATTTATATATATCTCCTTGTGCTGTGTCACTCAGTCATGTTTGACTCTTTGCAACCCCATGGATTGTAACCCTCCAGGCTCTTCTCTCCATGGAATTCTCCAGGCAAGAATACTGGAGTGAGTTGCCATGCCCTCCCCTTCAGGGGATCTTCCCAACCCACGGGTTGAACCCAGGTCTCTCGCATTACAAGTGATTCTTTGCCATTTGAGCCACCAGGGAAACCCAAGAATATACATGATCACATATGTATATAACTGAATCACTGTGTGTATATATATATATAAGTGAATCAGTTTTCTGTACACCAGAAACTAATACAACATTTCAAATTTACTGTACTTCAATTAAAAAAAAAATTAAGGCCATGGTCATAGAATTTAAAGGAGTACGTGCTAGGTGTCAGAAGCCATGCAGAGTAACCTGAGAAGCAAACTCTGTACAAGAACAAACATCAATAACAGATAAGTACAGATAAAAGAAACAGATGCACAGAGTGGGGAGACATGAGACTCAGAGCTGAGATCTTAACACCTCCTTAATCCTGGTTCTCACACTGTTTTAAGGCCAACTGCAACTCTGCCCTTGAATAGCCTGTGAGACTTCTGTATTCCTATAATAAAGTCCATGACCCCTTTTCTTTAAGTCAACTCCAGTTGCTTCCTGTTACTTCCAACCAAAGAATTTTAACTGATATAGCACATGTTCCTTATAAAGACCCTGAAGCAAATTGCCAAGTCCTTCTCCAGAAAGTTCATCAGGATTCATTTACCCAACAACAGGGTCTGTTTTCCTCCACTCTTACTAACTCTGGATATTTCCATTCTTTCAAATCTTTACAAACTCTCTTTTATAGTCTAATGGCTGGCATCTGCAGAAATAGCATTTGCACATGATGGCTTTGCCATAGAAACACAGAAGGAATGGATATCAGGGAGAGATTCTGGACTTAGGGAACAAGCATTCCTATTGACAAATGTGTGTTGTCTTCCAGTGGGAAAATTATGAGATCATCTGTGGCTAAATATGGGATAGTAAGATCATGCTAAACAAGGGGATTTTGGAATGAATGGACAGAAGGGTGGATGTGTGTGTGCTGCCTCATAGGCTAAGAGATACAGAACACAGTAGCTACATCTCGGGTCTCAAGGAAATCACCCAACCCATAAGGCTTTCTTCTTCTTATGATCCCACTGATGTCCACAGCTGATCCATCAAAAGGATGCCTATTCCACCATACTATATGGCTCAGATGGCGAAGAATCTGCCTGTAATGTGGAAGACCCAGGTTTGATTCCTGGGTTGGGAAGATTCCCTGGAGAAGGAACAGCAACCCATTCCAGTATTCCTGCATGGAGAATTCCATGGACAGAGGAACCTGGAGTGCTACAGTCCATGGGGTTGCAAAGAGTCAGACATGATTGAGTGACTAATACTTCCATAAGGCTATAGTAATCACAAAAGTTGGTACTGGCAGTAGAATAAACAGAAAAAAATTCAATGGAAAAAAAAAATACAGACTGAAAAAGAGTATATATATATATATATATACACACATACACATATATGCCATACATATGACAAAGGTTAAATTATAAATAGGGAAAGAATGAACTGCTAACAAATTATATTTGAGATAAATACAGTTAGAACCAATATGTATTTGTTACATTTGGTTACAAAAACCCAATATCTTCTCTAGCCAGTTTAAGCAGAAGCATATTTATTGCATAGTACTAAATGGCTTAAAGAATTATTAAGAGTACTGGAAAAAAAAAATAGAACATGGGCTATATTTCCAGGAGTGACTCCTAAAGCCACACGGCAAGTCTAGGCTAAGAAAGTTGGTGCCAAATTGCTAAGTTTCTTCTACTATTGCCAGATCTAAAACTGTACAACATTTGCTATTTTCTTTATTGGTAAAATCCATGCCGTATACCTTACCTTTCTCCCCATTCTATACCTTACCTTACTCCCCATTCAATTCACTTGCAAAGTCAAGTCTTAAACAAGTACATCTCTTTCACAAAACCTAAATCACATCAGAAATACTAGCTACACAGTTCAGTTCAGTTGCTCAGTCATGTCCAACTCCTTGCAACCCCATGAATCGCAGCATGCCAGGCCTCCCTGTCCATCAACAACTCCCAGAGTTTACCCAAACTCATGTCCATCGAATCGGTGATGCCATCGAGCTCTCTCATCCTCTGTCGTCCCCTTCTCCTCCTGCCCTCAATCCCTCCCAGCATCAGGGTCTTTTCCAATGAGTCAACTCTTCGCATCAGGTGGCCAAAGTATTAGAGTTTCAGCTTCAACATCAGTCCTTCCAATGAACACCCAGGACTGATCTCCTTTAGGATGGACTGGTTGGATCTCCTTGCAGTCCAAGGGACTCTCAAGAGTCCTCTCTAACACCACAGTTCAAAAGCATCAATTCTTATGCACTCAGCTTTCTTGACAGTCCAACTCTCACATCCATACATCACACTGGAAAAGCCATAGCCTTGACTACACAGATCTTTGTTGGCAAAGTAATGTCTCTGCTTTTCAATATGCTATCTAGGTTGGTCATAACTTTCCTTCCAAGGAGTAAGCTACACAGAAGTGAATAAATACCAGGGGACTTTCAGCTTTCCCGCATGTGCAGTGCAAGAGATGCACTGGAAGAGAAATAGATGTCGAGTAGACCAGTTCACACAGATCAAAACAACCCTCAGAGAATTTGCGTATAGAGAACCAAGTTAGAGAGTAGAACAAAATACAGAGATATTTAAATATACTGTGCTTTACAACGAGATACATAATAATAGAAACTGGAAAAGCTCTAATTTCTCAGCATGAAATAGCCTAATTTTGGTACACATATGGACTGTCATGCATCCATTTGCAGAAATAGAGGATAATTAATGATATGAAAAGATATTCACAGTGGGGTCATTGAATTTTAAAATCAGATAAAAGAATATGAGGAGTATAATTCTATTTTGTGAATTACTCCTATAAATTGTGTTATACTCATTAATAGATATATGTAATATATATTCAACTGATGCTCTAGAACAAAACACACACCACACACACATTTTTATTTGGGGAAATAGAATGAGAGTGAGGAGAAAAAAGGTTATACACCAAAATGTTAACAGTGACTGTCTCAGAACAATGGGATTGCGGGTTCCTTTTCTTTTTCTTGTTTATAACTTTAAAATGGATATATAATAACATAGTATCTATTATTACAAAAGAAAGTTCCTTTTTATAAAGGAAGATATATCAATATAATTTAGAATAAAGATTTTTCAAATCCTAAGTAAAATATTCGCTAAGAAATATTTTTAATAAGTTAACACATAATGAAAATGTACTATTTGACAAGACATTATTCTCAGTGCTTTAAATGTATTAATATAGTTATTCTTTATAACAACCAAAGAGGTAAACACTGTTATTTTCATTTTACGTGAAGGAACCTAACACACAAAAAAAGTTAAGCGCTAGTTCCATTTGCAGGCAAAGAATTCGTTTTTCTTCCTTTGGCGGGAAGGTGTAAAACGATTCACACGCTGAAACTCTGAAACCCACTGTGGCTCTATTTGGAGATGGGACTTCTAAGGTGTCCTCTAGAAACGGACCAATGAATCCACAGTGACCAGGTAACAGAAGGAGGAGAATCTCAGGGCAAAGGTCAAAGGGAGGAGAGGGGAGACTAAGTCAAGCCCTGAGCCTTTGGAATGGGAACACTGACTCCAAGACCCTAGACTACCAGAGAACTAACCCTAGGGAGCATCAGTGAGAACTCACACAAAGGAAACCACTTGAATACAAGACCCGGCATCACCCAACCACCAGTAGCACCTTATTCAGGATGCCTCATCTAAACAACAAACAAAAAAACAGCTAACAGTGTTAATGCTGATATCAGTATTTAATGTTAAGTTCCTGTTAGCTAACAACTACTGGGCACCAACATATGAATAACAATTCAATTCAGCTACTAAAGGCGTACTAGTCAGCGGGTTTTAATATATTCACATACACGTGCATCCTTCATCACAGTTAATTTTGGAACACTTTCATTACCCCCAAAAGAAAGTCCACACCTTTAGTTGTCCACCACCCACCTCCACCAATCACCCTAGACAAAATATTTGACGCCAAATCTATTGTACCTCTGCTGCTGCTGCTAAGTCACTTCAGTCGTGTCCGACTCTGTGCGACCCCATGGATGGCAGCCCATCAGGCTCCCCCGTCCCTGGGATTCTCCAGGCAAGAACACTGGAGTGGGTTGCCATTTCCTTCTCCAATGCATGAAAGTGAAAAGTTAAAGTCAAGTCGCTCAGTCATATCTGACTCTTAGTGACCCCACGGACTGCAGCCTACCAGGCTCCTCCATCCATGGGATTTTCCAGGCAAGAGTACTGGAGTGGGGTGCCATTACCTTCTCCTGTACCTCTGCAACAACCCTATATGATTGGGACTAATATTCCCCCACGCAGATAAAGGAAACTTGAGTCACAGATGGTTAAGAACTTGCCTAAGTTTATATAACGAGCCAGCAGTAGAATTGGGACTTAAATTTAGGCAAACTGCCTTCAGAATACTTCTCTTAACTATGATGTTATGCCACCATCACTACATTGTATTACAAAATTAAAATTTGTGAACAAGTAGGAATTATTACAAAAATCAAAACCATCGCCAAGAAAAAGAAATGCAAAACAGTAAACTAGCTGTCTGAGGAGGCCTTACAAATAGCTGTGAAAAGAAAGGAAGCGAAAAGCAAAGGAGAAAAGGAAAAATATGCCTATTTGAATGCAGAGTTCCAAAGAATAGCAAGAAGAGATAAGAAAGTCTTCCTCAGCGATCAAAGCAAAGAAATAGAGGAAAACAATAGAATGGGAAAGCCTATAGATCTCTTCAAGAAAATTAGAGATACCACAGGAACATTTCATACAAAGATGGGCTCAATAAAGGACAGAAATGGTATGGACCTAACAGAAGCAGAAGATATTAAGAAGAGGTGGCAAGAATATACAGAACTGTACTAAAAAGATCTTCATGACCCAGATAATCACGATGGTGTGATCACTCATCTAGAGCCAGACATCCTGGAATGTGAAGTCAAGTGGGCCTCAGAAAGCATCACTATGAACAAAGCTAGTGGAGGTGATGGAATTCCAGCTAAGCTATTTCGAATCCTGAAAGATGATGCTGTGAAAGTGCTACACTCAATATGCCAACAAATTTGGAAAACTCAGCAGTGGCCACGGGACTGGAAAAGGTCACTTTTCATTCCAATTCCAAAGAAAGGCAATGTCAAAGAATGCTCAAACTACCTACCACACAATTGCACTCATCTCACACGCTAGTAAAGTAATGCTCAAAATTCTCCAAGCCAGACTTCAGCAATATGTAAACCATGAACTCCCTGATGTTCAAGTTGGCTTTAGAAAAGGCAGAAGAATCAGAGATCAAATTGCCAACATCCGCTGGATCATCGAAAAAGCAAGAGAGTTCCAGAAAAACATCTATTTCTGCTTTATTGACTATGCAAAACCTTTGACTGTGTGGATCACAAGAAACTGTGGACAATTCTGAAAGAGATGGGAATACCAGACCACCTGACCTGCCTCTTGAGAAACCTGTATGCAGGTCAGGAAGCAACAGTTAGAACTGGACATGGAACAGCAGACTGGTTTCAAATAGGAAAAGGAGTACGTCAAGGCTGTATATTTTCACCCTGCTTATTTAACTTATGTGCAGAGTACATCATGAGAAACGCTGGGCTGGAGGAAGCACAAGCTGGAATCAAGACTGCTGGGAGAAATATCAATAACCTCAGATATACGGATGACACCACCGTTATGGCACAAAGTGAAGAAAAACTAAAGAGCCTCTTGTTGAAAGTGAAAGAGGAGAATGAAAAAGTTGGCTTGAAGCTCAACATTCAGAAAACAAAGATCATGGCATCTGGTCCCATCACTTCATGGCAAATAGATCAGGAAACAGTGGCAACAGTGGCTGACTATTTTTCTGGGCTCCAAAATCACTGGTGATTGCAGCCATGAAATTAAAAGATGCTTACTCCTTCAAAGGAAGGTTATGACCAACCTAGACAGCATATTAAAAAGCAGAGCCATTGCTTTGCCAACAAAGGTCCATCTAGTCAATGCTATGATTTTTCCAGTGGTCATATATGGATGTGAGAGTTAGACTATAAAGAAAGCTGAGTGCAGAAGAATTGATGCTTTTGAAGTGTGGTGTTGGAGAAGACTCTTGAGAGTCCCTTGGACTGCAAGGAGATCCAACCAGTCCATCCTAAAGGAAATCAGTCCTGGGTGTTCATTGGAAGGACTGATGTTGAAGCTGAAATTCCAATACTTTGGCCACCTGATGCGAAGAGTTACTCATTGGAAAAGACCCTGATGCTGGGAAAGATTGAGGGCAGGAGGAGAACGGGACGACAGAGGATGAGATGGCTGGATGGCATCACCAAATCGATGGACCTGGGTTTGGGTGGTCTCCGGGAGTTGTTGATGGACAGGGAGGCCTGGTGTGCTGTGGTTCATGGGGCGCAAAGAGTTGGACACGATTGAGCGACTGAACTGAACTGAATATCTATTTCTAGCAGGGAAAAAAGATTGAAAAAAATTCTTGAACAAGCATAGAAGAATGCTTACACATCATCTCAAGTAGATACAATACCTCATAATGACACAATGAAGTAATAAAGAATAAAACATGTCCATTATCATTACTCTAATAAATTTATTCTAGTTTTATCCAGTGCAGTAAGTCGATAAAAAGAAAAAATTGAAGTTTCTTTTGGAAAAGAAAATGCAAAAAATTATTTCTAGAGAATAGACTACATAAGTAGAAAAATACTAGAAAATCAACTTCTAAGTCATTTTCAGTAATACAACATTCCAGTAATCTAAGAAACTTCACAGAACATTATGAAAAATAATACAGGATAACTGTGTGTGGGATTGGCCCGAGAGAGTCAACTTAGGGCTCAAATCTGTCTTTCAGCCTGTACAGTCCCTGTAATCATTAAGTCCTGCTTCACCTCACAAGAATGCATCCCAGTTAAGATTCTTTACATTCTTTTTCCTTGTTTATTTTGCCCAGAAAAATACTTGAAACCACAATGTTAAATGGATCATTTATTTTTGTGTTTCAGTATTTTAGCAAGAAGAGAAGAGGATTTGTCATGAATCTTCAAGTTACAGTGATTTAGACATTCTATTAGTTACAGGATTTATCACCCAAGTGGAAAAAGGAAGAACTTTTGCAAAGGAAGAGTGGAAAAGCTAAGGGGCAACAATACATATTCCCTTCTTCCCCGACTTAGTAGTCAAAACCTCCAGAAGTGTAGAGAAAGGGCCCTTCCTTTAATGTCCATGTGACTGAGGAAGTTACAGAGTGACAATATCTTGAAACATCTTACAGATTGCTGGTGTCACTAGGGATGCAGACTGATGGGAGTCCATGGCTTTGCCTGTCCTGGAGCCCAAACATATCTGTTCAACTAGAAGCAATTAGGACTTTCAAGAGCTTCGACCCAATGAACTTACCAGATATTTTTTTTTTTAAAACTGTCACTTATGCATCTTTATCTCCTCCCTCCCACAAAGGCTTCTTTGCTAAGTTGTCAATATATTAATTTACCTTCAGATCAATAGCTGAGGTGCACAGGATGAAAACTGACTTGGGGTGAGAACCCTAGTCTGAATCTCAGATTATCCATTTAAACACCATGTATAATCTTAGTGGAGCCACTTAACCTCCCCATTCACTAAAATTACCCTCATAAATCTCAACAATAACCTGCCAGTTTTCAAGTATAACAGATCCTTTTATTAAAAATCTCACTTAAACTTTCCATGGCTCTGGACCCTGCCGATCCCCTTTCCCCCCTGGGTTTACAGACCACCACCTTTCTGATTCTCCTCTCATCTGTCAGATGATTCTTCTTATTCATTAACTCACTTCTCACATCGAGGATCTGACTTCAGTACTCAGTTACTTGGGTTAAAACCCTTTCTCCAGGTAGCCTCATCCAAATTCACAGATTCAAGTCCCAGATCTTTATCCTGAGACCCAGAATGGTAGACAGGACATCTCCACTGGAACAAGCCATGGATACTTAAACACAACAGATCCCAGATGAGCTAAATAAACACCTACCCTCAGGCCTCCCACACTGTCCAAATCTGAAAACAAGTTCCTCAGGTGAGGATGCTGCTGCTGGCTTGTGGATGGTCCTTTGAGTAGCCAGGTTTGAGAATTAAGGCCTCTTTTTACAATCTCCACAACCAGACTGTCAAGTCTTGTGAATTCCACCTTGTTAATATCCTTTTACTCCGCCTCATCCCCACCCCCACGGCCTTAGTTCAAGATTTTATGACACCTCCTTCTCTCTACTGATCTCCCTAACACCTTTCTGGACCACACTAATTTTTCCTACATACTCCTTAACTTTATCAAAGGCCAATCTAAGGCTCTTCATTGTCTCTCCATGGCTCTATAATTATTTCAGCTCCCTTATTTTGTACAGCAGGTCCTGCATGGTCTGCCTTCATCGTATCTCTAGAACTTCATCTGCAGTCACCTACCACATGCCTTGTCCCTCCAGGAATCACCTCTATTTTCCCAAACACCTCGTGCTGTTCCACACAGTTGTCCACCCTCTCTTCCTTCTGTTGCAATCTCATTCCAAAACCCTAAGTTTACTCTTCTCTCATCTTCCTAGAACAATTCATTCACCCCTTTAGCAAAAAGTCTTCCCTTATCCTCAGTGTGACAGGTTACATTCCTGCTCAAAGTGCTTCACCATTTTGTCCATTTTTGCCACGGCTTCAGCATGAACAAAGGACTTTAACTCTGAGGGCAGCTTTGTGCCTTCCTCCGGCCAATAATATAGAAGCAGAGATGATAACGTGACAGTTCCTTGTCCATTTAAAAAAACTTCTGACATCAGTACGAGAAGAACATGTCTGACTCTGTTTCCATAGCAGCAGGGGAAACTCACAGAATCAGACTTCTGCAGCAAGCTGATCTGAGCCCAGCTCTGTCAGCTAACCCTCAGAGGACCCACAGACCTGCGAGATAAGTTCTCACTGTTACATGGAAGTGAGATTTTGTGGGTGCTTGTTAGGCAGCGTTATAGCAATAGATTAACTAATAAGCCAATGCGGTTTGTCTCTTCTTTGTCCTCTCAGAGCATCCTTGCACACTCTTGTTCTGTTTCTCTCTAAGACAAGTAAGAAAGCAAAATGGCCCAGCTGCCAGTATTACTACTGAGCGTATCACAGACTCCAGCCAGAGGGGAAAAAACTCCTCTCTGCATTCTAAGTTGTTTCCTTTCTTAAGGCCAAGAACAGGGCCTGTCCTGGTGGCTCGGTGATGAAGAATCTGCCTGCCAGTGTAAGAGAGGCGGGTTCAATCCCCATTCCGGGAAGACCCCACATGCCTTGCGGCAACTAAGCCAGTATGCCAAAACCTCTGAGCCACAGCTAGAGAGTAGTCCCCACTCCCCACAACTAGAGAAAGCCCGCACAGCAACAAAGGCCCAGCACAACCAAAAAGAAATAATTTTTTAAAAACAAGAACACCCTGCCTAGCATTGCTCCTCCAATACTAGAGACTTGAACTCTAGTTTATTAACTCTCTATTCAAAACAATTTTACCCTTGACTTTTACAAGACTGATGCCTACATGTATAGGCAAACCTTTATTTATAGATGATAATCAAGGGAATAAACATATTTTCCTGCCATGAAAAAGCTAATTTAACCTTGGTTATTTAGGGAGCTCAGCTCTTTTGAAGTGTAGAGTAACTCAAAAAACTTCACAAGTAAAAATACTTTTATTTTCCCAGTTCTCTTATCTGAGCTTGTCCTTGCCACAAGGTCAGGGGCTGGGCAGACTCCAATGAGCTCTCAGTATTCCAAAAAGTCTGTATTTTGCAAGGGTGATGGTAGCCTGGAGATTTGTCAGTGAGAGCAGAAATCTCCAATGCACTGTTTTGTGGAGATGCTAAATCAAAAAGATCAGTCATGGTCCAAACTCATCACTAAACCTGGATGAATACACAGGCAGGGGACCCCCAGAATGAGTTTGGGATCAGGGACCTTGGGTACCCAATTCCTAGAGTCATAAAGTGTCACTGCTGCATTGCTTCAGGGAGCTAGCCCCAGGCACAGGGAGAGTCACGCTGAGATGGACAACCTCTAACGTGAAACTTTTCATGTGCTGGTGCAAACATTTTGTATTTTCCATAGTTCTTTTGTGATATTTGTGCAGTAATATATAAAGCAGTAGTTTATTAAAACGTTTTGGCTGTATGGGACACGCTTCTGATAGAACATCCAATGGGGGGAAAAAAAAAACAGAAAATAAAATGGCTCACACATATTCCTAGAAAACAAACTGAAAAAAAAAAAATACATGCCCAAAATAGTTGTTAGACAAGTGAAGCAAAGAGTCAGTTTCAAAATTTCTATTTTTCAAAACAGTCAATGTAAAAATGTAACTCACATAAAGCAGTATCTACAAGTAAACGCTGAAAGTTTAAAAAGTTTTCTCAGTGAGCACTGAACCAGAACAAAGAGGCATGAAGTCTCCCCATAGAGATGCTCCTATCAAGGGCTCCACTTTCTCATTTCAGCCGATGTGGTCCCATCTCCAAACTGGGTTGGAGATACATGACTCACTCTTTGGCTTTCAATTTCTGAACTCCACACAGACTACCATTCTTCCAACACATTGCAATTGAGAAGATGACTATTTACTTCGATTACATGCTAGTTACAGATTTTTTTTCTTTTGTTTTGTTTTGATTAAACACGGGACATACCTGAGTGTTCAGCCGAAGGTCTTGAAATAGCTCATCAGCAAAAGTACTCTGAATGCTTATACACAGAGACTAGAAACTTCCTTTTCATTTTATTTGCAGAGGATGAATTTTCAGATTGCTTCTCCAAAGCCAAGCCTTCCTGTTTGGTAGACCCCGTACTATCTGCTCCCGTTCCTGCTTTTTAACAAGCATGAGTGAAAGCAGCTGGTCCTAATCCCGTGTAACCCTTCACAGGCTTGACGTTAAAATGGTCCATCAGCTTTTTTATTTAAATTGAACTCACCTGCTCTGTTTGGCTTTCCCTCTGAGGTTTTGTTTGCCAGGAGAGAAGTGAATTTTTTCTGAATACCTGTGAATATCTCCCCACTGGTATTAAATTGAAGCTATCGAAAAAGAATACTCAATATCGATGCAAATATCCTCAGCATCACTTGTCTGTAAAACAGAATGTAGATGGCATGGGGAGAGGAAGAAAGCAAAGAAATCTTTCTCTTCTAAAGTTGATTCCTTTTATGGGATATCACAAAATTGGCATAATGCTACGCAATCAATACAATTTTTGTGCTAATAGAAATCTGTTCCAAATAACAGATTAGAAGTAATCTATTTACAGAACAACCAGCTTATAATAACAAAGGAATCAGTATGAGATTGCTGTAGGAATAACAAAATAGCTATTTAGAAAAGAACTATGCTAAAAAGAGTGCTTTTAAAGAAAAGATTCTCTTTGGGGACTAATGAAAGGAAATAGAGTAAAACCATAAAACAAAGGGATAGGAACATGCCTCTCACCCTCCAGAGCCTACAGAACAGTTGGAAGAAAACACTGGGAGTAGAATACAGAAAAGAGAGGATCAGGATTGGATTTGGCAGGAAGAGTTTGGAGATGGGCCAAAGTGAGAGCTGGGAGTCAAGCGTCAGGCTCTTCTTAAGATAGAGAGGTCAGAGTCAGAGGTCCATGTGCTGACATTTAGAGAACCATTTCTGGAAAGAGACAGAGTTCTGAACTCAGGTTAGGAATAAGCAGCAGTGGGAATATGGCAGCAAGGACAGAAGCTGAAATTAATTGAATCTTGGACCCAAATGGATCTGGCTCCTGGATGATGTCACCTTCAAGGAAACACACTTAAAACAGCCAAAAACAATAATTAAAAATTTTCAATCTTAAAAATGCAACTCAGACAAAAAGCAAACAACTGTACCCAATTCAAAATGTGTATCTTTTCTTTTCTTATGGAGATTAACTCCATATCTTTCCCCTTGAGTTCTTCCCCCCTCTTCATCTCCCATCCTGAGAGTTTTCTTTGCCCTTTCACTCTTTCCAGAAGCTGGTAATACAGAGAAAAATGCTTCTCAGAGACAAGAAGATCGGGAATAACCAAGTGAGACAAGAGCTTTCTCTTGGGTAAGATGGGATGTAGAAATGATTTACACAGACCAATAATTTTTTACTATGTCTCTCTTTAGGTATGACCTAAATCAAATCCCTTATGATTATACAGTGGAAGTGAGAAATAGATTTAAGGGTCTAGATCTGATAGATAGAGTGCCTGATGAACTATGGAATGAGGTTCGTGACATTGTACAGGAGACAGGGATCAAGACCATCCCCATGGCAAAGAAATGCAAAAAAGCAAAATGACTGTCTGAGGAGGCCTTACAAATAGCTGTGAAAAGAAGAGAGGTGAAAAGCAAAGGAAAAAAGGAAAGATATAAGCATCTGAATGCAGAGTTCCAAAGAATAGCAAGAAGAGATAAGAAAGCCTTCTTCAGCGATCAATGCAAAGAAATAGAGGAAAAGAACAGAAGGGGAAAGACGAGAGATCTCTTCAAGAAAATTAGAGTACCAAGGGGAACATTTCATGCAAAGATGGGCTCGATAAAGGACAGAAATGGTCTGGACCTAACAGAAGCAGAAGATATTAAGAAGAGGTGGCAAGAATACACGGAAGAACTGTACAAAAAAGATCTTCATGACCCAGATAATCATGATGATGTGTTGACTAATCTAGAGCCAGACATCTTGGAATGTGAAGTCAAGTGGGCCTTAGAAAGCATCACTACGAACAAAGCTAGTGGAGGTGATGGAATTCCCGTTGAGCTGTTTCAAATCCTGAAAGATGATGCTGTGAAAGTGCTGCACTCAATTTGCCAGCAAATCTGGAAAACTCAGCAGTGGCCACAGGACTGGAAAAGGTCAGTTTTCATCCCAATTCCAAAGAAAGGCAATGCCAAAGAATGCTCCAACTACCGCACAATTGCACTCATCTCACATGCTAGTAAAGTAATGCTCAAAATTCTCCAAGCCAGACTTCAGCAATATGTGAACCGTGAACTCCCTGATGTTCAAGCTGGTTTTAGAAAAGGCAGAGGAACCAGAGATCAAATTGCCAACATCCGCTGGATCATGGAAAAAGCAAGAGAGTTCCAGAAAAACATCTATTTCTGCTTTATTGACTATGCCAAAGCCTTTGACTGTGTGGATCACAGTAAACTGTGGAAAATTCTGAAAGAGATGGGAATACCAGACCACCTGACCTGCCTCTTGAGAAATCTGTATGCAGGTCAGGAAGCAACAGTTAGAACTGGACATGGAACAACAGACTGGTTCCAAATAGGAAAAGGAGTACGTCAAGGCTGTATATTGTCACCCTGCTTATTTAACTTATATGCAGAGTACATCATGAGAAATGCTGGACTGGAAGAAACACAAGCTGGAATCAAGATTGCTGGGAGAAATATCAATAATCTCAGATATGCAGATGACACCACCCTTATGGCAGAAAGTGAGGAGGAGCTAAAAAGCCTCTTGTTGAAAGTGAAAGAGGAGAGTGGAAAAGTTGGCTTAAAGCTCAACATTCAGAAAACGAAGATCATGGCATCTGGCCCCATCACTTCATGGGAAATAGATGGGGAAACAGTAGAAACAGTGTCAGACTTTACTTTTTTGGGCTCCAAAATCACTGCAGATGGTGACTGCAGCCATGAAATTAAAAGACGCTTACTCCTTGGAAGAAAAGTGATGACCAACCTAGATAGTATATTCAAAAGCAGAGACATTACTTTGCTGACTAGGGTCCGTCTAGTCAAGGCTATGGTTTTTCCTGTGGTCATGTATGGATGTGAGAGTTGGACTGTGAAGAAGGCTGAGCGCAGAAGAATTGATGCTTTTGAACTGTGGTGTTGGAGAAGACTCTTGAGAGTCCCTTGGACTGCAAGGAGATCCAACTAGTCCATTCTGAAGGAGATCAACCCTGGGATTTCTTTGGAAGGAATGATGCTAAAACTGAAGCCCAGTACTTTGGGCACCTTATGCGAAGAGTTGACTCATTGGAAAAGACCCTGATGCTGGGAGGGATTGGGGGCAGGAGGAGAAGGGGACGACCGAGGATGAGATGGCTGGATGGCATCACGGACTCAATGGATGTGAGTCTGAGTGAACTCCGGGAGTTGGTGATGGACAGGGAGGCCTGGCGTGCTGCGATTCATGGGGTCGCAAAGAGTCGAAAACGACTGAGCGACTCAACTGAACTGAACTGAAGCAGGATGACAATATACAGCTTTGACTACTCCTTTCCCAATTTTGATCCAGTCCATTGTTCCATGTTCGATTCTAATGGTTGATTCTTGACCTGCATACAGATTTCTCAGGAGACTGTTAGGTTATGTATTCCCATCTCTTTAAGAATTTTCCACAGTTTGTGGTGATCCACACAGTCAAAAGCTTTAGTGTAGTCAGTGAAGCAGAGGTAGATGTTTTTCTGGAATCCCCTTGCTTTTTCTATGATCCAATAGATGTTAGCAAAGTCAGATTACAATGGAGTTTAAACAGAGACCTGAGTGAATCCCACAGAGACTTCCAAAACTGAGATGGTCTTAAGACTCATCTTACCTTGCGGCAAGGGGTCAAGATTTTATACTCCTCTCAATCATAGGATATTTGCTACCTTTTGGAAGGATATGTGACCTGGACTAATGGCTGTTCCTAGAGAGGGGCTGAGCTAAGAACTCAGTCTCCAAGATTTCAGTCAGGGAATGAAGGTGTTCATCCTGAAGGGGAGATTTGGACAACATACCATGGCAACTATTACACTTCTGCATTTGAGAATATAGGCTGTGGAACCACATGATCTAAAATTGGGTTAATCCATTTTTTCCTGGTAATGTTTTGATTTTGTTTATATAGTGACCTGGAGTGCAGTTTCAACTGCACAATGATGGAAAGAGATGTATTTTGCAGAAAGAAGTCTGTTTTTGAGTTTCAGTTGGCGCTAGTGGTAAAGAACCTGCCTGCCAGTGCAGGAGACATAAGGTTGTGGGTTCGATCCCTGGGTCTGGAAGATCTACTGGAGGAGGGCATGGCAACCCACTCTAGTATTCTTGCCTGGAGAATCCCATGAACAGAGGAGCGTGGCAGGCTGCAGTCCATAGGGTCTCTAAGAGTCAAACACAATTGAAATGAGTTAGCATGCACTCTGCCATTTTGCAACTCTTTGTATACTTTTAAGTAGTATCACAACGGATTTGCACCTCAGTTTCCTATTCAGAGAAAATTGTAGTTTACCTTCAAGTTTAAAAGTATAAGAAATTAGTTGGTACACTGTTGCTTCATACATTCCTTTTGTGTTTATGAAAAACCTTCTATAGTCATTTGCAGCTTTACTTTAGCTATTCACAAACCCAATCCACGGAGTGACTTAAAATTATTTGAAATGTCTGATTTGAAGGACTGCCGAATAAATTAATTAGTCTCACATAGACTTAACTTTCCCTAAAATAGATAGAACAATGGCCATTTCAATAGGAGCCCATAAAGAACTTGAGCTTAATCCCCATAAAGAGCTCTGCCCTTATGATTAGCATTACATTGAGTTTCAAAGAAAAATTGCATCTTGACTAAGAGAACAAATAGACTCTGAAAACTGATATTACTATTCAGTCAAGTATCTTTGTACTCAGACCCAAATGTTAATATAAACAAGGAGAAAAATGGTTAATAATAAGCTAGTGAGTTACTAATTTCCAGAAAAAAGTGCCCTCTAAAATTCTCCTGTTGGAAACTTCATTGTCTCTCTTTGAGTCGTCTTTGTTGGATGGCTCTTCTCCAATAGGACATATATGGTCTTCTTTCTCTTTCTGTGACACAGATATCAATTCATGAGCAGTAGCTGTTTGGCACTGAACTTTTATTTCCTCTGTACTAAGTTGGGTATGTTTCCTGTGGCTCATCCTTAAAGATGCTAACTATGGAGGCTGTAGCTGGATTCAGAGCAAGACGTGCCATGAGGGAAACCTATCTGGAATTAAGTAACAGCTCAGAGTCCAGTGTGACGGCTGTGTTCTATGAGAGTGTAAGATGTGTTGTCTCCCCAAAACTTCACTATGCTGCATTTTTCTCATCCCCTCTCCCTGCCCGTGAAATGACATTATGTAATTTCCTCTTGTATACAAGCTAGTTAATAGCTAAATTCAGTCAAAATCAATTTGCGAATACCGTCTATGGGATCACACAGAGTCGGACACAACTGAAGCAACTTAGCAGCAGCAGCAGCAGCAGACACTTCATAATAAATAACACACTTTCAAAGTACCTGTTTTGGGATTGATCTAACAATTATCTAGTGAGATCTGCCAGTATCATTTTCCATTAACTTCTGTCATGTTTAAATGCTTTTATAAGCTAATGGGGTGGTTTGTAATTGGGCCATACCTAGGCTGTTTCTCTGCTGTATGGCACATGATGGATAAATAAGATGTCTGCAAAGGTATTTGTATCGAATGTTCACCGAGGGTTTCCTCTCATAGTGCCCTCACATGCGGAAGCCACCCTGGGAAATGAATGTGCCAGGATAAGTTATCTGGGACTCATAAAATCTTTTTCAGAAGATTGAAATAAAGTCAGTGCTTGCAGAAGACAAATCAATTGTGACATTTCTGAATAGAGTGCGATGCATTTAATTAGCACAAGACATACTGGCAAATGCTGAATTACCCAATAAATCACTAGATGCTGAAACCCATACCGAGCGGGGAATCAGCTGTCTGGTGAGATGTACAGCAAGTGATAATACAGAGATCTGGACATTTGTATTGTCACTTTGCCCCATTTTCTGCTATATTTTTTCTATTTTGACATTTGCCCACAGAGCCCCTTTAATTATTCTAAACTATCAGCGAACTCCGTGCCCATCCACTCGGAGAGTATTTTACAAATATTTGCATTTGCAGAGAATATCCACCATGGTTGGTGTGATTCCACAGATGTGGCTTAAAAGGTCCTGTCTGGAGGAGAGTAAGTGCAGATAAAAACCCTCAACACAAGACATTCTGAAAGAGCTACAAACAGGGTCATTGTATTGAGTTCATTGAAAATATGGAAGGTGTTACTTCAGTCATTTTTAAGTCTCACAAAGATATCAGTTTAGTCAGGAAAAATGAGTTACTTTAATGTTTGACACCTTTGGTTAAATTTTTTTTTTTTAACCTGTAACTTAGTAGCTACTTCAATTCATCTTTGAAATGCTGTTAAAGAGCACGGGGGCTTAAATCCAATGTTTTAGCTATTGACAATCTGAGAAAAAAAATTGAAAATGAATTTGAAATTAGTCTTGCTGGTTCTAAAAGACAAGACAGAACATCCCTTCCAGCTGAGGGATATTTTATCCATAAATTGGTGGTTCTGCTAGTCAGCCTTTTTTTGACTCGCTTTCTGTGATACGGATAGCAAGGTAGCTTCCCAAATAAACACAAGATCATATGAAAGACACACTTTGCTTCTCCTCCAGTACAGGGTTAGTGGTGACATTTCCAGCCCTTGATGGTAGATAGGTGCACTGTAAAGAAACAAACAGGTTTTTTGTTGTTGTTTTCTTTAAATTGTTTTATTTTTGGTTGTTCTGGGTCTCCATTGCTATGTGGGATTTTCTCTAGTGTTGGTGAGTGGGGAGACTACTTCCTAGTTGCAATGCACAGGCTCCCCATTGTGGTGGCTTCCCTTGTTGTGGAGCACATGCTCTAGACTACTTGGGCTTCAGTAGTTGTGGTGCATGGGCTTAGTTGCCCCGTGGCATGTGGAATATTCCTGATCCAGGGATTGGATGGTGTACCCTGCATTGACAGGCAGATTCTTATAAACACTCGACCACAAGACAAGTCCACAGATAAATTTTTATTGGTAAAGAATCTCAGGTCAGCAAAGCTGGAGTCCAATTTTCCTGGAGGATGGAAACTCTAGAAATATCAGCATCACTTGTCTGAGGTCATGGTAACCTAGCTTGTATTTCTATGGCTTATGATCACAGTGCAGACAGGAGAGAAGGAATATCTGTCACCTGGGACGGTCTGACTCTTCCCATTTCCCGATGTCCTAAAATGTGGATGGGACAAGGAGACAAGATACCCTTTCCCCCAAGGAACCTAGAGGAGCAGAGAGACAAACATACATTACAAAATAAAACCCACAAGCATCCAGCAATATCTGCTACATGGACGCTATTCGAATCTATCACTCCCCAGTACCCTTCAGCCTTGTTTGCCTCATGACTGTACTTAGGGAAGATGACTTTCCAACCTCAAGGGGCTGAATCTAGATTGAGGTAAGCCTGTCATGTCAATTCCATTTCCTTTGCCAATGACTAGTTGGGGGGATGTGATATTGTACAGTCCTGGCTGGTGGGATGTTGGGGAAGTCTTGAAGGTTCTAGAACGATTTATTTGCTCTGATGTGGAAACATGGGAAGATTCATAGCCTGTCCTGTCTCTGAATGTGTTAGAATGAGGACAACTAGACCTGATGAAATTTTTAGCATCAAGGGCACAACCTGAGGAGTAGACTAACACTCAAAGATGTAAGAGTTAATAGGTAACCAGTCATCCCAGTTGCCTGGACCATGGGTGTTTCCATGACTTTGGACTTTAAATACTGCAACCAGAAATGTGCTGGGCACATGGGGACAAGGCAGTTACCCTAGAAAAGAAAAGCCTGAGTGTTTAGAAATATCATCAAGCTGCTGAGCTAACCAACTTTGTGAAAGGTCTCTGAACTTTGATCGTTTTGCTAAATGTACTTATTGCTCATGCTGTTTTGAATTGTGCTCTGTTTCATGTGGCTGAAAGTTCCTGAATGATCAGTATGAAAGAAATTTTATTCTAAATCAAACCTAACAAAAATGAGTGATGCTGTATCATAGGAAGACATGCTCTTTTTAAATATGCTCTTCTTAATCGAAAACCTTTCACTTGTAGTTGTTAACCAAGTCATGTGACATTAACATCCATTTAATAGGAACTAATCAATTTATAACCAGCCATGTCATTAAAAGATTTGTTTTGCTTTTTTTTATAATAAGAGCACGAGAGTTTTATTCCAGTCAAACTGTAATTGATAGCCCAGAAAGAATCCTCCAGTATCTCTGAGGGGACTGATTTGAAGAGTCGAAGAAGAGTCAGTATTTACGAATTTTTTTAGCTAAGGAAATACATGTAGCCAAGCATATGTCTTGGCAAAACATTAATGCTAATCACAAACAACAGATATCTCAAGGTAATGATTTTAGTGCCTTTCTTTTTTATTATTACTATTAAAGTTTTTATTTTGTGTTAGAGTATAGCCCATTAACAATTTGTGATCGTTTCAGTGGACAGCAAAGGGACTCATCCATACATATACATGTATCCATTCTCCCCAAATTCCCCTCCCATCCAGACTGCCGTGCAACATTGAGCAGAGTTCCCCTCTGCTATACAGTAGGATCTTGTTGGTTATTCATTTTAATTATAGCAATGTGTACATGACTTGATGTGGACCATTTTTTAAGTCTTTAATGAATATGTTACAATATTATTTTTTATAGTTTCATGTTTTGGTGTTTTGGTCACGAGGCATGTGGAATCTTAGCTCCCTGATCAGAGGTCAGACCAGAACCCCCTGCATTGCAAGGCGAAGTCTTAACCCCTGGACCATCAGGGAAGTCACCCAGCCGTGTCATGTTGACTTATCAATTTACGTGACCACTCCTTGCTGTTACAGTAAAGTGAATTCTTAGAAATATAAATAACTAGAAAACAGACAAACCATGCACTATTGTTCAAATGTCTTTACATCAATAGCACTAAAAATCGAATGAGTGGATAAGAATTCAGCTACTGAAACAAAATCTTGATTCAGTTCAGTTCAGTCACTCAGTCATGTGCAGCTTCAAATGAGCAAGATGGCAAATAGCAAAAACCCACTAAAAAGGGGGCCTTAATATTATCATTTTAAATTAATTTATTTTTAACTAACTATACATTCACTATCATTTTTATCATCTGGAACTATATTTATCATTCTGTGCTTCTAGGAAGAGAGTTACATTAGAAATCTATCTCAAGTGTAAGCAAAACGTTAGACAAACAGAGGTCTGTATTCTTCAATTTGCTCCTTATTGGCTTCACAATAAGTATTTGTGGAGTGATTGTTGAATATTGACCTTATGTTTGACCTCAGACAATCAATTCTGTCATCTGTTTAAGCACAAGAAGGATGGTAGAACTTCATATCACTAGAATTGCTTAATTGCCTAAGCACCATGGCAGTAGCAACTGAAGAAAGTGCCAGGGGTAATTGGACATCATAACATTTGGCAATGGCAATGCTGGTCTGTAGGGCTTTTTCTCAGTGAGTGCCTTGGGGATCTGTCCCCAGCCATCTCTCCTGTTAAATGTGCTGTGATCCCACTCGAGAAACAAGGAAATGCTCTTGGCAACCGAATCATCTGCTCACTGACCACACTTGGCTATTTATCTCCCTTTGTCAGAGCTGGATGGTGGCAGATTTCAGTATCTGGTCAATGGAGGCTCTGAATCACTGAACTGGCAGGACTTGTGATGGCCCATCAGCAATGATAGCCATCTGGGGAAAATCCTCAGCAGACTTAAGGAGGCCTCACACTTAGTGGAAGGAAATGTAATTGCATATTGTAATTTGCACAACTTGAATGGATAGTTCTCCTTTGAAAGAGACAAGAGGCTTTTTTTTTTTTTTAAGAAATCCAAAGTAAGCCCTTCATCTTGCTCCATTTTCCCCCCACCCTCTCCAGGCCAAGTTTTAAAACTCTACTAGTAAGAATATCTGATTTCCAAAATAATGTGTTTTCAAAAATTGCTCTTTCACAATTGTGTTTCAATTAGTCTTTCCTTCTAGTGTTGAATTTTTCTCTTACAAAAAGTTTTCTCTGATGAAAAGATATGGGTATAAATGGTTGATTTTTATCAACTTGTCATTACTCACTTAACTTGCCCAAAGAATCTTCACTCTGCCTCTCTAACTACTCAAAAGAAAGTCCTCATCAAGCACCCTGGATATGCCCTGATAAGTTTCCTATTTCTATAAAACAATTAGAAGTTACAAAGCAAGTATCAAATCAGATATTGCTTCAGGGAGCAATTAGGGAAGCATCATATAAATATTTATAATTTTCTCCAAACAAAATTAGAGGAATCCTAAATTTCCATCTAAATCAATAGGCTAGATATCTTTTTTTTCCCCCCTTGAAATGAAATAGTGGAGCACAGAATCTTCAAACTAAAACTTAGAGATTTTTATGGCCCTATGGACTTGGAATTCAAATGTTTGTTTTGTAACTTGCCTGTGTGACGTGCATCAAGTTAAACTTTCAGGGCTTCAGTTTTTCTCATTTGAATATTGGGATCATAATACCTGTTGCCTAGAGTTGCTTTATATTACATGATGTAAAGCAATGAGCAGAGTGTAGTACAGTTCTCAATGAATGGTATCATTATAATTGCTAGTAATTTAAATTTGTGTTAGTTCTAACTACACACAGTTTTTTCACTTCATGTTGCTCTCTAAGCATACCACATTCATCAATCTGCTAATCCCCTTGTCCAGATATTCTGGAACATTTTCTTATTGTCACTAGTCTTTCAACCAAAGGACTTTGGTATCACCTTTGACTTTTCATTATTTATTTTTGTTTTGATAGTTAGATATTAGTTTATTCTTTGTAGATGTATGTGATAAACACGCAAACAAAAAATCTTTTCTCCATACTATGTCATGATCAATATCAAAGAGAAAAAGAAAAGAACAGAGACACATTTTCTTGCTTTTCTTCCACTGGGTTGTCTTGAAGGCAAGAATTAAACCTTGCCTAAGTTTCTTAGGACTACCTTCACAACTTACAATAAAAAACTGGGTGGTTTAAAACAACAGCAGTGTATTCTCTTACAGTGCTAGAAGCCAGAAGACCAAAATCACGGTGCTAGTAGGGTTGGTGCATTCTGGTGGCACTCAGGGAGAATCTGTTCCATGTCTCTCTTCTTGCTTCTGGTGGTTCCTGAATGGGAATGATGGGCATCCCTTGGCTTGTATCTGCATCACTCAAGTCACTGTCGTCGTCTTCATGTGACTTTCTAAAGCTGAGTTTCCATTCTTCTAAAGAATCTGCCATGAAAGAAGTCTTTTGTTTTGCCTTCATTTTGGAAAAAATCCTCATTGTTACTACCCTAAATGAGATTCTAGTGTAGAACTAATATTTTAAAAATATGTAGCCTAATCTATATTGCTTTCTCAAGCCTGTGAACTTGGCCCTAATTGGTTTGGGATATCCATATTGTGAGTGAGGGACTTGGGGGTAGAGAGAAGCATTAGGATTTTTACTTGCACAGAAATAATGTCAGCTTTTGACATTCAAAATATGTCTTTACAGGCAAGATATTTCCCTTGTAAGCCTATCTGTTTAGTTCAAAAGGAATTTAATACACTCTTTTGGCACTGGTCTCCCTACATTTCAGCAGATTAATTGCTTAAACAGGGATTTAGGTCATAGAGTACCTTCAAAATATATAGCAAATGCCAATAATTATGATTAATGCTTAGCTAGTTATTTGGGACTAGAAAGGAGGGGGTGTATATAAAAACCCTCTTATTTCCTGGGTTTGGAAAAGGAAATTAGAAGATAAAAAGGAAAAGAGTTAAATAAAAATACATGGGTCAACATTTATTTTCTGCTGGGATGAAAAAGTTCACGACAGACCATCACTCCTGCTTTAATACTATAGATAACCATAAAATCTACATATATTTTAAAGCTAGCAAGCACTATCGGTGCACAGAAATATAAAGGAACTGCATCCCAGAGAAGGACAAGCTGTTACTAAGTGAGCAAAGACTGGTAGCCAGTTTCAACCAGTGGCAGATTATCCTGGTTTAATGTGGATAGGACAATGATTAGGTATGCCATAGGCAGAAGGACTTTCTAGGGTAGAGAGATACCAGCAAAACTTAAAACTGTCTGGTAATAGATTGGAATGTGGAATAGCCTCACATTTTAGAGGTTTTCCCTAATTCCTATTTATCTTCCTATAATCTTCCTAGAATTTAGCTGAGTACAAGGAGATGTGGAAAGCTGAAGATTGAGCTGGAAATCAGAGGGAGGTCAATATACATAGCGCAGATCTTGCCTTCAAGCCATTTGAAATCAAGAATTACCAAAACTAACTGATGCGGCAACCTAACTTCAACCCAGTGCAATTCCTGATGGATCAAAGTAATCAGTCACTCACCCTAGTTGCCAGAAGAAGAAGAAAAGGATGTGTCCTCTCCCAGGCAAAAATGCTCCTTACTCCAATTTCTACAGTGGTGTTTTTTTTGTTTGTTTGTTTTGGTTGGTTTTTGCTAAGCCATGCCACAATTTTTTGAGCCATTCCATGCTTATGGGATCTTAGTTCTCCAACCAGTGATTGAACCTGGGCCCCCAGCAGTGAAAGCCCAGAGTGCTAACCACCAGAGTGCCAGGGAAGTCCCTCTACAGTTCTTAACCAGAGTAGCTTACATAGAGTAAGTGCAGTACAGACATGGAAACAATCATGAGCTAATAATGAGTAGTTAAAGGATGATTCTATGGCCCAGTGCTTAATATGGAAAATGAAGAGTTAAGAGTTGTGGGAAATTTTCAGTGACTTGTCAGATTGCTGAAGATTGTAGGTTTTTCATAAAGTTATCCTTGGATGGGAGCAATGTTGTCTTTATCACTGACCATTGCTTTCTCACTTCCTCCAAAAACCAAGAACAGTAATAATTATCCTGTTTGCTGCTGCTGCTGCTAAGTCGCTTCAGTCGTGTCCGACTCTGTGTGACCCCATAGACGCCAGCCCACCAGGCTCCCCCGTCCCTGGGATTCTCCAGGCAAGAACACTGGAGTGGGTTGCCATTTCCTCCTCCAATGAATGAAAGTAAAAAGTGAAAGTGAAGTCACTCAGTCATGTCCGACTCTTAGCGACCTCATGGGCTGCAGCCCACCAGGCTCCTCTGTCCGTGGGATTCTCCAGACAAGAGCACTGGAGCGGGTGCCGTTTCCTTCTCCAGGAGATCTTCCCATCATGTTTATCGTAATAGAAAAAAACAGATATTTTTGTATAAAATTGCTATTTTTGAAACTTTTCCTTCTGTGATATTTTTCTGCTAGCAAGGCACCCTTCCTTTTGTACTTTGAAGTTCATATTGTAGCAGGCTTTACCTGTTCACCTGGCAGTGACTATGTAAAAACACGGATGAAAAACAAATTAGAATTTGGGAGTGAGACTCTAGAAAATCGATTCTTAAGCCAAGTTCCGGAACCAAGAAGTTAGGCAAACTGTATAACTTCTAGATCTATGCAGAATTAGGATATTAGAGCAAGTGTTTTCCATTCTAGTACATTTTAAATTATTTTTGTCATATACACGTTCAAATATAAAAACAACACACACAAATATGAAGACAATTTATACAATGGAGATAATTTAAGAATCACCAACACAGAAGTAATAATCTAATTATAGCAGACAAGACAGAGATGGATTTGCTCCAGATTTCAGAGTGGTTTCATTGCATACTGCAAAGACAGTGTTCCAATTTTCAGTCCAGAGTTCTAGTCACCATATCTTTGAGCATCCTTTCTCATGTCATTAGCAGTTGATCACTCTTCTAGTTTTCCATCAGATTTCTATTTTCAGAAAGCCCAGCTCTTCACCTCCTTTTTTTTTTTTTTTTTTTTTAATTTATTTGGCTGCATGTGGCACCAGGTCTTACTTGCAGCAGGTAGAATCTATTTCCCTGACCAGGTATTTACCCCTGACCTCCTGCATTGGGAGTGTGAAGTCTTAGCCACTCTTAATTGCATTTCCTATTTCTCTGTCTCTGGAGGATATATTGCTCATTCCCTATTCTCTGTTTTTTCCTGTTTCCTACCCCACTTGTCTTCCCAAATAGTCTCTTCTACTATCTTTGGGAAGTAGCTCCTTTCGGAGTTCTATAGCTGTAGTCTTTGGAGTGTCATGGAAGGACTGAGAAGTCAATATGAATCAGTAGAGTTCATCTCCCCTTCAGCTTCATCCATCAGCTTGCATTTCTGGACATGTTCTCACTCTCCACCCCCCTCCTCTCCATTTCACTTTAAAAAATTTTTAAACATTTTTGTCGGAGTCTTGTTGCTTTACAGTGTTGTATTAGTTTCTGTAGTTCAGCAAAGTGAATCAGCTGTTCATATACCCCTCTTTTGTGAGTTTCCTTCCCATTTAGGTCAGAGTCTGCCTGAAATGCAGGCAACCCTGGTTCAGTCCCTGGGTCAGGAAGATCCTTTGGAGAAGGGAAGGACAACCTCCTCCAGTGTTCTTGCCTGAAGAATTCCACAGACAGAGGAGCATAGCAGGCCACAGTCCATGGGATCACAAAGAGCTGAACAGGACTGAGTGACTAACACATTTACTTTTAAGGACAAATTGGACAGAGCAAAAGATAGAAATGATCCAAACTGAAAGAGAGGGTGAAAAAAAAAGAATGGGGAAAAAATAGCTTTGGAGACATGAAGGATAATAAAACATGGGCTGATACCTGAGGGAGAAGAGAGAAAATGACTGGCATTTTTCAAAAATTGATGATAAATATCAACTCACAGATTCAAGAAGCTCATCATACTCAAATCTGGGTTCGATTCAGTTCAGTTGCTCAGTTGTGTCCGACTCTCTGCAACCCCATGAACCGCAGCACGCCAGGCCTCCCTGTCCGTCATCAACTCCCGAAGTCTACCCACACCCAGGTCCATTGTGTTGATGATGCCATCCAACCATCTCATCCTCTGTCATCCTCTTCTCAGCATCAGGGTCTTTTCCAATGAGTCAGCTCTCCATATCAGGTGGCCAAAGTATTGGAGTTTCAGCTTCAACATCAGTCTTTCCAATGAACACCCAGGACTGATCTCCTTTAGGATGGACTGGTTGGATCTCCTTCCAGTCCAAGGGACTCTCAAGAGTCTTCTCCAACACCACAGTTCAAAAGCATCAATTCTTTGGCGCTCAGCTTGCTTTATAGTCCAACTCTCACATCCATACATGACCACTGGAAAAACCATAGCCTTGACTAGACAGACCTTAGTCAGCAAAGTAATGTCTCTGCTTTTGAATATGCTACCTAGGTTGGTCATAACTTTCCTTCCAAGGAGTAAGCGTCTTAATTTCATGGCTGCAATCACCATCTGCAGTGATTTTGGAGCCCAGAAAAATAAAGTCACCCACTGTTCCACTGTTTCCTCATCTGTTTGCCATGAAGTGATGGGACTGGATGCCATGATCTTCATTTTCTGAATGTTGAGCTTTAAGCCAACTTTTTCACTCTCCTCTTTCACTTTCATCAAGAGGCTCTTTAGTTCTTCACCTTCTGCCAAAAGGGTGGTATCATCTGCATATCTGAGATTATTGATATTTCTCCTGGCTATCTTGATTCCAGCTTCTGCTTCCTCCAGCCCAGCATTTCTCATGATGTACTCTGCATATAAGTTAAATAAGCAGGGTAACAATATACAGCCTCGACGTACTCCTTTTCCTATTTGGAACCAGTCTGTTGTTCCATGTCCTGTTCTAATTGTTGCTTCCTGATCTGTATACAGGTTTCTCCAGAGGCAGGTCAGGTGGTCTGATATTCCCATCTCTTGAAGAATTTTCCACATTTTTTTGTGATCCACACAGTCAAAAGCTTTGGCATAGTCCATAAAGCAGAAATAGATGTTTTTCTGGAACTCTCTTGCTTTTTCAATGATCCAGCAGGTGTTGGCAATTTGATCTCTGGTTCCTCTGCCCTTTCTAAAAGTACAAGGAAAATGACACACTGGTACATCATAGTCAAATTGTTGAAAAGCAAATTAAAAAATAAAGTCTTAGAAGCAGCCAGAGGGAAAAAGACAGTATATCCAGGGGAACAAGAATGAGACTGACTTCTTGTCAAAAGCAATAGGATTTAGAGCACAATGTTATGACTTCTTTAGAGTACTTAGTAAAAAATGCCTACTTAGAATTTTTTACCCAGCAAAAGTAAACTTCAAAATAAAATTAACATAAAGATTTTTTCAGATGAACATAAACTGAGAGAGTACTTTGTCTGATGATCTAATGCTCTAATAAGTCAGATGGAAAATTTTTCAAGCTAATAGAGAAATATTCCCAAATTGAACTGTAGACTGATAGGAATGAATGAAAAATGTCTTAAGTGATTTTAAGTATTTTCTATTGACTTTATATACTTTATAACATACATAAAGTAAAAATATGGTAAAAGTAGTGCAAAGTGCAGGAGGGGTTAGTGAAAATCCAGTGTTTTGGCCACCTGACATGAAGAGGTGACTCATTTGAAAAGACCCTGATGCTGGGAAAGATTGAGGGCCGGAGAAGGGGATGACAGAGGATGCGATGGTTGGATGGTATCACTGACACAATGGACATGGGTTTGGGTGGACGCCGGGAGTTGGTGATGGACAGAGAGGCCTGGCGTGCTGCGATTCATGGGGTCACAAAGAGTCGGACTTGACTGAGCAACTGAACTGAGCTGAAACTATATCGGCAGTTGCATTAAGTGAAAAAAGAACAAATATTCCTTTGTCCAATTTTATTAGTCTGAATAATAAAACAAGATCCAACTATGTGTTGTTGTGAAGGGACACACTTTAAATACAATGACACTGTTAGCATGAATGTAAAAGAATTTTAAAATTTCTACAATGAAAATACTATATAAAAGCTCATGTAGCTATATTAATATCAGACAGTACACTTCAAGACAAGGAATCATCAAAAATAAAGAACATTTCAAAATGAAGTGGTAATTTTCTAAAAAGACAACCACTTTAAGTGGGTTTGCATTTCATAATGTAGCTCCAAAAATCTGTCTCTTATGTGAGATACCAACATGGTTTGACACAAATTATCACACATTCCTCCTTGATATCTTTTCTTCATATAGCTTCCAGGACAGATATTTGTCTTGGTTTTCCACTGTTTAATGCTCCTCCTCACTGTCTAGTACTCTTCAGTACCTTTTGGGGACCATCTCCTCTCATACTAAAGATGGACATGTCCCAGGGATCAGTCCATATCCCTCTTTTTTTCTGCATCTATATTTACTTCCCTGATGTTCTCATCCTGTATAACAGTTTTTCATAACTTCACTACTAACTTTCAAGTCTTTTATCTGCAGCCTAAATTTCTATCCCAGATTCTAGACTTGTATACCTAAATGCCTCTTCAGATCTCTATTGGGCTTCCCTGGTAGCTCAGACAGTAAAAAAATCTCCTGCAATGCAAGAGACCCAGGTTCGATTCCTAGTTCTGGAAGATCCCCTGGAGAAGGAAATGGAAATCCACTCCAGTATTCTTGCCTGGAGAATCCCATGGACAGAGGAGCCTGGTGGGCTACAGTCCATGGGCTGCAAAGAGAGGGACACAACTGAGTCCCCTTCACTTTCATTCTAATCTCTACTCAGTTATCTTATAATCGTCTTAAACTCAACTTGGTCTGAACTAAACTCTGATTATTCAGTTTGTGCTTCAGTCTTTCTATATTTTTGAAGGCAACAATATTCTTTCAGTTGCTAGGTGCAGAATTCTTGAGATTATTAGTGATTCCATTCTTTCTCATTCCTTACATACAATCCCTAAAGAATTCTTGTAGCTCTGCCATCAAAATACATACAGAATCCAACTACTTCTTACTGCCTTTGTTGCTACCACTCTGGTCCAATAGACCAGGTGCTAGAACCAGCTTTCTGCAGTAGAGTTCTAACGTAAGTCTACATTTGTGCCTCACTCTGCAGAATGTTTTCAATATAGCACCAGCAGTTATCCCTCCCCCTACACCAAGAATGAGAGGCTTCTTGTGTGTGTGTGTGTGTGTGCATTTTTTAAGACATTTTTTGATGTAGACCATTTTTTAGTGTCTTAAATTTGTTACAATATTTCTTCTAAACATTCACAGTAGTCTCTAACTACCACTAAGAACTTTTTTTATCATCCCAAAAGAAAGCCCCATGCCCATTAAGCAGTTACTCTGTATTATGCACTCCGGTCACCCCCCAGAAACCATCCACAGTCTTTGTAGATTTACCTGTTCTGGATATTTCACATAAGTGGAATCCTATGATATGTGACCTTCTGTGACTATTTCACTTACAATATCTACAAGGTTCACCCATGTTGTAACATCTATCAGTATTTCATTCCTTTTTATGGCAGAATAATATCTCAGTGTTTGTATATACTACATTTTATGTACCTCTTTATCTACTGACAGTGCCTGGTTTGTTACTAGCTTTTGG
>SJXQ01003815.1:150374-175178 GCA_006408695.1 Aepyceros melampus | reverse complement strand
CAGGGAGGCCTGGTGTGCTGCAATTCATGGTGTCACAGTGAGTCAGACACGACTAAGTGACTGAACTGAACTGAACTGAACTGTGATTCTTTAATTCTAAAAAACTTATATTGTATGCTTTGGGACTAACTGAGTAATAATCTTGTGCAAATTATTTGTCTCTCAACATCCATGTTCTAAACTCTATAACTTATAGGGTGTTTGTTAGTATTAAATGCAAAAACTCCCACAATGAACAAACATATCATAATTGCAAGCACAGTCTTTTCTACTAGTATTATTATTTGATTATTATCAATATTAAAATATTTTTAGAACTGTACAAATCTATAATATGTTTATATCTTGATTAATTCTGGAGAACTGAAATACCCAATTAATGTTGCTGTGCTGTGTGCTGTGCTAGGTTGCTCAGTCAAGTCTGGCTCTCTGTGACCCTGTGGACTGTAACCTGCCATTGTCCTCTGTCCATGGGGATTCTTCAAACAAGAGTACTGGAGTGGGTTGCCATGCCCTCCTCCAGGGGATCTTCCCAACCCAGGGATCAAACCCAGGTCTCCCACAATGCAGGCATTTTAGAACTGTACAAATCTATAATATGTTTATATCTTGATTAATTCTGGAGAACTGAAATACCCAATTAATGTTGCTGTGCTGTGTGCTGTGCTAGGTTGCTCAGTCAAGTCTGGCTCTCTGTGACCCTGTGGACTGTAACCTGCCATTGTCCTCTGTCCATGGGGATTCTTCAAACAAGAGTACTGGAGTGGGTTGCCATGCCCTCCTCCAGGGGATCTTCCCAACCCAGGGATCAAACCCAGGTCTCCCACAATGCAGGCAGATTCTTTACCATCTAAGCCACCAGGGAAGCCCATTAGCACCACCTATAGCTATTAAATCATCACTTATTTCTTTCAAGTACTAGTTTTGATGGATAAGAAGAGATAGGATACCCACTCCAGCATTCCTAGGCCTGGTGGACTACAGTCCATAGGGTCACAAAACGTCGGAAAATACTTAAATGACTTAGCACTCATGCACACACATACTTAAGTTACTTCTAAAATGTCATCACGTTCATTAAGGACCAGTGTTTTGTATATAGTCTTAATGTATATTAATCTCACACAGGAAAAAAAAAAAACTTAGGTTTCTTGAAGTGACTGATAGCTGCTACTACATTGATATTGGCAAGTGCCGATATAAAATAAATATTAGAAGAGAAGTTTTTTTTTTTAAAGAAATAGAAAAATAGCCACACATTTGTTAACTGATGAAAGGACTTTTCAAATAAATTATGATATATAATGTGCCGTTAATGGATATAAGACTTTATATTGGAAAAAAAATTCTTTGTAATTTCTATTATACCTTCACTGCAATTGAAATCTTAGAAGAAATTTTTATGATACTTCAGAAAGTTTCTTGAAGTGACTGATAGCTGCTACTACATTGATATTGGCAAGTGCCGATATAAAATAAATATTAGAAGAGAAGTTTTTTTTTTAAAGAAATAGAAAAATAGCCACACATTTGTTAACTGATGAAAGGACTTTTCAAATAAATTATGATATATAATGTGCCGTTAATGGATATAAGACTTTATATTGGAAAAAAAATTCTTTGTAATTTCTATTATACCTTCACTGCAATTGAAATCTTAGAAGAAATTTTTATGATACTTCAGAACTAATTCTAATATTTATATGTAACAATAGATATAACTTTGAATAAAGAATTAAAGTAGATAGTTTTAAAATTATTAAGGTATATAATAAAGCTGTAATTTAAGTAATGATTCATTGGTATATAGGATCACAAATAAACAAACCAAACTGAAAATGAAGCCCCTCTGTGTCTGGATATTACCCACCGGAGGACCTTAGTTGTGTTTTTTGCTTATCTATTGATGCTGCTGCTGCTGCTGCAAAGTCGCTTCAGTCATGTCCGACTCTGTGCGACCCCATAGACGGAAGCCCACCAGGCTCCCCTGTCCCTGGGATTCTCCAGGTAAGAACACTGGAGTGGGTTGACATTTCCTTCTCCAATGCATGAAAGTGAAAAGTAAAAGTGAATTCGCTGGGTCATGTCCAACTCTTAGTGACCTCATGGACTGTAGCCTACCAGGCTTCTCTGTCCACGGGATTTTCCAGGCAAGAGTATTGGAGTGGGTTGCCATTGCCTTCTCCGATAATCCTCCCTAAATTCTGAGAAATCCATGTGATTGTAGATGTGTTGGGAACTTTAACTTCGTTTCTACTTTCATATTTTATTTTAAAAGACATATGGGATAATATAGGTCTCATTTAACTTAAGAATAGCTTACACATTTATTTACACATAAAACTGGAAACATGTATTCCTAAGTATTATGATGATAACTTTGAGTTCTAGTAATATTTAAAGCTTGCCTACTTATGTTTTATTTTCTGCATTTTCCCAATATCATAATGTAAAAGTGTGTTGTTAAAAAATTAAAACAGATGAAAGAAATACCTTTCAGCTTCAGAGCTGTTAGAGTATCAAAATAGAAAACCTTGGAAATCTCAAAAGATAAACTCTAAATGACAAAACATGAGTGAGAAGATTGTGTGGGTTCATCAAGTAGTAGAGTATATGGCAAATCCCCATAGATGACTGTAATTTCAAAACAGCAGACAAAAATGAATTTTTTCAATGGAAAAATATTTGCAAAAACTTGACCATTTGCTAAATTGAACATTTCCCCATTACAGCTAATGAGTATAGCGGCATATCATCTTGTGGTTTTTGCGTGTAGAATAGATTAAATTTGCATAATATGTTCAAGAAAAATAAATTAGAAAGGTTTGTAGCTGCATCAAGGTATGATAGTTTATAAACCAAAAAATATCTAATAAAAATCTTTTCAGTCTATTCATGATTATTTACTTATTTTTAAAATTTCTCTGCCACTGACCTATGGTGCTAAAAAAAAAACTACAGGAGATACAACACCTGTGAAACTTTAATCTACCAAATGTGTTCACAATACAGAAAAATATTTTACATGTAATTAATGAGTGCTAGTGGTAAGACTAAATTTTAAGTATAAAATTCATAACTAAATTAATTCTGGTAAGGTTGATGGTATATAAGCATTTCTGCCTGTTAGGTTTGTGCCATCTTCTATTTATCTCATCAATATATTCATGCATTGATTGGCATTATCCACTGAAAATATTTATTTTATATATATTCCTAACTGTATTTAGGCTAAACATAAAAAAATTGCAAAGTGATAAAGCTGTGTTTCAAAAAATAAATCTACAAAGGAATACATGTGTTTTTCTGTTATCAAGCATGTGATACATACATGCACAAACATATATGTGTATTTGTCTTACATACAGAAGAGTCCAAAGAATAACAAAAGCTATATTTAACATATCTAAACTTGTTCCTACTTTTGCTTCAAACATTTCTCTTTGTGAAATAAGTAATTGCAGATACATCTGAAGGTCTCTGTATAGCCCGCCTATGATTCTATTATGAAGGAAAACAAGTAATGAAGATAATGTGATGCTTTCATTCAGTAAAATGTTGTATCTATAATACCAGGAGGTAGACATTATTCACTTGCTTGGATATCCGAAATATCAATGAGTAGCAAAATTTACATAAAACATCTCAGTAGTGGGTTTTAAACGTAAAAGATGACAAAGCACAGCCTTTGAAGTCCTGAGGGAAAATTATTTTAAATTTAGAAATTTAATTCCAGCCAAATTACCTACAAAATGAGATAGAGATGTATACATTTAAATACTACCTAAAGTTAAACACACCCCCCACAGATATATATATATGTAGATATTTTCAAATGTTTTCATAGATATGAAAACATAAAATACGTATTTATGTTTAGGTGATAAAAGTAAAAAATAAAATCAAAATTTCAGTTTTAGTATGGAGTAGGAGGAGTAAATAGAGGGTTTTTTTCTTTTTCTTTTTGGAAGTATATTTAATTTATAATGCTTTGTTAGTTTCAGGTGAACAGCTATATAATTCAGTTATACCTGTGTATACTCTTTATCAGGTTCTTTTCCATTATCCAATGTCACAGTATATTGAATACAGTACCCAGTGCTCTACAGTAGGATCTTTTTTTAAATCTATTTTATATATAATAGTGTGTATCTGTTAATCTTCAGATCCTACTTTATCCTCCCCACTCCCTTTCCACTTCAGTAAACGCAAGTTTGTTTTCTATGTTTGAGTCTATTTATGTTGTGGAAATAAGTTCATTGGCATCAGTTTTTGGATTCCACATATAGCTTATATCATACAATATTTTCCTTTCTCTGTCTGAATTACTTCACTTGGTACAATAATCACTAAGACCCTTGGTGTTGCTGGAATGTGGGAAATATGAGAAATAAATACTGGGTTTTGTGTATTCTCAGAGTGAGGCTTTTAAACCTTACTGAGCTGTCCAGGCTGTCTGCATATAAACGCAAGTTTGTTTTCTATGTTTGAGTCTATTTATGTTTTGGAAATAAGTTCATTGGCATCAGTTTTTGGATTCCACATATAGCTTATATCATACAATATTTTCCTTTCTCTGTCTGAATTACTTCACTTGGTACAATAATCACTAAGACCCTTGGTGTTGCTGGAATGTGGGAAATATGAGAAATAAATACTGGGTTTTGTGTATTCTCAGAGTGAGGCTTTTAAACCTTACTGAGCTGTCCAGGCTGTCTGCATTCTCAAAATAGTCTGATAATCTAATGCAGGTTAATGGTAATCTGATGGCAATATTTCATTCTTTTTCATGGCTGGGAAATATTCCTTTATTTTCTGTATCTGTTCATCTGTCGATAGATAGGTTTCTTCCATGTCTTGCCTACTATAAATAGTGCTGCTCAGTTCAGTTCAATTGTTCAGTCATGTCTGACCCTTTGAAACCTCATGAACTGCAGTATGCCAGGCTTCTCTGTCCTTCACCAACTCCTGGAGCTTGTTTGAACTCAGTCCATCGAGTCGGCAATGCCATCCAACCATCACATCTGCTGTCATCTGCTTCTCCTCCTGCCTTCAATCTTTCCCACCATCAGGGTCTTTTCCAATGACTCAGTTCTTTGCATCAGGTGCCCAAAGAATTAGAGCTTCAGCTTCAGCATCAGTCCTTCCAATGAATATTCAGGACTGATTTCCTTTAGGATTGACTGGTTTGAACTCCTTGAAGTCCAAGGGGCTCTCATGAGTCTTCTCCAACACCATAATTCAAAAGCATCAGTTTTTGGTGCTCAGGTTTCTTTATGGTTCAACTCTCACGTCCACACATGACTACTGGAAAATTCATGGTTTTGACTAGATGGGCCTTTGTTGACAAAGTAATGTCTCTGCTTTTTAATATGCTGTCTAGGTTGCTCATAATTTTCCTCCCAAAGAGTAAGCATCTTTTAATTTCATGGCTGCAGTCACCATCTGCAGTGATTTTGGAGCCCAAGAAAATAATAAAATCTGTCACTGTTTCCATTGTTTCCCCATCTACTCACTATAAAGTGATGGTAATGGATGCCATGATCTTAGTTTTCTGAATGTTGAGTTTTAAGCCAGCTTTTTCACTCTCCTCTTTCACTTTCATCAAGAGGTTCTTTAGTTTCTCTTAAGGGTGGTGGCATCTCTATATCTGAGATCTGAATAGTTCTAGTTTATTGAGGAGGCTCCTGTACAGGGTCAGGGGAGTGAAAGGGAAGGCAATCAGTAAGGGTGCAATATCAGGCCCATTATCACCACAGACAAATGGAGTTTATTCCTTGAAAACTTTGGAAAATGTTATTTAACACAAGTCATGGAATCATCATACCAGTTGTCAGGAATCATTTACTCAGAGCTGCTACCAGGGAGTGTCATTCATCTGAAAACAGTGCACCACGGGTTTAGGAAATAGGCCCCTCTGGTCCAAAGAAGCAGGCACTACATAACCTCGGAGAAGCACATCAGAATGTTTACAAAAGTTTATTGAGGAGGCTCCTGTACAGGGTCAGGGGAGTGAAAGGGAAGGCAATCAGTAAGGGTGCAATATCAGGCCCATTATCACCACAGACAAATGGAGTTTATTCCTTGAAAACTTTGGAAAATGTTATTTAACACAAGTCATGGAATCATCATACCAGTTGTCAGGAATCATTTACTCAGAGCTGCTACCAGGGAGTGTCATTCATCTGAAAACAGTGCACCACGGGTTTAGGAAATAGGCCCCTCTGGTCCAAAGAAGCAGGCACTACATAACCTCGGAGAAGCACATCAGAATGTTTACAACAGGGGCTGGGATCTGCTATAAATGTTCCCCCATATGATTTCAGTGAAAAATGTGATTCTGATCTATATACAATTTTTAAAAGCAATTCAAATTCATAAGAAGAAAAAAGAATCACAGCAATGAAAATGGAATATCATATGCAGTTGATTTTAATATTAAAACAAAAAGAATTTTATGATCAGATATGACTATTTGGTTATGCTTGTCATGTGGTAACAACTATTTTAACTTTTATTTGTTGTGTTTATAAACCTACATTGTGTTTATACATTTGTAACTTGAAATATAAACATTAGAAAACAGATGCCAAAATTTTTGAGTGTTATTATATAGATACATACTACATTTGGTTCTGAAATTTTAGAGAGCTTAGTTTCTCAGTTCAGTTCAGTTCAGTCGCTCAGTCATGTCTGACTCTTTGTGATCCCATGATTCGCAGCACGCCAGGCCTCCCTGTCCATCACCACCTCCCGGAGTTCACTCAGATTCATGTCTATCGAGTCAGTGATGCCATCCAGCCATCTCATCCTCGGTCGTCCCCTTCTCCTCCTGCCCTCAATCCCTCCCAGTATCAAAGACTTTTCCAGTGACTCAACTCTTCGCATAAGGTGGCCAAAGTACTGGAGTTTCAGCTTTAGCATCATTCCTTCCAAAGAAATCCCAGGGTTGATCTCCTTATGGNTGCCATCCAGCCATCTCATCCTCGGTCGTCCCCTTCTCCTCCTGCCCTCAATCCCTCCCAGTATCAAAGTCTTTTCCAGTGACTCAACTCTTCGCATGAGGTGGCCAAAGTACTGGAGTTTCAGCTTTAGCATCATTCCTTCCAAAGAAATCCCAGGGTTGATCTCCTTATGGACTGGTTGGATCTCCTTGCAGTCCAAGGGACTCTCAAGCGTCTTCTCCAACACCACAGCTCAAAAGCATCGATTCTTCAGCGCTCAGCCTTCTTCACAGTCCAACTCTCATATCCATACATGACTACTGGAAAAAACCATAGCCTTCTAGGTTGTTCTATTTAATTCATCACATGGTTTCATATTTTCAGTCAAAGACAGTGTAGTAGTCTGCACTACCCACAGTGCAGGCTACTGTGGTTAGTCCAACCAGAAAATATTAAATGGAAAGTTCCAGAAATAAATAATTCATATGTTTTAACCAGATGCCCTTTATGAGCAGCATAGTGAAATATCATGGCCACCCTCTCCATCCTCTTGGGACTTAATGCATCCTGTGTTTCAGCATACTCAGTCTGGATTCAATATAAGCAGGCAGGTAAAATCCCCCAAACTCCTCTAATAAAGTCTCAGAGTAATGTATGAGCTTATTGCACTTTAAGGGAAAGATTTAGCCTCTGTTTTCCCTTTCCACAGTTCTTTACGTCCCCTAGTCTCTCAGGGTTTTCTGATTATTTTCATAGGAATTAAAAGCCTTCCTTAGACTTCTCAGGCAGACTATTCTAAGAAGTTTCTCAGACTTTATCTAAACACAGAGGCTGCAACAGCCAGCTATGAGTTCTGTGGGGGGAAAGGGGGGGGATTTCATTTGCAACCACTTACATATATGGTTCTCATTACTGATGTCCAGTTTTATCTTTGTAGAGCTTTTGCCAGATTTGGAGTTTCTCTGGTGACTCCTTTGGGAAGCCATGTACTGTGGCTGCTATCTTAGATCTGTGTTTCCTTTACTCAGTTACTGCCATCTGCTTTCTTTTTTTCAAACTTCACAGCACTTCTTGTCCACTAATAAAACAGTTTTTAAAAACATTTTATAGCATAATTATTTCTCTATTATTTCTCTTTTGATTCTTTCTTAACTGATATATTTTATTTTTTTTAGAGCAGGTTTAGGTTTATAGGAAAGTTGGGTAGAAAGTACAGAGAATCCCCATTTATACTTCCTAACTCCCTGCACACAGTACACATTATTAAGACTGCATTTTTGTGGTACATTCATTATGATTGATTACTCAATATTGTTGCATTTTTCACCTTTATTGACATATAATTTAAAATCAGATTGTAAGATATTTAAGTATACAGGGTGATGATTTGATGTATTTGTTTTGAAGGATTCCCCCACTGAGTTAATTAGCACATCTTTCACTTCACATATTTATGTGTTTTTTGTTTTTTTACTTTTGATGGAATTATGTTCTATGCTCTTAGCAGATTTCAATTACTCAATACAGTGTTACCAAATATAGTCACCATCTTGTACATTAGATCCTCTGACATTCATCTGATTGAAGTTTGTATCCTATCACCATTTCTCTATTTTATCTATTTCCAAACCACCGAGAGCCAGCATTCAACAATCTCTTTTTCTGTTCATATGATTTTTGTTTTTTAGATTCCACATAAAGTAGTACCATGCATAGTATTTGTCTTTATCTGGCATATTTTGCTTAGCAAAACAATCTACAGTTCCAATCATGCAGTCAGACACACACACACACACACACACACACACAAAGGATTTCATCCTTTTTTCAGGTTGAACAACATTCTAGAGTATTTGTATATCACAGTTTTTTTAAATCTATTCATCCATTGATGGACATGTTTGTTTGTTGTTTTGTTTTTCATACTTTATCTACTGTGAATAATGTTGCAATGCACATGAAAGCAAAGTTATTTGTCTGAGATAACAATTTTATACCCTTTGGGTATACAACCAGAACTGGGATTTCTGGATTATATTTATAGATTAAGCTTTAATTTCTTGAGAAAATTTCATACTGCTTTCCGTACTGGCTGCCCCAATTTGCATTTCCACAAATCATGTACAAGGGTTCCCTTTTTTCCATATCACCATCAGCTTCATTCTCTCTTGTCTTTTATATAAATATAAATAAATAAATATATATATAATTTATGTATTACAATCATTCTAGCACTGTGAGGCAGCACCTCCTGTATTTTTCATTTGTATTTCCATGATAATTAGTCATGTTAATTTTCTTATATTCTTTTGAAAAATGTCTATTCAGGTCCTTTGCCTATTTTTCAATTGTATTGTTTGCCTTTTTGGTATTGAGTTGTATAAGTTTAATGTATATTTTGGTTATTAAAGCCCTTTTGAATATGACCTTGAAAATATTTTCTCCCATTCCATATATGGCCTTTTCACTATTTGAGGTTTCTCTGGCAGTGCAGAAAATTTTTAGTTTGATGTATTCCCACTTGTTTATTTTTGCTTTTGTTGCCTTTGCTTTTGGTGTAAAATCTAAAAAAAAATATTTCAAAAGTTAATAACAAGGTACTTCCTTCCTATGTCTTTTGCTATGAATGTTACAGTTTCAGGTGTTATTTCAAAGTTTTATAAACAGTGGGTTTTCAATTTGTTGTCCCATAGGACTACAATAGATGGGGAAACAGTGGAAACAGTGTCATACTTTACATTTTTGGGCTCCAAAATCACTGCAGATGGTGACTGCAGCCATGAAATTAGAAGACGCTTATTCCTTGGAAGAAAAGTTATGACCAACCTAGATAGCATATTCAAAAGCAGAGACATTACTTTGCCAACCAAGGTCATGCATTACTTTGCTGACTAAGGTCCGTCTAGTCAAGGCTATGGTTTTTCCTGTGGTCATGTATGGATGTGAGAGTTGGACTGTGAAGAAAGCTGAATGCTGAAGAATTGATGCTTTTGACCTGTGGTGTTGGAGAAGACTCTTGAGAGTCCCTTGGACTGCAAGGAGATCCAATCAGTCCATTCTGAAGGAAATCAGCCCTGGGATTTCTTTGGAAGGAATGATGCTAAAGCTGAAACTCCAGTACTTTGGCCACCTCATGTGAAGAGTTGACTCACTGGAAAAGACTCTGATGCTGGGAGGGCTTGGGGGCAGGCGGAGAAGGGAACGACAGAGGAAGAGATGGCTGGATGGCATCACTGACTCGATGGACGTGAGTCTGAGTGAACTCCAGGAGTTGGTGATGGACAGGGAGGCCTGGCGTGCTGTGATTCATGGGGTCACAAAGAGTCAGACATGACTAAGCAACTGAACTGAACTGAGGACTACAAAAAAAGCAGTATTTACATAGCTATCCAATAAGGCCTCAGAGCAGATGGGACAAGGAAAAATACCTAAGTCATTCTCTGGAAGAGTTTTACCTGAATAATTTAAATGCTGCTACCTGAGGACCAAGTTGTTTGAGTGACCGGATAATGAATACTGTCAAAATGTCCAAACTACCCAAATCCACCTACAGATTTAATACATTCCCTAGCAAAATTTCAGTAACATTCTGCACAGAAATTTAAAAAAAAAAAATCTAAAATCTGTATAGAGCAACAAAGACTCCAAACAGCCAAAACAATCTGGAGAAAGTACAAAGCTGGAGGCATCATCCATTCTATTTTCAAACTGTATTAAAAAAGTTTCTTAATCAAAACAGTATGGTATTGGCATAAAAACAGACACATGGATCAATGGATTGTTCCATAGTCATTTCATGTATTACATGTTATCATCTTTCAGTGAAATACCTCTCTCTTTCTCAAGATTTCTTTCTGCTCTCAAGATCCCCTATTAATTGTTCTTTTTGTTGTTGTTAATTTTAACAAGTAATTTTTAACTTATTTTCTAGAAGAAGGGATATTTTACTATGTTTTTGTTCACTGTTATTACTGAACATTACATCTTAAAGAGTTAAACATCATTTTCCATGTTATGGATAACTTCTATTTTTTCTTAATTTTATGGAAAGTAAATATAAGATAAATTTTTCATTATTGAATTTAATTTTTTTTAATTCTCACTTATTTTTTTTTTCAAATTTATTTATTTTAATTGGAGGCTAATTACTTTACAATGTTGTAGTGGTTTTGCCATATATTGACATGAATCAGCCATGGCTGTACATGTGTTCCCCATTCTGAACACCCCTCCCACCTCCCTTGCCATCCCATTCCTCTGGGTCATCCCAGTTGCAACAACCCTGAGCACCCTGTCTCATGCATCAAACCTGGACTAGTGATCTGTTTCAAATATGATAATATACTTGTTTCAATGCTATTTTCTCAGATCATTGCACCCTCACCTTCTCACACAGAGTCCAAAAGACTGTTCTAGACATCTGTGTCTCTTTTGCTGTCTCTCATACAGGGTTATCATTACCATCTTTCTAAATTCCATATATACATGCATTAGTTTACTGTATTGGTGTTTTTCTTTCTGGCTTACTCCACTATGTATAATAGGCTCCAGTTTCACACACTTCATTAGAACTGTTTCAAATGTATTCTTTTTAATGGCAGAGTAATATTCCATTGTGTATGTACCACAGCTTTCTTATCCATTCATTGAATTTAAATTTTAAAAGTGAGAATCAATTAGAATATTTAAATGATTATTAATTTTGTTAGTAATAATTTTTTGAGTAGTAATTTTTATTAGTATAAAATATTTTCATTTTCATTAAGCAATGAGTTTTAGATAATTGCTTTTATACATAAAAAATTAATGTGTACACTATTATATTGATATGACAGTTGGAAGTTAATGATTAATCACTCTCCTTGTGATACTAATAACATATCATAATCTATATTAATAATTTTTAACATAAGGCCTTTTAAAATGAATATTTCTTTTCAATAGTGTTCTTAGCCTGAAAGTTCTCAAAACACTGTAAAAATCATTTTGCAAAGGAATTAAGATATAAGAGTTGACAATCATCTTCCTATTTCATTTCCAAGTAGAGGGATTTATTTTTGATTTTTTCAATTTAAAATATATTGTTACAGGAATGCATCCACAGGTATGGGATTAATCACTCTCCTTGTGATACTAATAACATATCATAATCTATATTAATAATTTTTAACATAAGGCCTTTTAAAATGAATATTTCTTTTCAATAGTGTTCTTAGCCTGAAAGTTCTCAAAACACTGTAAAAATCATTTTGCAAAGGAGTTAAGATATAAGAGTTGACAATCATCTTCCTATTTCATTTCCAAGTAGAGGGATTTATTTTTGATTTTTTCAATTTAAAATATATTGTTACAGGAATGCATCCATAGGTATGGGAAATATTTGATCTCAAGTACTTTGCATAGTAAAAGAATAAAATCATAACTTAGATGAAGACTGGAATTCAATGAACATTATATATACATCAGTGTTGCCAAAAGATATGATGCTTCACATTCAGGTCTTTTAATATATTTTTCAGTTCAGTTCAGTCGATCAGTCATGTTCAACTCTTTGGAACCCCATGAATCGCAGCATGCCAGGCTTCCCTGTCCATCACCAACTCCCGGAGTTCACTCAGACTCACGTCCATTGAGTCCGTGATGCCATCCAGCCATCTCATCCTCTGTCGTCCCCTTCTCCTCCTGCCTCCAATTCCCCCCAGCATCAGAGTCTTTTTCTTTCAGTCAACTCTTCGCATGAGGTGGCCAAAGTACTGGAGTTTCAGCTTTAGCATCATTCCTTCCAAAGAAATCCCAGGGTTGATCTCCTTCAGAATGGACTGGTTGGCTCTCCTTGCAGTCCAAGGGACTCTGAAAGGCAAATAATTTCTACAAATATTACTGAATAAACACAACCTAATTTTGGACCTTAAGATATAAATTAGTGGAGAATATCCAATAATCAAGAGAAATAAGATGGTAAGAATTTCTTTTTTAAAGATGTTCAGGTGAACTCTATCTGAATAATTCATTTCAAGCAACTTTGACATACCTATTTTATGGAGATTATGGGAAGATTGTACAGTTCCTTAAACCACTATCTTCTTTTTCAAGAAAATATAGACACAGAGAGATATTGAATAAGTTAAACTTAATCCTCTTGCCATTTAAAGGTACACTGAAGAAATTTTTAAAAGCTATACTCAGCATAAGGCAGAAAGATACTTACATTGATTGGTTTCTGTTTCTTTTCAGCCAGACCATAACCTAAAGCTGTAATTTTTTAACATCTTATTATACTAATAAAGAATTAGTGTTGTGTCATAATATGACCTCAGGATTCTTCTTTTGATTGCTATATATGTATTATAGATAATTTGAATTATTAGAGGAAGCCACCAAATTTTGTTAATTTTCAAATTGTTTGTTGAATAAATAATAGCATTTTTGATGGTTTAGTGTTGTAAAATAAACTTGATTTGATATAGTGTACATTGGTTTTACTGCTAAAAATCAGGAATTCGATTTGTAAATTACATTTACTACTATGTGCCATGATGCACTGTCCTTTCAGTCATGTCCAATCCTATGTGATTCTATGGACTGTAGCCCACCAGGCTCCTCTGTCCATGGGATTCTCCAGGCAAGAATTCTGGAATGGTTTGCCATGCCTTCCTCCAGGGGATCTTCCTGACCTAGGAATCGAATCTTCATCTCTTAAGTCTCCTGCACTGGCAGGCAGGTTCTTTACAACCAGCACTACCTGGGAAGCTTAAGTGCCTATACAATATAGTTAACTAAGCACTTAAATTTTCTATTTGGATTACAATAAAATGTAAGGATACTGGCATAACTGGTCTATTATACATGAAATTAGTTATAATAATTTTTCAAAAGATAATCTGCTGCTAAGTCACTTCAGTCGTGTCCGACTCTGTGCGACCCCATAGACGGCAGCCCACCAGGCTCCTCTGTCCCTGGGATTCTCCAGGCAAGAACACTGGAGTGGGTTGCCATTTCCTTCTCCAATGCATAAAAGTGAAAAGTGAAAGTGAAGTCACTCAGTCATGTCCAACTCTTCACGACCCCATGGACTGCAGCCTACCAGGCCCCTCCATCCATGGGATTTTCCAGGCAAGAGTACTGGAGTGCGGTGCCATTGCCTTCTCCAAAAAGATAATCATTGCTTACAAATTTCATTTAAAATTCACATAATACCAAGTAATACAGAAATAAAAAGACAAATAATAAGGCTTATTTGGTTTGAGCCATAAGAGTTATATTAATTTGTAACTAACTCCATATTAAACCAACAACACAATGGATATGTATTTGATCTTTCATATTATCTTACTCAAGTGCCATTTCTCATTTTCTTCTTTTCCTTTTTCTCTCATCATTTGTATTGATCATTCCATTATCCGTCTCATGTGTTCAATATTTCCTAGTTATTCCTCCAAAAAGCTATCATTTAAACTTTATAAGGTCATGCAAAACAACCTGCCACATGTATTCTAGCAAAAGTAAAACTTCTACAAGTGAACTCAGATAGCAGGTAAATCATGACATCACATTTTTTGAAGAGATATGTATAAAAATAGGATGGGAACAAATATCAATGTCATATTAAACACACAAAATTTTCCAAATTTTTGAAATGAAGTACAAACTTTATCTTTCAAAAGATCTGTAGGTGGGGTAAATCATAGGTTATTGCAAAAATATTCAGAGCACAAAAGAAAATTTAGAAAAAAAGTTTGTATCTTTCAGGTCAACTTGGATGTGAATTGATAAATTGTTCTTGAAATCCCTCCGCTTTCCTTTTCCTATGCTTCTCCCTCTAAGTCCTGGATTCATTTTGTTTCTACTTCCAATGATTAAGGCTAAAGTGAGTGGAACTTTGCCAACAAAGTTCCGTCTAGTCAAGGTTATGGTTTTTCCTGTGGTCATGTATGGATGTGAGAGTTGGACTGTGAAGAAAGCTGAGCGCCGAAGAATTGATGCTTTTGAACTGTGGTGTTGGAGACGACTCTTGAGAATCCCTTGGACTGCAAGGAGATCCAACCAGTCCATTCTGAAGGAGATCAGCCCTAGAATTTCTTTGGAGGGAATGATGCTAAAGCTGAAACTCCAGTACTTTGGCCACCTCATGCGAAGAGTTGACTCATTGGAAAAGACTCATGCTGAGAAGGATTGGGGGCAGGAGGAGAAGGGCCGACCGAGGATGAGATGGCTGGATGGCATCACAGACTCGATGGACGTGAGTTTGAATGAACTCCGGGAGTTGGTGATGCACAGGGAGGCCTGGTGTGCTGTGATTCATGGGGTCGCAAAGAGTCGGACACGACTGAGCGACTGTACTGAACTGAACTGAGCTGATTAATGGAAAGGCAGTAGATCCTTATGGGCAAAGTCTTCCTATGCTAGTACATTAAAGATGTTTAGATTTTTCAAAGTGGAACATTTATAAGATTAAGTAAGTCATTCTTCGAATATCATTGTCCTTCTATTACAGCATTAAACTGATATTTTTTAAAAGAAAAAAAAAAAAAAACTATTCTCTAATAGGGAGAAAGAAAAGAGAGGTTAGTAAAAACAGAAAATCTGTCCAGACTGAGGAACACCAAACAATTTTCCTTATGCCTCAGGCTCACCAATAAGAGGGACTTCCCTGGTGGTTCAGATGGTCAAGAATCCGCCTGCAATGCGGGAGACTTGAGTTCCATTCCTGGGTTGGTAAGATCCCCTGGAGAAAGGAATGATTACCTACTACAAGACTCTGGCCTGGAGAATTCCATGGACAGAGGAGCCTGGCAGGCTACATACAGTCCATGGGATGGTACAGAGTCGGACATGACTGAGTGACTTTCACTTTCAGTAATAAGATAGATGTTATTCTGGTTCTGAAAGGAAAAAAATATTCATAATTAAAGAACATATAAAAAATACTTAACATTTATCTGATAACAAGATTTCAAATGCAAAAAGCTGAATCTGGAAAAAGTCTCTGAATAGGACCTATAGTGGCAGGTCAATCTGGGATGTGCAAAGGAAATGTAACTCTTTCTTTTCTCAATAGCTTATTTTTATCTTCTTTGTAAGCTTCACCATCTGCTTGGAAACAAGAAGAAGTTCTAAATTTAGTAAATCCAAGACTAAAATTCAGTACCACTCAGAAATTTAAAATTCTTTCAAGTTTAAATCATTCCTTTAAACTGTTCTCTCCTCTCACCTGATTCTTTTCCAGATTTTGACTGGAAGCATTGAATGAGCTAGTGTTTGATGAGAAGACCAGTAAGATCAAAACAGAAACCCTTCTCTACAAGCACTTAAAGATAGTGGATAATATATGATTCATAAAATATAGTTTATATCAACAGGATTTTACCTCTGGAAGAAACTGAATTAAATCCATGGATACCAAAAGTAAAGGGAAAGTTAAATTATTATTAATCACTTAATTTTTTCATTTTCAACAAACATTATGGAGTGAAACAACATACCAGGCAGTGTTCCAGCTTTCCACAGACATGAATGAAACACAGAACCAGAATAATATCTATCATTAAGCATGCCACAATAAAGGAGAACATTACTTTGAAAGAGGCTTCAGTTCAGTTGAGTTCAGTCACTCAGTTGTGTCAAACTCTTTGGGATCCCATGGACTGCAGCACACCAGGCTTCCCTGTCCATCACCATCTCCCGGAGGTTGCTCAAACTCATGTCCATCGAATTGGTGATGCCATTCAACCATCTCATTCTCTGTCATCCCCTTCTCCTGCCTACAATCTTTCTCTGCATCAGGATCTTTTCCAATGAGCCTAAAGGAGGAAATTACAGATGGATGTTTATATGGTTTTGGAGTCTGAGCTCACATTGTCTTTTAAGGGGCCTAGTTAATAGAGACTGGGTGAAGTTTGGAATTGTTAAGCACACCAGGCTTCCCTGTCCATCACCATCTCCCGGAGGTTGCTCAAACTCATGTCCATCGAATTGGTGATGCCATTCAACCATCTCATTCTCTGTCATCCCTTTCTCCTGCCTACAATCTTTCTCTGCATCAAGATCTTTTCCAATGAGCCTAAAGGAGGAAATTACAGATGGATGTTTATATGGTTTTGGAGTCTGAGCTCACATTGTCTTTTAAGGGGCCTAGTTAATAGAGACTGGGTGAAGTTTGGAATTGTTGGGCACAGCAAAACATAGGTCTTGAAGTAATTCTTCATAACCAAATTGTGTGATTTAGATCTAATTGCCCACATGGGCAAGCAATTTGGTTAGATAAATTAGTTTTATCCCTTTCATAAAACAGTGCAGTGCAGTGAAGGTTAACAGCCTTATTCTTGCCTTCTTTGGCAAGAAATTCCTGGATTAAAAGCATATGAACAATGATGGCATCAGTTCTCACACCTGAATGCTCTTCATCGTGAAGTATTATCATCTGTAGATTATTATGATCAATCCAAATCGGAACAGCTGACTAAAGATAAGTGGTTAGTTAGATATTAAATTTCTAGTTATGGTTATTTCAACTTCTAAGAACATAAAGTTTCCCTGTTCCTTTTATGAATGATCAACTGTTGGCTGTTTTGATAGAAGAGTAATAAACAATAGCACTTCAGTCTCTTTGGAACTCATTTCTGAACACTTCAACATGGACAAATTATTTCAAAAAATATGTGTATGTCAGGATTCATTAGCTACTTCTAAACTGCTGCTGCTGCTGCTGCTGCTGCTGCTGCTGCTGCTGCTGTCGCTTCAGTCATGTCTGACTCTGTGCGACCCCATAGACGGTAGCCCACCAGGCTCCCCCGTCCCTGGGATTCTCCAGGCAAGAACACTGGAGTGGGTTGTCATTTCCTTCTCCAATGCATGAAAGTGAAAAGTGAAAGTGAAGTCGCTCAGTCGTGTCTGACTCTTAGCGACCCCATGGACTGCAGCCTAGCAGCCTCCTCCACCCATGGGATTTTCCAGGCAAGAGTACTGGAGTGGGGTGCCATTGCCTTCTCTGACTTCTAAACTAGAATCCAGATATTCTCAAATTAAACCAGCAGTTGGATTCAATGATCCAACTGAATAATACAAAAGACACATATAAGGTTATTAAGTAAATTATCTAATCTCATGAGCATTTTAGTTTATTTCCTGAATCTCTTAAGTGATTCAAACATCAAATAACAAAACAATGCAAATGTTAATACAACATCATCTCACTATAATGGCACATGTTTCACTGCTTAATCTAATTAAATTTTCAGGTGAAGTTTTTGTTTTTTCCCCACACAGGAATAGGGATAGGATGGAGCTTGGAAACAATTCCCAAGTCTGGATGACAACATTTAGGAGTCATCTTGAATTCCTTTCTTTTTTTATTTCTTGTCCCAGTGTCCAAATGTGAAAAATCTGTCTCTTGCTGTGTGAGGGGTGTTTACCATGCTATGCAAAATGAAAACTGGGAAAGGAGATCAGGGGAATCTAACTGTTCCTTAGAATTTCAACTAATCCTCCTATCTTCATCTCCACCTCTCACTACCACCTTTGGATATCTTTGGTATCGTTCATTGAAGAGTATTTTGGAGGTTTAGTGATGCCAATGGCTCACTTCTTATTAGATTTCCCTCTTTCGGTACATTTTACTTGATCATACATTTTCTCATCTTCCATATTCAAAAATTCAGTGAACAATCATCCAGTACCAGTTCCTTACCAATATATATATATAGATCAGGGGAATCTAACTGTTCCTTAGAATTTCAGCTAATCCTCCTATCTTCATCTCCACCTCTCACTACCACCTTTGGATATCTTTGGTATCATTCATTGAAGAGTATTTTGGAGGTTTAGTGATGCCAATGGCTCACTTCTTATTAGATTTCCCTCTTTCGGTACATTTTACTTGATCATACATTTTCTCATCTTCCATATTCAAAAATTCAGTGAACAATCATCCAGTACCAGTTCCTTACCAATATATATATATTGCTTTATGGTCATTTTACAGGAAGGAGTAGAAAGGCACGTAAGCTTTTAGTTAGTCATTTTGAGACAGATATTTCATGATATTCTCCCAGAGAAAGTAAATTTCCTATTATATTTGGAAACTTTTTAGTTCCAAAAGCAAGTCAAGATTTAGGCACTATTGATCACAAAGCTCTACCTCAATTCCTTTTCTAAAGGTGAGATAAATTAAAAGAGACAGTCAGCTATGAAGCAAAAGTGCTGAACAGAAACTAGATGATGTGAGGTTTAATTTTAAACTTGTTAGAAACGGTCTTTGTGACTCTGAAAAATACATTTAAGGTCTATATATCTTAGTTTATTATATGTAAAATGACAGAGTTAGATTGGAAGTTCTCTAAATTTCTTTTTAGGTGCAAATTGCTTATAAATCTAAAATACAGGTTTCTCATATGAAAAATTATTTGATATGTTTAAAATAGATCCTTTACTAAATATCTACATGATGCTTAAAAGACTATGGTATTTCAATCTTTTCATTGCTTTTTTTCACACTTTAAATATAGTACAAAGTAACTGAGGAAGAAGAAAAAATGTATAATGTTATAAAGTGTTAATATCTAATAAATATATTTATCAGAGATAGGATAATATCACGATGTTATATTAACCTTATTCTATAATGATAGAAATTAAGTTGAATAATTTGAGCAAGTCTCCAGAACCCATGAAACAGGAATAAAAAAAAAAACCACATTTAATTATTCATTACAGGTGAATATGCATATTATAAAATCTTTTTTTTAATTTAAGTTTTGGGGAGTTATGTTCTATCATATCTACTTTCTATATAAATTTATTCTCAGACAAAAATGTCTTCCTTTTAGTGTCTGAGCCACCAGTGAATCCTATTAAAAAATGCTCCTTTTAGATTGTAAGCTTATTTTTTATTTCTTAAAACTATAAAGTGACTTTTGAAAAATGTCTACTTTGTGTCTTCTGAATTAATTTTGAAAATTATGCAAATGAGCATTATAACTACTCCTTATATTTAAGGAGCAATATGTATTTGCTAATCTTTTCCTTATAATTACAATAAAATAACTAATTAAATATTTTTGTACATTTAGACAAACATTTTCTAATTGCTTATCAGAACTGAGAATCATTTCTTTTTACTTTAAGATGTTTTCCAATAAAAATATTAATAGTAAAGAGATCAAAAATTTGAACGAGTTCTCTCTTTGCTCTTTATGCATTGTCATGTTAGTATACCAATCAACTATATAAAAAGTATACTTATACTGTTTACAAATGAGAAAACTGGACACAGAAGGATTAGGTCAAATTATCTGCCCATCTTCCAAAGCTGGTAAGTGAAATAGCTATAAAATAAGCTAGAGTCTCTAACTGTATCTTTTTACTTTAAAATGTTTTCCAATAAAAATATTAATAGTTAAGAGATCAAAAATTTGAACGAGTTCTCTCTTTGCTCCTTATGCATTGTCATGTTAGTATACCAATCAACTATATAAAAAGTATACTTATACTGTTTACAAATGAGAAAACTGGACACAGAAGGATTAGGTCAAATTATCTGCCCATCTTCCAAAGCTGGTAAGTGAAATAGCTATAAAATAAGCTAGAGTCTCTAACTGTAAACTCTACAGTCTTGAACATGATGCTCTGCTTGTCAGTTAATGAAGGACAGTGCAAAGACTTGAAAAAGTAGATACTCTATTTTTTAAAATCTACTAAAATAAGCTTTTATTGTGAGATGAATGAAAACTAAGAGCATAAACTCTTTTGGTTCAAAAGCAGTTACCTGTCACGCTGATGAAAGGCCAAAAGAGTGATAAAATTAAATATTAGGCATATTTAAGTTTATTTATTTAATTTTATTTATTTAATCGTATAATCTATTCAAATGAATGAGTGATGTAACTAATGCTATTTTTCCTTTGAACAAAAATGGATATGGAGGAAAAACATACAAATTACCAATGAAGAACTCTTGCCAAGTGCGGCTCAAAAATGAGCATATAGATGAAAATGAGCAGACAATATCTGTCTCACATCAATGCGGGTGCACTTTCTTTTCTCTCTGTGACCTTGAATCGCAAATCTTTCCTACTGGTAAAGTCCTTATCGAATGACTTAACTAGCTGTTTTGTTAAATCACTATTTTATTCAAGTTTTATAGTTGCTCTTTGTGGAAGTGTTCTGCAGCAGAGATGTCTTGCAGCAGAAGTATCTTGTTGATATTTAAAAATTGAAAGTAAATATGATCCAAATTTAAGATATAACATCAAATTAAATTCTGACATGGAAGAATTATGTCAATTAATTATATAGAAGAAGTAAAAAATGATTGAAAATAATTAGTAGTTTGGTTTGCCATAGGGGGAAATGTTAAATGCCCAGTGGTCCAGTTCCTTTCATATAGTTTAAACAAAAGTTAAAATGCAAGCAATTTAATTAATTAAGAGGATTCTATGACTGAGAAGTGCTTCTGTACATGCTAAGCAATATAGAAATTTTAATGGGTTCAGAAGAATTTATAAATGATAAAAATCACTTTATTGTACAACATATAAATCGACAACCAAAAAAATAGTTTATTGGCCTTTAAAATTCATTTAAGTGTGTGAAATGTGAACTACTTTGATAACAGAAAATATCATGTTTCATTTTCCACACTTCATAAATCTATTCAAGTGAAAAATACAAGCAGATATAATCTCAATCTGTGGAAAACAAGAAAATAGGAATTTAATATATAAAGAGGGATTATCCAAAAGAACTCTAAAAATGATAAAAATCACTTTATTGTACAACATATAAATCGACAACCAAAAAAATAGTTTATTGGCCTTTAAAATTCATTTAAGTGTGTGAAATGTGAACTACTTTGATAACAGAAAATATCATGTTTCATTTTCCACACTTCATAAATCTATTCAAGTGAAAAATACAAGCAGATATAATCTCAATCTGTGGAAAACAAGAAAATAGGAATTTAATATATAAAGAGGGATTATCCAAAAGAACTCTATGATGTTGACTATGATATACTTGCAAATAATCTACAATAGATGAAAAATGAAACAGGTATAATTTGTAATAATCATTGACTATTAGGATAGACATAACATTTTGTTAGAGAACTCCATATTCTCTAACATATTCAATTTTAAAATATCCAGGAAAATTAACAAAAAAGAAATGATAGCTATCCCAGTGTCCATAAGATATTCAAATTTCCTGAACAAGACAGAAAATATTGAATAATTTTAAAAAATAGACATATTTGTTATTGACAGTAAATAGATATTGAAATTTGCCCCCCAAAATAAATAATTCACTGCTATCATTCCACACTGAGGACAAGCAAATCAAACTCTTAACCAAAATGAAATGTTAGTTGCTACTCAGTGAATAAGAAATGTGTTATGGGCAGAATTTCATAGAGTGAACATATTGTAAACCACAAAATCTGGAAGCATGTAGTAATTAAATAAGTGAGGTAAACTATGTGCAACAACAAGATGGTTCAAGCAGATTATATAGCTTGTAGTCAATACAACAGATGGCCCATATGCCTGACCAAATTACCTAATGCGAAAAATATGATTTAGTGAACACTGGGGAGTACTACTGAAATCTGGTCATTCCATAATTTATGTAATTCTAAAGTACCAACTCTATAATTCAGAAATAATTATAAATCTCAAAGCAAATATTTGTAAATGGCATAAAAATTCATCTTCCTTCAAAGATGCTAAGAAATGTATGATTGCCAAGAGAAGTATCAATAGCCTCAGATATGCAGATGACACTACCCTTATGGCAAAAATGAAGAGGAACTAAAAAGCCTCTTGATAATAGTGAAAGAGGAGAGTGAAAAAGTTGGCTTAAAGCTCAACATTCAGAAAACGAAGATCATGGTATCTGGTCCCATCACTTCGTGGCAAATAGATGGGGAAACAGTGGAAACAGTGTCAGACTTTATTTTGGGGGGCTCCAAAATCACTGCAGATGGTGATTGCAGCCATGAAATTAAAAGGCGCTTACTCCTTGGAAGGAAAGTTATGACCAACCTAGATAGCACATTCAAAAGCAGAGACATTACTTTGCCAACAAAGGTCCGTCTAGTCAAGGCTATGGTTTTTCCTGTGGTCATGTATGGATGTGAGAGTTGGACTGTGAAGAAGGCTGAGCGCAGAAGAATTGATGCTTTTGAACTGTAGTGTTGGAGAAGACTCTTGAGAGTCCCTTGGACTGCAAGGAGATCCAACCAGTTCATTCTGAAGGAGATCAGCCCTGGGATTTCTTTGGAAAAAATGACGCTAAAGCTGAAACTCCAGTACTTTGGCCACCTCATGCAAAGAGTTGACTCATTGGAAAGGACTCTGATGCTGGAAAGGATTGGGGGCAGGAGGAGAAGTGGATGACAGAGGATGAGATGGCTGGATGCCATCACCGACTCGATGGACATGAGTTTGGGTGAACTCCACGAGTTGATGATGGATAGGCAGTTTGCGAGGTCGCAAAGAGTTGGACATGACTGAGTGACTGAACTGAACTGAAGCTGAGTAATTTTTAAAGAGATTTTCATTATTCAGTTAATTTGAGAAAGACTTTATGATATCAAATGGTGTTACTAAATGCTCAACTAAATTAAAATTAAGCTAGATACTCATTATTTTTTTCATAATTACAATAGAAAATTCTATAATTAAGTAATTATGTACTTCAAATTTTTCCCTAATTTTGGAATTTTTGCTTTTATACTCAAATGCTTATTGAATGACAGAGGACAACAGAGCATGAGATGTTGGATGGTATCACTGACTCAATGGACAAGAGTTTGAGTAAACTCCAGGAGTTGATGATGGACAGGAAGGCCTGACGTGCTGCAGTCCATGGATCACAAAGAGTCGGATGCAACTGAATTGAACTGAACTGATTGTATAACTATTAAAAATCTATATTACTCATTAGTATAAACCAACTTTCCTTTGAAAAAATAATGAATATACATAATAGGAAAAATCATGCAGTTAGCCAAATCAATATCTGATGAACAATTTTTATGAATTTTATAGCAACAACACAAATTAGAGAGGATATATATATTTATCATATATATGTAAAGTCAGTTTCCAAAGTTCATAAATAAAACAACTAGCTTCTAAGTGTAATTTTCTTAATATGACAAGTAGATATAGTCATAATTTGGAGATGAATTTTTTTGAAATCTTATTTGCAAGAAAACTTGATTATGTACATTTAAGATACCAATAAATATCTTTTACAATTTATATTATACATTAAATATGACCAGAGCACCTTAATGAATTCTAATCTATGAAGGTACATTGATGATTATTTGTTGAAGTTCTTATTCTCACTTTCCCTTTTGCTATATTACCTTTCACTTACTGAAATATATTCCAGTCTTAAGTCTTCTGTGAGACCTGCATATATTCGTAAACCTAATTGTCATTGTACTCATCCATTAGCCTCTTTTACATTCTGTTTTTTCCTAAGCCAAGTAAAATTTTCTCATATTTCCCTGATGATGCTTTTCATTGTATGGTCCACAAGTGGTATGCCCTGGATTGATGTTCCGAGATCAACCAGACATTGAGGTTCTTTACTAGTGCTGAGTTACAAGCCAAACTGAGGAGAGTTCCTTTCCCACACTGGGCTGCACTTTGTCATACAGATCCCAAAGATCACTATTTGTCACAAAAGTTTCACTAGTCTTTTATGAAAATTCTCCTTTATTTTATATAAAAAACTTCCAACAAAGATTTTACTTGACCATCAGTTCAGTTCAGTCACTCAGTCATGTCTGACTCTTTGTGGTATACCAGGCCTCCCTGTCCATCATCAACTCCCGGAGTTCACCCAAACT
>SJXQ01003815.1:60042-149511 GCA_006408695.1 Aepyceros melampus | reverse complement strand
TTGGATCTCCTTACAGTCCAAGGGACTCTCAAGAGTCTTCTCTTGTGGGAGAGGGAGAGGGTGGGATGAGTTGGCAGAGTGGCAATGTAACATGTATGATATCATAAGTGAAACGAATCGCCAGTCTAGGTTTGATGCAGGATGCAGGATGCTTGGGACTGATGCACGGGGATAATCCAGAGAGAAGGTGTGGGGCGGGAGCGGGGAGGTGGGGGTTGGGATTGGGAGTTCATGTACACTCGTGGCTGATTCATGTCAATGTATAACAAAACGAATACAGTATTGTAAAGCAAAACAAACTAAAAAAATAAAAATTAAAAAAAAATTAAAAAAAAAAAAGAGTCTTCTCCAACACCACAGTTCAAAAGCATCAATTCTTCGGTGCTCAGCTTTCTTCACAGTCCTACTTTCACATCCATACATGACCACTGGGAAAACCATAGCCTTAACTAGACAGACTTTTGTTGGCAAAGTAATGTCTCTGCTTTTGATGTGCTATCTAGGTTGGTCATAACTTTCCTTCCCAGGAGTAAGTGTCTTTTAATTTGATGGCTGCAATCACCATCTGCAGTGATTTTGGAGCCCCAAAAAATAAAGTCTGACACTGTTTCCAGTGTTTCCCCATCTATTTGCCATGAAGTGATGGGACTGGATGCCATGATCTTCGTTTTCTGAATATTGAGCTTTAAGCCAACTTTTTCACTCTCCTTTTTCACTGTCATCAAGAAGCTTTTTAGTTCCTCTTCATTTTCTGCCATAAGGGTGGTATTATCTGCATATGTGAGGTTATTGAGATTTCTCCCGGCAATCTTGACTCCAGCTTGTTCTTCTTCCAGCCCAGCATTTATCATGATGTACTCTGCATATATGTTAAATAAGCAGGGTGACAATATACAGCCTTGATGTACTCCTTTTCCTATTTGGAACCAGTCTATTGTTCCATGGCCATAGGTACTAGTAAATATAGACTTTGGCAGGAAAATAATAAACCAATTTCTTTCTTGAGATTAAAAACAAAACACTCTAACAATATCTTTGTAGCGTCCTTTAACATAGAACAGTAGTTATATTATTAATATGTGCAATATTCCTCTCACGCCTCTCAATTCAAAATTTTATTTGAACATGGAAACAACAAAGTGAGGAGGATTTTCTCAATGTAAGAAAATACACTACAGTTTTATTATCTTAAAAACACCTTGCATTCTTTATGACCAAAGACAGTGATTTCAACAGCCAACCACTTGAGATTGTCATTAGAATTATTATAGTTTTGGAACCTATATTTCCCCTTCCAGATAAGGTCACTCCAAATTGGTAGCTGCCTTCAAGACTCAACAACTTAAAATCACACCAAAATAACAACTATCTCCAGGACAGCCATCGATTTGAAATACCAGATTCTACCAGAAAAGATCTTCCATAGCTAACAACTTAAAGAAGGAGAGGAGACTGGAAAATGGGGCATATGCCAGAGAGATTCAGTTCCCACACTCAAGGGTGAGTGACCCACAAATTAGAGAATATTTATAGTGCAGGATTTCTCCCACAAGAAAACTTTTGAACCCCACATTGAGCCTCGCAGCCCTGGGTCTTGAACCAAAAAGACAAACCCCTATAGCATTTGACTTTGAAGGCCAGGGGGCCTTCAATTTCGGCAGCCCCACAGGACTGAGGGAAATAGAGACACAAAATCTCACGTGCACGAAGAAAAAGGCCAAACACAATAATTTCATTGGCGCATGGGCCAGACATACGTGCTGGTCTGGGAGAGTCTCCTAGAGAGCTGGGGCAGCTGAGCTCATGCAGGGTGTGTGCGCCAGCGGTGGCCTTGTTCGGGAGCTCATGATCTCACATGGAAGCTTGCTGGTGGCACGTCAGCACCAATTGCTGGCCTGTGCGGGACCATCTGGGGCCAGACAACTACCTAGGTGGACACTACCCTTCCCTCAGCAGGTAGGCTGCTTGAAGACTTCCTGAGCCTATAGAGCCTCTAAACACACATCCACACACAGCCCTCCCACCAGGGGTCCAAGACCCAGGTCCACCCTCCAGGAGACAGACATCAGACCCAAGAAAACCACATTCCCACAGCACAGCAGCACTGCCCTGAGATCAGCTGAGCACTGGCCTTCCCCACTAGCAGGAAAATTCAAGCTTCGGGACATCTGTGTCCATGTCCAGCTGTGTCAGGAGCCACCCCTCCCCCACTGTTCACCTCCCCTCTCCCAGAAATCTGACACCAGCTCTGGGATCCCTTGGCCCTATAAGCCGACTCCAGGACCTGGCTCTGCCTGTCGGTAATGTGACAATAACCGCCGAACATAGCTTCCCCTACAAGAGGAGGCCAGAGCCCAAGAGCCTTCTGGACCTGACTCTGCCCTCCAGTAAGCAGCATCAGCCCCAAGGTCTCCTCGGTTTCTGCAGTCAGCTGCCACATAACCAGGCCCCACTAACCAGCAGCCAAGATTGCACAAGGCAGAGCCTGGCAACTAATCAGGCTGCGGGCCAGCCAAGTCTTCCAGACCACACAAATAAGTATGTTGCCACAACAGAAGGACCCATGCAGCCCTCTTAGCGGGACCCCCTAGAGCGTAGAGTTTCAGCAACAAGAAGCGAGTGTGCTGCTGGGACACACAGAACAACCACAGAGGGGAGGGTCACTTTTCCAAGATCAAGAAATGCAACCAACCTACCACATACATAAAAATACAAATAGCAGCTTACACAAACTGAGACAGAAGAGGAAGGACCAAGATAAAATCCCAGAAGAACTAAGTGAAATGGAGATAAGGAAATCTACCTGAGAAAGAGTTCAGAGTAATGATTGGAAAGACGCTAAAAGAACACGGGAGAAGAATGGAGCCACAGAATGCAAAGTGAGAATTTTAACCAAGAGAATTATAAAGAACAACCCAACAGAGATGGAGATTATAATAACACTAGGAAGAAAAAAATACGCTAGGAGGAATCAGCAGTAGACTAAATGATACAGAGAAATGAATCAGTGAGCTGGAAGGCAAAGGAGTGGAAATCCCTGCCACTGTACTGAAAAGAGAATGAAAAGAAATGGGGATAATTGAAAAGACCTCTGGGGCTATATTGAGAGCACTAATATTTGCATTATACGGGTTCCAGAAGAAGTGTGAGATAAAGGGCCTTAGGATATGTTTGAAAAGATAACTAAGGCTTCTGTAACTTGGGAAAAGAAGCAGTCACCCAAGTCCAGAAAGTGGGAGAGCCCCTGGCACAGGATGAACCCAGAGGACCACACAAAGGCACATTATAACATCTAAAAAAAGATGTTAAAAATCTTCTAGTAGTATGGTCTCAAATTTATATCAATTTTTTCTAAAACTGCATAAGAATGACATAAAAGCCTGCTTTGCATAATATCGTATTAATTTCCTAGTTAGGAAAAATATGCTTTAAATATGCTTCCACAGCAATATATACATGGTTTTTCTTTTTTAAAATACATGGAACTCAATTATTCAACACATGTCACTATCATTCAAATTGTACTTCTTTTTACAAAGAAAGCATTTTTAATATTAAACCCTAGATGACAATTTGTTTCCAGTTCATCCTCCTAGCACTGAAGAACATTTTCTTCCTAGAGATGTTCTTTAAAATGAAGCAATTATGATATAGGAATTAGTGGCTTGCCAAACAAACCAAAAATATAATAATGGATGTTCAAGTGTTATGAATCAAACATTGCACCAAATTCAACTCTAACCATATCACAAATAGCAACTGGTTTTCTTTCTGAGATGCATTATGAGAAGCTCCTAATTTCCTGTTTATTATTTAGGGTATATAGCATTCACAAGTAATTGGTACCTTGAATATAATAAAGCAACTGATGGAATTTTGGTTTTTGTGTCAATTTTTTTAACATTCTCAATTAAAACATCTAAATGAGGAAATATACTATTATTGTTTACATTTTTGCTGAGACTCAAAAGTGTGCAGGAGAATAGGAAGGTTTTATAGTGAACAAAACGGAAAGGTTTTTAGATATGTTCTGGCTGAAGTTTGTTGGCAAGAGGAGACGGAGGAAGGCCGACTAGAACTGGTAACTGCTTTGGAGAGTATATTTAGCTTTTTCAGGTGAGTTCCAATTTGGAAGTGAGAAAGCTGTCGGTCATTGAGTAAGTCCTGATAATTCTAGACCAGCTGCTACAGAGGTCATAGTCTGGCTTCCTGGGCTGTTTTCTTTGAAGTTCTAGCTTGGCTTCCCAGGCTAGTTGATGCAGAGAATGTAAGTCAGAACTGTTATTATTATATTGGACCACTTTTTTGTTTATTCACTATTCAGCCACTCAACATTTACTAAATGTTGAGCCCTTATATCGACTAAGGTAAAATTGCTTTGGGGGAGTTTATAATTAATTGTGTTTAAGTTCTTAGTTTTTAACCCTAAAATTACAACATATTTTCCTCAGCAATGTATGCAGAAATCACTTGAATCCTCACAACCATGCTATGGTGTACTATCACACTAATTTTACAGTTGTTGTTCAGTTACTAATTCGTGTCTGACTCTGTGAGACCTGATGGACTGCAGAACACCAGGCTTCCCTGTTCTTCTCTGTCTCTCAGAGTTTGCTCAAACTCATGTGTCCACTGAGTCAGTGATGACATCCAGCCATCTATCTCGTCGCCCCCTTCTCCCGGCTAAATCCTTGTGGAAACCATGGTCTGGGCTATCTGGGAAATCAACGGAGTAGGGTTTAACTCTGTAAACTGTAACTGTGTTAGGTGTTCAGTCATATCCAACTCTTTGTGACCCTCATTGACTACAGCCTGGCAGGCTCCTCTGTCCATGGAATTCTCCAGGCAAGAATATTGGAATGAGTTGCTGTTTCCTGCTCCAGGGGATCTTCCCAACCTAGGGATCATACCCACCTCTCCTGCATTGCAGGCAGATTCCTTAACATCTGAGTTGCCAGGGAACCCCAGGATTTGACTCTAACTCTTATTAACTTTTATTCAAGGCTTGTAAAGCCACTGTTTAGAAGCTTATGCCCCCAAATAAATATTCTTCCCTCTGTTCCTCTTTAAAGTTGACCAAAAAATTTCAATATTTTTAGATATAGGCAACAACAGACAAAGTCCAGAATTCTGTGATAGCCAAGAGAGTTCAGAACAATCATGGCATTAGTTATCTAAATGCACATAGATTAATATCTGTTGGAATGATAAGAAGCCACTCTTTATGTTTACTCTAAATGGTTTACTCTTGCATTTAGCAAGCAATGCCAACATAAAATATTTTAGATAAATATAAGCAGCTATTTTATTGTTCTTATTCTCTGAATTTTTCACGGTAGTGTACGCTAAATGTATGAATAGAATAAAAAAAAAAGATCTGTGATATAGAAATAAAGCATATATTATTTGTTCTACATATTCATTTTCATCTCCATTATGGCTCCAAATCAATGTGATTTGTAATATGCATGGAAAAAAGACTCTTGTCACTGAAATAGAAACATCTGGCAATAGAAAATAAAAACAAGCTCTCTGGAGAATCCGAATATGATTTGTTTGCACAGAGGATAGAACTGGAAAATGTCCACTAAAAAATATCCTGCTATTGAATGTAGAAACATCACAATAATTTCTCACTATTCCCCCAAAGACTTTTTCTACGGGATTACTTCAAGGACATCACTCTGTGGGATGCAATTAGTGGGAAATTGAAGGATTGAGAGGTAATGAAGACCCAGGGTACAAAATGACTGTCCAAAGGCTTCAACACTTTGGGTATTAAGTTATGTGAAAGAACACTTTTGCTAATTGACACTAGGAATAATGTAAAAATGCCACTAAGAGTATGTGGCACAGTGCTCATCTTTCCTGCCTTTCTTCTTTCAGTTCAGTTCAGTTCAGTCGCTCAGTAGTGTCCGACTCTTTGCGATCCCATGAATCGCAGCACGCCAGGCCTCCCTGTCCATCACCAACTCCCAGAGTTCACTCAGACTCATGTCCATTGAGTCCATGATGCCATCCAGCCATCTCACCCTCGGTCGTCCTCTTCTCTTCCTGCCCCCAATCCCTCCCAGCATCAGGATCTTTTCCAATGAGTCAACTCTTCGCATGAGGTGGCCAAAGTACTGGAGTTTCAGCTTTAGTATCATTCCTTCCAAAGAAATCCCAGGGCTGATCTCCTTCAGAATGGACTGGTTGGATCTCCTTGCAGTCCAAGGGACTTTCAAGAGTCTTCTTCAACACGACAGTTCAAAAGCATCAATTCTTCAGCGCTCAGCTTTCTTCACAGTCCAACTCTCACATTCATACATGACCACTGAAAAACCATAGCCTTGACTAGATGGACCTTAGTCGGCAAAGCATGTTTACCACTACCCTTTTTCTTTCCTTTCTTATGTATTAGGTATTAAGCTTGGTTTTAGGCACTTGGCAAACACTTGGTTACAAAACACACAAAATAACCTGTCCACTTAGATGCTGTATACAAATTATTAAAAATTTTGTTTTCAGATCTACCTGATTCAGCATCTTGACTTTATTAATTAATAGTTTAATGAGTTTGGTCATTAAACTGAGGAGTCTGAGATCAAAGTGCCACCAAGGATGGGTTCTGATGAGTGTCCTGTTTCCAGTTTGCAGATGGCTTATCTTCTTTCTGTGCCCTCACATGATGTTGGAGAGAGCAAGCTCAGTTGTCTCTTTCTCTTCCTATAAGACTACTTCCATCATAGAAATTATACCGTCATAACCTCCACTAAATGGAATTACCACACCAAGGTCATGTCTCTAAATATCATCAAATTAAGAGCTAAGGTTTCAATGTATACATTTAGGGGTGGACACAAATACACACACACACGCACATACACACACACACATGCACGCACACACACACACACATATAAAGGAAGAGTTTGAAAAGTGTCCTGCCAATAAGTGCTAAATACCATGTTTATGGATGAAATTATATGCTAAAAAATTAAATCTCCCTAAATATTAAATGATGGATTGAAAAGGATAGACATAAAACAAGATTGACCACTATCAATCATTGATAGTGATTTATGGTATATTTTATAAAAATGAGAGGAGGGTGTACTCTTACTATTTCCTCTACTTTACATATATTTTCTTTCCTTAATTTCATATTTTAAAACTTTTTAAAACATCTGGGAAGTAGCCAAAGTATTACAAGAGTAAATAGCATAGATAGATTTTATAAATAAGAAAAGAAAATAGAATGTTCATTAAAAAGTTAACAGACATATTAAAGATTAAAAAAAAGAACAAAGAAAATTTAAAGAATGAAAATTATCTAGATCATATATTAATAAAATGCAAGCACACAGTAAAGAGAATTAAAATGACTTTTTTTAAAAAATCAATCAAATTGATGTTTTAGTGAGACTAATGAATCAAACATGAGAAAAATCTGAAATGGTGAAATCTGTGTCAAAAAAGAGGCATTACAATAGATTCTGCAGATATTACAAAAGCAGAATAAAACTATAAAAATCTGCCAATAAATTTGAAAATTTAGTTTAATGCATAATTTCCTAGACAAATGTAACCTACTGAATGTGATACAAAAAGGAAAGAACTCTTGAGCATTGTATATAATCTTAGATATTGAACTTATAATTTCAAAATTTTCCAAATGCATTACTGAGTAATTATAGAAATTATTTAAGAAAAGACTCTTAATACAATCTATCTATGTTTTTCAGAGCATTGAAAATTTGGGAAGAGTGACCAACTTGTATACTCAATATGCCAAATATATCAAGAGTATTAAGAGAACAGAAAGTTATTGGTTTTTCTCCTAAATTATATTGAAGGCAAAATCTTAAATTCCACAAGACATTGAATGAATTAATTGACATAAATGTTCTGTTTAATCAAGTAATATGTATTTTGTTTAATATTCAAGTTATTATAATTTATCCCATTGAAAAATACAGAAAGAAGTCAGTTTTTTTACAGCAGACACAAATAAAGGGGTTGATAAATTCAACAGTCACTTGTAATAACACAATACTAGGAATAGAAAGGCATTTTCTTGATCTGGTAAGGTATGTTTTCATAAACCATAGAGCAAACACCCTGTGGTGTTATAGAAAACTTACTTTTAAGTGCTGATATCATACTATATCAGGGCTCTTTGGTGGCTCAGCAGTAAAGAATCTGCCTGCAAAGTAGGAGACACAAGAGCTGTGAGTTTGATCTCAGGATCAAGAAGATCCCCTGGAGTAGGAAATGACAACCCATTTCAGTATGCTTGCCTGGAAAATTCCTTAGACATGGGAGCTCGGTGGGCTACAGGTCATGGGGTTGCAAAGAGCTGAACATGACAGCACATGTGCACACGCACACACACACACACACACACACACACTCTTACATACCACATATCTTACTAGGTCAGGTAAAAATCAGCTTGATTTTTCAACTTCTGGCATCTGCATTCTGTTGCCTGAGAGCTTTCTCCTGTTGCTGGAGCCATCTTTGTTGCCCCTGTGAAAGGCCAGATGGACCAGGGAATGACTGTCGCTCAGGAGTAGCTTTCTACATGGCTGGCAGGAGCTAGTGCATATACTTCCCATCACATGCATTTGACTCTTGCTTGGGATAACAGCAAGGCACATGTCCTGTACTGCCTTCTAGACTTTCTCTCCAATGAAAAATTTCCAGTAGCCCACCATAGACACTAGTATCCATTTTCAGCTATCTCCCCTTTCTTTCTTTTACTCATTTCTTTAGATTCTTGTTCCATCTAGGAGAATCCAAACAAATCCATAATGTAATTTTGAGGTTCTGGTAATAATTTGCTAATAATAAATTCCTTTCTAAAACAACAAGGTTTTTTCCCATTGATTTTCCACTTGCTAACTTTCTCTTGTTAAAAAATCTTATGCTTAATATTGATTTCAGCTCAAAGAAAATTAAAGATCATAAGCAAATAATCAAAGAAAACATCCAAATTAAAAACAAACCATGATTATCTCACTCACTTTAAGCAAAAATGCTCTCTGCTTTAGCATAATAGTTAATAGCCAAGGTCAAGTCTTTTATAATCACAGGAATATAATTCAACATTTTCACAAGCAGAAATAAATATACAAACCTATATGAGCAGCTTTTCTACATTATGAACTACTAGCTCAAATTTTAGAGTCAGTATGCTGCTGCTAAGTCACTTCAGTCGTGTCTGACTCTGTGCGACCCCACAAACGGCAGCCCACCAGACTCCCACGTCCCTGGGATTCTCCAGGCAAGAACACTGGAGTAGGTTGCCATTTCCTTCTCCAGTGCATGAAAGTGAAAAGTCAAAGTGAAGTCGCTCAGTCGTTTCTGACTCTCAGCGACCTCATGGACTGCAGCCCACCAGGCTCCTCTGTCCATGAGATTTTCCAGGCAAGAGTACTGGGTGGGATGCCATTGCCTTCTCCAGAGTCAGTATAAGACCCACTAAAATACTCTAGGGCAATGCAGGTATTTTCTTTTTCCACATCCTAATCCTTAGATGCTCAGATGCTCATTCCTGTCTGACTCCTTGTGACCCTATGGACTGTAGCCCACCAGGCTCCTCTGTCCATGGAATTTTCCAGGCAAGAATATTAGAGTGGGCTGCCATTTCCTACTCCAGGAGATCTTCCCAACCAAGATCAAACCCACAGCTCCTGTGTCTCTTGCATTGGAAGGCAGGTTCTTTACCAGTGTGCCACCTGAGAAGACTCTAACCCTTATACATGGAAATATTTAAGATGAAAGATAATTAGTCTCTCCTTATATCTCATTTTTTCCTCTTTTGAGTTGTTATTCTTCAGTTGCTCAGTCATGTCCAACTCTTTGTGACCCTATGGGGTATAGCATTCCAGGCTTCCCTGTCCTTACCATCTCCTGGAGATTGCTCAAACTTATGTGCTTTGAATCGGTGATGCCATCCAACTGTCTTGTCTTCTCTCACCTCCTTCTCCTCCTGCCTTCAATCTTTCCCACCATCAGGGTCTTTTCCAATGAGTTGGCTTTTTGCATCAGGGGGCCAAAGTATTGAAGCTTCAGCGTCAGCATTGGTCCTTTCAATGAATATTCAGCAGTGATCTCCTTTAGGATTGACTGGTTTGATCTCTTTATAGTCCAAGGGACTATCAAGAGTCTTCTCCAACACCACAGTTCAAAACCATCAGTTCTTTGGCTTTCAGCTTTCTTTATGGCCCAACTCTCACATCCATACATGACTACTGGAAAATTTATAGCTCTGTCTAGATGAACCTCTTGGGAAGAGGGAGATTTCTTTGATTCACTGGTTCTGAACCAGTTCTGACTAGTTCACCAGCTTCTCATTTGAAGTCAGCCTGTTTTTAGGTTGTATGACTTCCAGTGCGAGGCTTCCTCTCCAGAAGTTCCTGGGGGTTGTCCACACTACAGCTTACTGAGAAGATGACTGTCAATTCAAGATTGAAGGAGGAGTAAATCCACTCAGCTAGTGACCAAAAGTTTCCTTCTCAATATTACTATCAGTTAAAAATATTTTCATTCCCATCTGTTTAACTCCTACATATATCTCCTTCATGTTTGAACATAGAAGGAAAGAAAATGATGTTATTTACTGTCCCCGTAAAATCATAAACAGTTGACCAAGAATCTCTGGGGATGTTAACCAGCTCCACAGAGAATTTTGAGGCACTGTAGGTTTTGAGAATTCTGAAAGACAAATGATTTATAAACACACAATATACTTTTCTGTATATGTGCTCAAATTCAAAATTTAAATCTGAAAAATTTGAAAATTTTATGTAAATTTTCTTCAGTTATGGACTAGGAATGGTTAAAATCATTACTTTAAAATTATAATTTTATTATACTTACATGTACAATTTAATTATAATTAATTAAATTAAGGAGAAGGAAATGGCAACCCACTCCAGTGTTCTTGCCTGGAAAATCCCAGGGACGGGGGAGCCTGGTGGGCTGCTCTCTATGGGGTCGCACAGTCAGACACGACTGGAACAACTTAGCAGCAGCAGGGCAAAAATACACTTAATAAAACTTTAAATTTTAAGTGAAATAGTTTCAAAGCTAAAATGTTTGCCATTCTGTCAATATACTCAATGCTGTCTAGTATACTAGAGAGTACTCTTCAGGTTCTGATCAAAATTACCTTGATAATGGAGAAATCTTCCCTCAATGTATACATCTTCATTGAAAATGTCCCTTCCACCTATCCTGGTCAGTGAGTTTTCATGCATCCTTGCATCTGGGAGGGTTAGTCAGTTGAGATGAACTTAGAAAATAGAGTAGTATTTATTTTTGTGAATGTTTACATATCAGAGGAGCTAGAAACTGAGACTTTCCTACTTGTACTGTATCCAGGGCTTTCTTCCTTTTTCTAAAGAAGGATTTTTTCCTCTAGATCTTTCTCTGAACGTTTCCCTGAAACTCTTGTTCTCTAATTTAGGGAATGGATAAACTGCTATGCAAGTATTTCTATCTTAGGCTAAAGCCAGTGCCATCTCTAGCACTTGATTTTGTTTTGTGTTATCTGGTGAAGTAAAATAATTACTAAGAGAGGAACTAATGAGAGACTCACAAAGGAGAACAAAACATAGAAAGTACATAAATTAATACTTCATAATATAACACAATCATGCTAAAGAGAAGCTAAAATAAATAAGATTTGCTTTATAAATTTCAAAACATATTCTAGTTAAAACAGAACAGATGATGAGAAACAATCTATATAAATATGTGTGCACATATTTCTGAGCTCAGTAACGTATCTACTTATTTACTCCTCCCTCCATTTCTACTACCCTCCTTTTTGATCTCTTCATACATATTATTCAAGGGTAAGCAAAGGGCCAGAGAGTCAATATTTCAGTACTTACAGGCATACAGTCCTTGTCACAACTACTTAATTATATTTGGTTACACAAATGCAGCCATATAAAAGACATAAAAAATACGAGTGTGTGTCATTAAAACGTTATTTATCAAAACAGTTTGGAGGGATAGATGTTGTTGACTCTTGATGTAATTTAATATAGTATAATAAAAAAGAACAAAAGTGTGGATAATTTAATAAATGGCAAGTAATACTTACCAAATCCCCACTAAACATCCACAAACAACTTCTAGATGATAAAGAAATAAATTCTGAATATTTAGCAGAATATCCTAAGAAAATTTTGGATTGTTTCATTTAAAAATTGAAAACGTGGTTTCTTCTGAGTCTTGACAGCAAATATGACTGTAGTGCAGCTTCTTGGGCTCTAAAATCACTGCAAATGATCAGTGCAGCCATGAAATTAAAAGACACTTGCTCTTTGTGAAAGGTTGTAGCTGAGCCATGAAAGACCTGGAATTTTTGGCTTTTAGAGGGAAAGAATTCAATCTGGGACCAGTGACGAGGCTTGATTGCTCAGAGATTTTGTGTAATAAACTTTTTTTAAAGTATAAAAGAGATAGAGAAAGCTCCTGACATTGACATCAAGAGGGCAGAAAGAGTGCCCCCTGTTAGCCTTTCAGTCCATTCAGTCGCTCAGCCGTGTCCGACTCTTTCAGACTCCATGGGCTGCAGCACTCTAGGCTTCCCTGTCCATCACCTGGAGTTTACTGAAGCTCATGTCTGTTGAGTTGGTCACACCATCCAACCATCTCATCCTCTGTCATCCCCTTCTCCTCCCGCCTTCAATCTTTGCAAGCAGCAGGGTCTTTTCCAATGAGTCAGCTCTTCACATCAGGTGACCAAAGTATTGGAGTTTCAGCTTCAGCATCCGTCCTTCCAATGAATATTCAGGACTGATTTCCTTTAGGATGGATTGGTTGGATCTCCTTGCTGTCCAAAGGACTCTCAAGAGTCTTCTTCAACACCACAGTTCAAAAGCATCAGTTCTTCAGCACTCAGCTTTCTTTATTTTCCAACTCTCACATCCACACATGACTACTGGAAAAACCATAGTTTTGACTAGACAGACCTTTGTTGACAAAGTAATGTCTCTGCTTTTTAATATGCTGTCTAGGTTGCTCATAATTTTTCTTCCAAGAAGCAAGAGTCTTTTAATCAGTAGCATGTTATATACCTATCAGCAAGCTGTTAATTAGAGAAAGGAGATGTCTCAAAACTCAGAGTGGCACCAGGCCCATCACCCACAACATGCATTTTGAGAATATTGGCACCAAGTGAGTCATCCCAGGCCATAAAATGATTGACATGAATCTTGAAGAAAGGCAGGTTTCTGAGTAAATATATAGATTCATTAACATAGATTAGGAGAACACTGTATAGTAAAACATTCAGGTTTGTTGAGCCCTTATCTATTCTAAGTCTTAACCTGAACCTGCTTGAAAAAAGGCGGAGACTAGGGTAAATACATAGTTCATTAACATAGCTTAAGTCAAACATTTCCATAAGAAAAATGCATTGGTCAGCTTAAGGTTTTCAGAAAGTTCAGTTCAGTTGGAGCCAGGTGTTCTCATGGCAATACAGAATTTGAAGAGAAACTTTTTAATTTTTATAAAGAAGAGGAAAAAAAATCTAATGCTTATAGGTTGTTTCCTCTTGCACTTAGAGAGAGAAAAAATGTCTGACACTTGCAGCCTTTTTCCTCTCTTTGGAGACCCCTGGCATTCCTGCCTGCTACCCTCTCAATTGGAAGAAAATCTATGACCAACCTAGACAGCATATTAAAAAGCAAAAACATTACTGACAAAAGTCCATCTAATCAAAGTTATGCTTTTTCCAGTAGTCATGTATGGATGTAAGAGTTGGACCATAAAGTTGAGTGCCAAAGAATTGATGCTTTTGAACTGTGCTGTTGGAGAAGACTCTTGAGAGTCCTTTGGACTGCAAGGAGATCCAACCAGTCCATTGCAAAGGAAACCAGTCCTGAATATTCATTGGAATGACTGATGCTGAAGCTGTAACTCCAATAATTTGGCCACCTGATGGGAAGAACTGACTCATTGAAAAAGACTCTGATGCTGGGGAAGATTGAAGGCATGAAGAGAAGGGGATGACAAAGGATGAGATGGTTGGATGGCATCACTGACTCAATGGACATGAGTCTGAGTAAGCTCTAGGAATTGGTGATGGACAGGGAAGTTTGGCATGCTGCAGGTAGCAAAGAGTCAGACATGACTGAGTGACTGAACTGAAATGATAATAAATGTGATAGTAATCATATTTTTTAAATCTTTTCAGGTATAATGGCATTTTTATGATGTTACGGAGACTTTATGGTTTAGAGATCCACATAAAAATATTAGTGGAGGAAGCCATGTGTCTGGAACTGCTTCAGAATAGCCTGAGAAGAGAAGAATGAATGAGATTGTAGTTGTAGCAGGATTGACAGTGCTCTGATTGTTGTTGGGGATAGGTGATGTGTATAATAGGATGCATTTTCCAGCTTTTCTACTTTTAAGTATCAAAATTCTGCATAATAAAACGTTGGAAGTGAAAGTGAAAGTCACTCTATGTGTTGGACTCTTCGAGACCCCATGAGCTATACAGTCCTTTTAATTCTCCAGGCCTGAATCTGGAGTGGATAGCTGTTCCTTTCTCCAGGGAATTTTCCCAACCCAGGGACTGAATCCAGGTCTCCCATATTGCAGGTGGATTCTTTGCCAGCTGAGCCACCTGAGTAGCCTAATAAAAGGTTAACTGTATTAAATATACCTAGGCTCATTTTTAGATGTACTGACTCAATAGATCTCGGGTAAAATCTTCACATTATATTTTAAGTAAGCTACAAGTTGCATCTGATATACACCATATTAACTTTTAGGTATACCAAAAATATATTTTAGTGCATAATATTCATTTTTCTACTATTTCAGTTATATCTATGTGGAACATTCATGAAGCCCATCATGATGAACCATCTAAGTAAGCAAGCTAAATATATATGTATATTTTTTCTTTTCATAGATTGAAAGATAGTCTTAGTAAATCAATTGCAAACATATGTTGTAATTTTATAAATGTAAATAATCAAAAGGAGATATTCAATTTATTGCTTTGATGAAATGCAGTATCCTCAAAAATAAGACTTTCTAGTGGAAACAGTGTCAGACTTTATTTTTTGGGGCTCCAAAATCACTGCAGATGGTGACTGCAGCCATGAAATTCAAAGACGCTTACTCCTTGGAAGAAAAGTTATGATCAACTTCGACAGCATATTCAAAAGCAGAGATATTACTTTCCTGACTAAGGTCCGTCTAGTCAATCTATGGTTTTTTCAGCGGTCATGTATGGATGTGAGAGTTGGACTGTGAAGAAGGCTGAGCGCCAAAGAATTGATGCGTTTAAACTGTGGTGTTGAAGACTCTTGAGAGTCCCTCGGACTGCAAGGAGATCCAACCAGTCCATTCTGAAGGAGATCAGCCCTGGGATTTCTTTGAAAGGAATGATGCTAAAGCTGAAACTCCAGTACTTTGGCCATCTCATGCAAAGAATTGACTCATTGGAAAAGACTCTGATGCTGGGAGGGATTGGGGGCAGGAGGAGAAGGGGATGACCGAGGATGAGATGGCTGGATGGCATCACTGACTCGATGGAATGAGTCTGAGTGAACTCCGGGAGTTGGTGATGCACAGGGAGGCCTGGCATGCTGCAATTCATGGGGTCGCAGAGTCGGACACGACTGAGCGACTGAACTGAACTGAACTGATCCTTAAAAATCTTATAATAAAAGGTTGAGAAGATCTATTTCCCATCCATATAAGAAGTCTGTTGGGAGAAAGCAGTAGGAAAGAAAAACCGCGTAGTTGAATAAATATGTAGACACAGAATTAATAAATAAGTAGCATTCAAACACTTTTATTGAACACTTTGACAAGATGTAATCAGTTGTATACATTGAACTGATAATGAATGAAAAAAGTGACAGCTGCAGTCAGTGTTTTATAATTCTGCTTATATTTAAGTTACTTACATTTTTTTTTTTTAATTACCACTGCCCATATTCCAACTCCCATAAAAGGGGTGCCATCAATCTGAAGTGGGGCCGAATATTAGTATATTTTAGAGTTCTGCAGATGATTGTGATATGCTGCCTTGGCTGAGACATTTTTCTGCAGAGAAAAGGACTCTCTATTTGAACAAGAACTTTGAACAGAGAACATGGTGTCACCTTGGAGTGCTTTATATCTTGATTAAAAAAAAAAGTGGGAGATTTCACAATCTATTCAACATCTGAAGAGTGTGAATTAGTTAATTAATTGAAATCTTGTCCTTGGTGTTAATTTTTATTTATGTATTTTTACTGCTGACCTACATATAATGTGACAAAATATTTACCAAATATATGCTCTACTTAGATAGCTCTTTGAATGCCATGTTGAATAAGATGAGTCAAACTTATTCCTTGCCTCCATGGAGAGTTTAATCCAGGCCAAAGCTATACATGTAACCAAGCAACCAACATAAGTGGACTGACTGAGAACTATATGAGGGCTTCTACCAAGAGCTAGGAAGCATCACGATGAGTAAAAGATTAATTTCCAGTATATTCAATCCAAACTAATAAAACAAGTAAGTAAATATGTGTGGGCATGTTGATTTCAGATTCTGATAAATTAACAGGTAATATGATGAAGACGTTGAATGGAGAGTTATTTTTCATGGGGTTCTGGAAGAAGCTGCTCTTAAATGTCCTACCTGAAGAGAAATGACAAATCAGCCATGTGGAGATATGGGGAATTATTTTCTAAGCAGTAATATTAGCCTCATAAAATATAACCCAGAAAAGAGCCTGGCACAACTCATGGACAGTGGAGAGCATTATGGATGGAGCTTATTGAACAAGAGGCAAAGAAACAGAAATGAAAAAAAAGGTCAGTGAAATAACAAAAAGTCAAATCAGGTAGTGGCTTTAGGCCACAGTAAAGATGTATTATTTGTTTTATTTTGTTTTTCCTTAAGGGCATTGGAAAGCCTTTTAACAGTTCTAAACAAGGAAGTGACATGATCTGATTTATAATTTTGAAAGGTCACCCTGGCTTCAGTACAGAGAAAGTATTATAAGGTCAGAATGGAAGTAGTGAACTTAGGTAAAAGATAATTGCTATATTCCATGGAAAAATTATAAATCTATTGCAAAGCATAATGAATTAAGAACTAGTCTGGAAGTAGAAACCTACACTAGTGTGAGTGCAGAAATAATATTTATAAAATTTACAGACTATACCAATAGAGAATACAGAATTATTAATTATTTAATTATGGAACTCAAAAGCTTATCTAGTTGATAAATTCTGAGACATTATTCTAGGCTTTTGAAAGCATATTAAAACGATTTCTTCATCTAATGGTTATAAGTCTTCCACAGCTTTGAATCAGTCTTTGCATGTTAGTGTCATAAGATGAAGATACATGTCATAGTATGAATTGAGATTTTATAAAAACATAGAATCACCTGGAGAGTTTTAGCAGAGTTATTTGATTTTATTTCTGCTTATAAAAGGTCTATTGTCTAAGAGAAGCAAAAACTGAAAAAGGATTAGTCCTTTTCTTTTTTTAAAAAAATATGTACATATTTATTCATTTTGAGCTGTGCTGGTCTTTGCTGAGGCTGTGCGCTTTCACTACTTGTGGTGAGTAGTGCTGCTGGTTCTGTCAGTGCTTGGGATTAGTAGTTGTGGTACACAGGCTTAGTTGCCCCATGGCAAGGGGAATCTTCCTGGATCAGTGACTGAACCTGTATCCCTGGCACCTGCAGATGGATTGTTAACCTCTGGACCACCAGGGAAGTCCAGTATTACCTTTTTGAAATTATAAATGAGATGATATAACTTCCTTGCTTAGAATTAATAAAACCAGATCAGAGGTGATGCTATCCCAGGCTCTTGTAGAGAGTGTAAGAAGTGATAGGATACATTTTGGAGGAAGATCCAAATGGATTAGAAGCAGGAAATGAAAGAAAGAACTCAAATATAACTCCTTACATTTTATAATAAATAACTGGAAAATTGTTAATGCCATAAGTTAAAGTGGAGAAAGCTAGGGACAGAAACATTTTCTTTAGAGAGAAATAGGAATTCTATTTTGGGCATGCTAAATTTACAGTGTCTTAAGAACCAAGTAGCAATTATAAGAATTGGACATAGACTATAGAGATCAAGAACATATTAGGGATCTGAGATGTAGATTAAAGCCACAGATTTGAAATAAATTATCAGGGCATAAACAAAGTCCAGGGGGACGAGTAAAGACATATTCCTTGGGTTCTTTAATATTTAAGAGGAAGATAACCGAAAAGGAGTCTTCAAGGAAGCAATCTATGATGTAGGCAGAGAACCTGAGAAGTTTATTAGCCTAGAATTCAGGGGATAAAAGTTTTTCAAGAAGCCAGTTTTGATACGATAAAGAAAATGCTGCTAAGATATACTAAATAAATCTTGCTAATTTCTCCATCCAAGGACAGAGACTAAATAAGAATTAACTGGAAAGATCAACGCTTAATATATAAGGTAACCACAAATTTCCTTAAAGTTTCATTTGCTGACAACAATGAGACTAAACCTCCAAACATCTCAGCAGTGGTTGTAGCACTCTATTATACTCAGCCATTCAGCTACACAGACTCTGGATTAGTCAATTCTGTGACTCATTTGCATTTTGCACCAGTCAGCTAGCAGAAGGGAGACAAGAGACAAAGAGAGACAGGGAGAAGGAGGGAGGAAGAAGAGAAGAAGGAAAGAAAAAAAAAAAGAGAAATAGGATCTTTTTAGCCTTTTAATTACCCTGACCAGGAAACAATATATCAACTTTGTCTTCTTTCCACTGGAAATAACTAATCAGTATGGCAAGTGCAGTGAGACATTTTATCAACTGATGTGTCCTGCAATAGGAAATGAGTTTAACAGTTTTTAGCAAGTCTCTGTTACACAAATATTTTTTAATCGCTTAAATATCTTTATTTCATTCTATGAAAATATTGGAATGTTATCCAATGGTTATTTAGGTTGGTACTTTTAATCCAATAGATATGATCTCTTTGCTTCTTCTTCACCATTACAGACATTCACAATTATGCTACTATGTGATTTAAATGACTTGATTTGTTAATTAAATTTTGGAAATAACTAATCAGTATGGCAAGTGCAGTGAGACATTTTATCAACTGATGTGTCCTGCAATAGGAAATGAGTTTAACAGTTTTTAGCAAGTCTCTGTTACACAAATATTTTTTAATCGCTTAAATATCTTTATTTCATTCTATGAAAATATTGGAATGTTATCCAATGGTTATTTAGGTTGGTACTTTTAATCCAATAGATATGATCTCTTTGCTTCTTCTTCACCATTACAGACATTCACAATTATGCTACTATGTGATTTAAATGACTTGATTTGTTAATTAAATTTACCAGATGCCCTGGAATTCATTTAATTCACAAATAAAATATACTTTGTATACTGTTAATTTTGCAACACTATTGCTTTTCCATCACCACAATGTATTTATCACATTGCAAAACTATCTTCAAGTTCTGTTATTTCAACCAGAATATTGTCATCATATAATGAGAGTAAATATAAATATTTTAATGGTAATATTATGTCTTATATGGTCAGTTTAAAAATTCATCACATTATGGGAAATTTGCTGAGTGGTAAATAAGAACAAATAAGTAGGAAAGATTCTGCTGGTTAACAGACACTTAAATTAGAGTTTTTAATAAAATTATTTGCATTTTCAGTATTCAATAAGAGGCTTCCTAACAATTTGACTAATAAAAAGTTAAATAAATTAAAAATAATGTATCTGCAGACTTCTGTTTCACATCATTGGATACACCAATAGTGAAGATTTTAACTTGAGCACATCATTACTTTGAATTATAGTATTTGAAAAGAGATTTTTAAAAACTGTACTATTATATTTATGGAAAATGTCCCCCAAAGATCTGNATAAGAGACTACTATCAGCAATTATATGCCAATAAAATGGACAACTTGGAAGAAATGGACAAATTCTTAGAAAAGTACAACTTTCCAAAACTGAACCAGGAAGAAATAGAAAATCTCAACAGACCCATCACAAGCACGGAAATTGAAACTGTAATCAGAAACCTACCAGCAAACAAAAGTCCAGATCCAGACGGCTTCACAGCTGAATTCTACCAAAAATTTTGAGAAGAGCTGACACCTATCCTATTCAAACTCTTTCAGAAAATTGCAGAGGAAGGTAAACTTCCAAAAGATCTGTTTAGGTGAATGGTGGTACTAATGACTCACTGAAACTGTTTTAAATGATTATATTTAGCACTGATGAATTAGCTTCAGTTGCCCTAATAACAGCTAGCTTTTCCCACACAATTTAAAAATAATTAGCAAAAGTAACATAGGCAGCCAACACCTATAATAGGCATTATATAATATGAATCAACTGTATCCAATCTAACATTGTTATTAATATCATTCTCATATCAATCATTAGAAACAACAATGGATTACAGAATGGGTATATACAGGTTAGACAGTGTGCTGCTGTTCACTTTCTTATTTTTCCTAAATCAGTGTCATTTTGAATTGATTTAAGAAATTGCTCACCCAGTTAGTGATATAATATCAAATATTCCCTCAGTCAGACATTACTATCTTAAGACAAAAACTACAGAATTAAGTAATTTATTTGAAAAATTTATTCCACAGTATGAATTAACCTGCTATACATGTTTTTCTCAAATATAAATTTAAACATATCTATTTATATCTATATGCTTGTATGCTAAAATCTATGTGTAAGGACATAAATGCATGTATCCATATATATAAATATGTAAACAATATATGTATGTGTACATGTATAGTACATCTATATTCAAGTAAGTATATATGTGTATTGTGTATATACATGTATGTGTATTCAAATAAAGAACAGAAAAATATAAGAATGAGCAATCACAAAAGATTGGGTTAAGTGAGGACCAAGAAACTAGGTCATGGTAACTTCCACCTAAAATTCCATAAAATGACACAATAAATGTAAAAGCGAACAAATGCACTTTAAACAGCACAGGGATATATAAAGTGCCATTACCAAATAAAGAGACAGGAAATGGGATTAGGTATTTTAAAAATGTAGCATATAATGGCACAAATGCATTAAGGATAAAATACATTAAGAATTAACTGCATTGAGAATAAACTTCTTAGCACTTAAGCAAGCTAGAAGTCTAGTCTAATTCATACAAGAAGTGGCAGAGGGCCCATCTGGAAAAACAAACTGGTTGACCTCACCCTCTCTTGGATTTGTGCTAAGCAATAAGTAAAAATGTCATTAACCCAGGGGTTAAGCAATTAGTGTGGAAATTGGACCTGTAGAATCGAAACAGTGTCTCAATAACTGCTAAGTAGATAACAACCACCTTGGAAGACAGTCATCTAGAAACTGAAACAATCATGTAACACATCTTACCGCTGTTCTTATTCTACTATGGATTGAGCTGACATGTAAATTACAATTACCACTTTAAAACAGTATGCACGCCATTAACAGCTATAAAATAATAGATTATCTTACACTGTATGAGCTTCTCTTGAGACTCAGCTGGTAAAGAATCTGCCTGCAGTGCAGGAGACCTGGGTTCAATCCCTGAGTTGGGAAGATTCCCTGGAGAAGGGAAAGGCTATCCACTCCAGTATTCTGACGTAGAGAATTCCATGGACTGTATAGACATGGGGTCACAAAGAGTCGAACATGACTGAGCGAACTTCACTTTCACTTTATACTGTATAGAAACAATAAGAGAGAGACACCAGGTCAGACAAATAGAAACCATGGTTTAAGCAAAAAATTAGTAATATGAACAGGTTAATGATAGAATAAATACCAATACTCTCCAAATTAAACTAATCACATGCATCAAATCTCATACAGAACTAATGCAAGAGGGATTGTGGACAATGTGTAAAATATTAAATAATAAAGATTCCCAGTGAAAATGTAAGAAAATCTATTAATGATAATAGAGGAGACAATAATCATTTAAGTCGGACTCAAATATAGCTACTATAAAGGAAAATTTGACAAGGTGGTCTTAACCTGAATAAAACCATTTTCATCAAAATATACAATTAACAGAATTACAGTGCAGGCCAAAATCTGGGAGAAGTTCTTTGCAATACTGATAGTACACCAAGAAAGTAGGCCTGGAATACTTCAAGAGATGTTACAAATCAACAAGACAATTTTCTAAAAATGGACAAAGTCTTGGAGAGGCACTTAACAAATGAAGATACCTAAATGACCAATGGGTTACAAGGTGTTCACCATCGTTAGTTATCAGAGAAAACTTAAAACATCAATAATATACTTCTTTAACTCTCACCACATTGACTAAAAGGAACAAGAAAAGTCTTCAAAGCTAAAGTTATACAATGAATACTTATTTTAGTGAGCTTGGATTTCTTCTCAGGGCTTTATAATTTTTGTCTGCCTTATGAATATTTCTTTAAAAGTGATGCATTAATGACCACAGCCTGGACTTCTCTGTCTATCAATAATACTAAAAGCTTGTTTTCATAAAATGCACTCATCCCATGCTTATCATGTAGCACCAGCTTACTGCTTCCGATGATTTCACTGCATTGGTGCTCTACATGTTTGTCCCAGTTGGGGGGGCAAACCCGCGGAAACACAAGATACTAAAGAATTACCTGTTCATGTCAATAGTTGCAGACACACTACATTCATGCTTTCCCGATTACCTTTAGGAGAACCAATTTTAGTTTATTTTTCATGGTGTTTCAATTATGGATACAATGAAAAGCAATAACTAGAGGAATAATGACATGTTTGAGGTCATGACAATGTCAAAATTTTTGAATACTCTCTCTTTTGTTACTTAGATCTTTATAGACAGTAGCAAATAGTCTGAAAGCAGACCCATAGCCAATCTCTGAGTATTGGTACTCTAAATTACACAGGAAAGGGTGATTATGATCTCAGGACAAAATAGATGACACAATGAAGTTAAGAGTTTTGGGAGGAGGTTTTAATGTAAGTTATTTGCAAATGTATGGGCAAGAAAAAAAAAAATAATAACCAGAATCTCTATTACAGACGACAATTTTAGTCTCATACTATTTAAATATATTAAATAAGGCTTCATAGCAAATAAACTCTTGATCTATGATTTAACTTAATCTGACCGAGCTGAAAGAAAATATTAATATGAGGTGATCTTTTGAGGAACTTTAATTGGACACCTAGAGCATGTAAAATCAAGGGATGATAGACTATTTTAGTAATCTATAAGTAAATGTAAAATAACAGGATAAACTGAACACATAGGTACTAAAGAGACTAAAAGAGGGTAATCAGAAGAAAATAGTGAAAAATTGGTGAAGCTAATTAACATAAATTGATTTGAGATATTCCTGAGTGCCAGAGTATGTCAGAAGAATGTGCTGAAAACATCAGTTCAGTTCAGTTCAGTCGCTCAGTCGTGTCCGACTCTTTGCGACCCCATGAATCGCAGCAGGCCAGCCTCCCTGTCCATCACCATCTCCCGGAGTTGACTCAGACTCTCGTCCATTGAGTCGGTGATGCCATCCAGCCATCTCATCCTCGGTCGTCCCCTTCTCCTCCTGCCCCCAATCACTCCTAGCATCAAAGTCTTTTCCAATGAGTCAACTCTTCGCATGAGGTGGCCAAAATACTGGAGCTTCAGTTTTAGCATCATTCCTTCCAAAGAAATCCCAGGGTTGATCTCCTTCAGAATGGACTGGTTGGATCTCCTTGCAGAGTCTTCTCCAACACCATAGTTCGAAAGCATCAATTCTTCTGTGCTCAGCCTTCTTCACAGTCCAACTCTCACATCCATACATGACCACAGGAAAAACCATAGCCTTGACTAGACGGACTTTAGTCGGCAAAGTAATGTCTCTGCTTTTGAATATACTATCTAGGTTGGTCATAACTTTTCTTCCGAGGAGTAAGTGTCTTTTAATTTCATGGCTGCAGTCACCATCTGCAGTGATTTTGGAGCCCAAAAAAACAAAGTCTGACACTGTTTCTACTGTTTCCCCATCTATTTCCCAAGAAAATGAGTCCTGATAAACTGAAATATGTCATCAGAAAATTCATCAAGGGTGATTCAGCAATTCATACTTGGAAGTATACAAAGATTCTCTCAATCAACGCGAAGGGTGCAAGCTGGAAAATAACGAGAGATTACTCAGAAGTAGCTTTCAGAGCAGCAGATCTCAGACTAAATAAGCATGATTAAAAGGATCTCTGGCAGAAGGTCTCTTTTACGGTGCACATAGTTTTGACTTCTTTACTCGTTACTTTTCTATTGGTGAATAGTAAAAAGAACCATGAGTTTTCATGTTCAAAATAAATCAGGAATAATAGAATTTATTACTACTCTCATTCCAATAATTAGCTGAGGAAATTCATTCTGAAGTTTAATGGGGTCTTTGAGAAAATTTGCTAAAAAACAGAATCATAGCCTTTCAAAGTTTACCATTTTCCCCAACTGTCACTCTACCATGAATATTTATTTTCATTAATTTTGAAAAATTAGATGTAAAATATTTGTTAGATAATAGTGTATGTCTCAATTTGTTGAAAGTGAAAGTGAAGTCACTCAGTCCTGTCCGACTCTCTGTGACCCCATGGACTGTTGCTTACCAGGCCCCTCCATCCATGGGATTTTCCAGGCAAGAATACTTGAGTGGGTTGCCATTTCCTTCTCTAGGAGATCTTCCCGATCCAGGGTTTGAACCCAGGTCTCCCACATTGTAGGCAGATGCTTTACCGTCTGAGCTATGAGGGAAGTCCCCTCAATTTGTTAACTAAAGTGTAAAATAAACTAACTTACGCAGTTAATTGAGATTTAATAAGAATAGCATATTGGTTAAATAATAAATCACAAGAACTTTGAATTAAAGACTTTTACCAGGAAAACGTAATGAACTCTTAAAATGAATTAATGTTCCAGTCCTGAGGATTTACAAAAATCTTTATTAGTCAAACACACCATTACACAATTTATTCTAGTTAAAGAATTATAAAAATGTTTATAGTTTTCTCAAATAAATGGTATAGGAGATGGTAATCCTTTTCTGTAATTTGCTGCTAAAAACATAAAGCTTAAAATGTTACAGTGTTGTTATAGTAAATCCCAAAGATTGAAGGTTCAATTATCAGCCTAGATACACTAAAATGCTGGGTTTATTGTGTCATAGAGATTCTATAAACAAAAGTTACGTATTTATATATTTTCAATTTACTTTATGTAGGGTTTTAGTGTAGCCTCTTAAGATTGTCAAGGGGCTTCCCAGGTGGCACTGGAGGTAAAGAATCCACCTGCCAATGCAGGAGACACAAAAGACGTGGTTTTGATCCTTGAGTCGGGAATATTCCCCGGAGGAGGAAATGGCAACTCATTCCAGTATTCTTGCCTAGAAAATTCCATGGACAGAGGAGCCTGGTAGGCTATAGTCAATGGAGACACAGAGTCAGATGCGACTAGCAACTAAACACAAGATTGTCCAGATATGTTCATTTGTTACTAATAAAATAGTGAATTATAGCACAGCATTTTAAAGTGTTTGATGAATTTTAACCTTTTTCTCATCATCAAGAGCTTTGGTTTCATGCCCTACATGTACATTATCAGTCAAATCTTGTTTTAACAATATATGATAGTGAATGAAAAAATGAATTTAACTGTTAGCGTGACACATTGTAACATATTTACCATTTGCAATATTTTATTAACTTTGAAAAGTACAGATCATAAAAGTTAAGCATATTGGGACAATTTAAAATGTAACTAAACATAAAGCCAACCAGGTGATATTACAAATCATGTGTTTTCAATTAGATGCCCATAGTTTGCACGTTAATTTAGTTAGACCAATGTATCCGCATCATCAACAAAAATATTCATCATCATTATCACTTTTCAGCTGGCAGAAATTAGCAGCAGATGTTATGGAAGTTTTCCATGTTTATATTCAGAGATGTTCAACATTCCCTTGTGAATTCAAAATAGCAAAACACAATGAATCATGTCCTCACAGTCATAGCAAACCATATTTTGCATCATAATAACAATTTGTCTAATGAAAATTCATCTCAAATTTGTTTCCCCTCAAAGGTAAGGAAGCTAAAGAACAGTTGGGTTCAATAAAAATGCTCTCCATATTTCTCAGACTAAAAATAAAAAGTTTTGTTCATATAATATTCTTCATAATCCAATAAACTAGCTAGATCTCTATTGTACTATTCTGTTGTTCTGCTTATATATTAGAAAAATATTTATTTAGGCTTATACTCATTTACTACCACCTTCTTAAAAATTAATGAAGACTAATTTTTTGCTTGTTTGTAAATTTATCAAATACAGTGTTAAACAGGGCAAGTAAATATTTTAAAAGGGCAAATATAATGAAATACCCCAAGGTTATTATGAGACAACTAAAATGAGCTTCTAACTACAATTTAACAATGAACTCAGCACTAAATTTTCTCCTAGCAAAGCCAAAAAGGAGCTCATTTTATAAACATACACATTTTTCTGATATTAATTTTGAGAAGTAATTGCTGTGTGAGTCTTGATATAAGAAGATACGAGTAATGTGATGGATAACACCTTTAACAGTTTCCAGAAGAAATAAAAGTGCTTTCTAAATGATACAACTTTTATCAACAGTGATAAACACTGAAAAATAATAACATTTTATTATAAATCCTAAGGGCACTGGGGGCAGTGAGAGGTTAGACTGGTTATATAAATTTCTGGTGATGTTAGTAAATAGAATATTAGAGAGTTCTATTTAGGAAGTTCTACGGTGGTTTCCCAAAGTTATTTCTTGGGGTATTTAATCACTAAGGTGCTCTGTGTTAAAGCTGTTTCTCGATGTCGACAGTCTTGATATGCTATCTGATCTAACTTTTCATAATTTATATTAGTATACTGACAACTACAAGAGATTCTGCCACAAAAAATCTGATTATATCTATAAATTCTACTTGTTTAAGTAATCATAAAACTTATTTTTCATAAAACATGTTTTAAACAAGTAACAGACTGACAGATTTGTTCAGTCATGTATGACTTTTTGCAACTCCACAGTCTGCAGCCTGCCAGGCTCCTCTGTCTATGAGATTCTCCAGGCAAGAATACTGGCATGGGTTGCCATTCCTTCTCTAGGGGATCTTCCTGACCCAGGGATAGAACCTGGGTCTCACGCTTTGTAGACAGATTCTTTACAGTCTGAGCCACCAGAGAAGTGATGTAACCCTTAAATACTATTCCAGAGAACGGATTTTGTAGCTTTGTGATATGGCAAGATTGATAACTGGCATGTGCCCAAATAAAGTAATTCAACTAAAACATTCAAACACAAAGAGTGGTGGTTATTTCATAGTTACTTTCTCTGATGTGTGCTGATCAATTTGGTGTTTTTCAGTGATTAAGAAGCTTTATACGAGGTGCAACATGGACATTTATCAGAAAGAGCTGGATTTGCACCCAAAAGGAACTTGTTTTTGTCTAGAATTGATCCACAGGGTTCTGTTGAGAGGAACTAATCTTTAAACAAAAATTAAAAAAAAAAAAAAAAGAATTTACAGGGGCTTTCAATTTGCTTAAATCCTTTTTTGGGGGGGGAAAAAAGTGCTTGAAATTATCTTACACTGGATTCCCTAGAATCAAAATCTGATAAGGGGGGTAGTTCTAAGGTTTCTGTAAAGAAGTAAGGCAAGCAGGACAGGATGGATCATAAAGTTAAACAAAGATGGCTATTGAAAGAAAAAGTGTAGCCTCACCTTGATCCCGCCAGGGGCCCTATCACATGTCTGGAGGATGAGGTGAGGAGTGTGGCCCTTTCAGGCCTCTCCTGGAGGAAGCACGGAGCTGCAAACTGTAAAGGACCAACATTTGCTACCTGATAAAGGGCAGGAGAGGAATTTGAAGGGTACCATCTGCCAACAGCAGTTAGTAAAGGTGTATCTTAGCCTGCTACATTTGTTAATTAATGTATATATTTTTGGCTGTGCAAGGTCTTTGTTGCTGTGCAGGGGCTTGTCTAGTTGCAGTGAGCAGGGGCTGTCCTTCGTTGTGGTTTGGGCTCTGTTGCCTTAGTTTTGCTGCGCAGCATGCGGAATCTTCCAATCATGCATGCATGCTAAATCGATTCAGTTGTGTTTAGTCACGTTGACCCATGGACTGTGGCCCTCCAGGCTCCTCTGTCCATGGGATTTTCTAGGCAAGAATCTGGGAGGGGTTTGCCATTTCCTTCTCCAGGTGATCTTCCTGACACAGGGATTGAGCCCATGTTTCCTGCATCTCCTGTTTTACAGGTGGATTCTTTATCTGCAGAGCTGTTGGTTGTGTCCAACTTTGCAACCCTACAGACTATAGCCTGCCATACTCCTCTGTCTGTGGGATTTTCCAGGCAAGAATACTGGAGTGGGTTGCTGTACCCTCCTTCAGGGGATCTTCCTGACCCAGGGATAGAACCATGTTTCCTGAGGATCCTGCATTTCAGGTGGATTCTTTACTGCTGATCCACCAGGGAAACCTGGAATCTTCCCACATCAGGGATCTAACCCATGTCCCCTTTCTAGAACAGGTAGATTCTTAACCACTGAACTACCAAGGGCGTCCCATCTTTTTAAAAATAGTGCCATTGGCAGTTCATTAATAATACAAAGTTCAGAAATGATTTCTAAAGCAGTTATCGAACACGAGATCATCTCCAGTTTCTCACATGCAATGACATGTCTCTATTTCCATTCAAATAATTTATATTTAAATGCCACAGTTTCAACAAACTCAACATGCTGAAAGCTAAATTAATGAGTTACACATCCTACACTTGGACTGAACTTCCTCCACTGTTTCCACATCTCAGTAAGCACGACTGACATCCTAAAGAGGATACAATTAATATCTCTTTTTCAGTCCACACACCCCATCTACAGAAAAGTTCTCTTTTTTTATCTCTTGAATTCATTTAGTTTCATTTATTTCTTAGATACAAAATGTCAGTACAAACTATGATTATATCTAGCTAAGATTACGAAAAACATCTTATGTGTTTCACTGCACTTGGTCCTAATCCCTTTCGTATATTTCCACACTTGAGCTACAGCTACTAAATATCTTTCAAAAGAAAATAGATTTATACAGTCTTCACTCATAAAATCTGCTATTGCATTTCCATTGTTTTTAGGATAAAAATCACATCATCAACATGGCCTGTGGAATTTGTATTCTTTCCACATTTCTAGTCTCTTTTGGTTTTTATTTTTCTCTTTTTTCTGTGTATCTTGACCAATCTGGCCTTCCTTCAAGCCTTCAAATAATACATACTCCCTTCTATTTCATGGTCTTGACATATGTTGATTCCATCTATCTGGCATTCTGACTCTCTACACATGAATCCAAACACACACACTTACTCACACAAATATGTGTTCACCAGTGCACTTTTGAAAGTTAACCTTTTAATGTTCTTTATATCATACCTAAATCATCAGTTCCTCAGGACCACCCGATCAAATCATCTTGGTCTTACCTCCTGGCCACATTTACCTTAAAACATAATGTGGGATGCTCTGGAGATGTTCTGCAGTCTCATAAGCAAAATCTCGAAGTGTGAGAGAGTTAATGCTTCACAAGAAAGCTATCCACCAGTGTTCCTCCCATTGCTTCAGAAATAGATCTGAGGTTCTGCTCCTGGTATGGAGAGGAGGGAGGTTTGTTGTCAAAACAGTGAACAGGTATACAACACATCCTTATAATGGGTATATCATCTCCTGGCTTTGGCTTTGCTTCAGTCTCACTCATGACATACTCTGGTTCTCTAGCATCACTCTCCCAAACTAAACCCTTTATTTTAGTATTTAATTTCTGAAGTAGAACTTGGGCTATTCCAATTGGTACCTGTGTAGCTCTGGAAAGCCGCTCTTCAGATAAGATTCTGGAAGTGAATCACTCAAGAGCACATGAGCACATAGGCAGCATGACGGGTGGTGATTGGGTGGTGATAACACTTAGGATGCCGTATCTGTCTTCACACGATGAGGCTTTCACTGGTGGAGATGGGGTGAAGGAAACCTGGGAGGACAGGCATGGCCTGATACAGTAGTGCTGGCATCTACACAATGCGAACCACGGTATCGAGGTCATTATCATCACCTCACCACATGCAACTGTCAGTTCCCAGTCTTACCTTTCTTGAAATAATTGTATTATTAGATACGCTAATAATTAGTTCCTTCTTAGCCCTTCATAGCACTTATAAACCATTGTCCTTAGCTCTCATATTTCACAAGGACTTGTCTTTCTCTCTCTCTTTTTTTTTTGGGGGTGGAGGGGCATGCTGCATGGTGTGGAGAAGGAAATGGCAACCCACTCCAGTGTTCTTGCCTGGGATGGGGAAGCCTGGTGGGCTGCCGTCTATGGGGCTGCACAGAGTCAGACATGACTGAAGCGACTTAGCAGCTGCTGCATGGCACGCTTCCCCTAATTCCATGACCAGGATATTGAACCCATGGCTCCTGTAGTGGAAGCACATAGTCCTAACCACTGGAAAACCACAGGTACCTTTTTAAAAAAAAATATTTTATGCTCACTCTGAATTTGATCAACTTCAAAATGCTGGATAGTCTCAAGAATCAGTTCTTAGTTCTGTTCTTTTTGCCATCTTCACTCACTCTCAAATTGACCGCATGTAGTTTCATGGATTTTAAAACCAGTTCTATGCTAGGGATACCTCATTTTTTTATGTCCAATCTTTACTTCATGTTTACACGTCAGACATATATTCAAATTGTCTACACAAAGTCTCCCCGTGCTATTTAATAGATATAATAATAGCAATTTTTAGTAAGCTTTTCTGTCTCTATCCACATGAATCCATCAACATTTCTATCAATTTTTCCTGAGAAGGATGTCCAAAATCTGAGTGACTACCCTACCATCCTAGGCCAAACCAATCATCATCTCTCCTTCATATTAGTGAGTCATAGCTGGCCCCCAAAACTATCCTTGCTGCATTACACCCTTTATTCTACACACAGTTGCCACCATGCCATCATAAACACAGATCAACTTATGCCATTATTTTTATTCAAAACTATACAATTTATTTATACTTTCCTCTATTTAAGTCCTTATCTTTGTCTGCTGCTGCTGCTGCTAAGTCGTTTCAATCATGTTTGACTCTGTCTGACGCCATATACGGCAGCCCACCAGGGTCTGCTCTCCCTGGGATTCTCCAGGAAGAACACTGGAGTGGGTTGCCATTTCCTTCTCCAATGCATGAAAGTGAAAAGTGAAAGTGAAGTCACTGAGTCGTGTCCAACTCTCAGTGACCCCATGGACTGGAGCCTACCAGGCTCCTCCGTCCATGGGATTTTCTAGGCAAGAGTACTGGAGTGGGGTGCCATTGAGTCATAACTGGCCCCCAAAACTATCCTTACTCCACTACATCCTTCATTCTACACACAGTTGCCACCATGACATCATAAACACAGATCAACTTATGCCATTATTTTTATTCAAAAGTATACAATTTATCTATACTTTCCTCCATTCAGGTCCTTATCTTTGTCTACATGACTGTAAAAGTTCTACCACTGCCTAATTCCCTGACCTCATTTTATAATTCTCCCTGTGTTGCTCTAACCATATTTGGCTTTTTGCTTTTTCTCAATCATATTTTTCTCAAAATGTCTAAATGGCTCACTTCCCTCTTTCATTGTTCAAGCAATTTATTTCTTAAAAAAAAATGGTACCCTTCTACAGCATTACTCTGTATCACACATTACTCCTTTAATTTTGGTCTCAACATTTTTTCAATCACTTCTGGATATTTATTTATGGTCTAACTGACTCTAATGTCATGCCCATAATTTTGAAAGCCAGGTCTGCGTTTTATTTAATTTTTTTGTCTTTTCCACTCTGGGAAAATTGAAGCAAATATTTAGACATTTTTCTTGGTAGCTGAGCATAACTGACTAGCACTGAGATTTCCTGAGACATAATATGCACTTAAAAATATTTTTGATAGAATCAGTCAATGCTGGTTCAATTTCTATTCATTCAACTCAGCAACTATAATCCCTCTCAATTTCTTTAAATATGTGTCAAGACCCCTAGATAGATACTTTTTCTCTTATCTCTCTGTTTTAAAGAATTCAAGCATTTGTGTACATAAATTACATATTGTATCCTGTGTGTATCTCACACCTTAAGTAAATTTTTTCTTGATTTCCTCTTCTTTTATCTCCTAGGATGAAGCATGAATGGAACAAACATTTAGCAAATTGTTCTAAGTTACAAAAAGATAATATTAGTAAGTTTTGTAAAAGTGGCTGCCATTGTAAACAATTAGCAGTTTTACCTGAACTGATAATGATGCTTTGTCCAAAGTTAACAAGTGAATCCTAATGAAACTTATAAACTCTGTACAGCAAATAAATCCATACTAAAAAACCCCAACAATCTACATACTGGAAGAAAATACTTGTAAATGATGAGGTCAATAAGAGATTAATTGCCAAAATAACCAGCTCATACAACTCAACAACCAAAAACAAGCAACCTAACTGAAAATGCTCAGATCTAAATAGACATTTCTCCAAAGAATGCATAAAGATGACCAAGAGCCAAAGAAAAGATTCTCAACATCTCTAATTAGTAGAGAAATGCAAGTCTAAACTACACTGAGGTGTTATCTCACACTGGTCAGGATGGCTATCATTTAAAAGTCTACAGATAACAAATAATGGAGAGGGGGTGGAAGAAAGCATAACACTCCTATACTGTTGGTGGAAATGTAAGTTGGTGCAGCCACTATGGAAAACAGTATGAAGGTTCCTTAGAAAATTAAAATTAGAGTTGCCATATGATCCAGCAATTCCACTGCTGAGCATATATTAAACAAAACTCTAATTCAGAAAGATACATGCATCCCTACGTTCATAGCGACACTATTTACAATAGGCAATGCATGGAAATAACCTAAATGCTTGTCAACAGATGAACAGATAAAGATGTGGTACGTGTATACAACAGAATAGTATGCAGCCGTAAAAAGAATGAAACAGCACCATTTGCAGCAACATGAATGGACTTAGAGATTACCATACTAATTGAAGTAAGTCAAAAAGAGAAAGATAAGGAGTTCTCTGGTGGCCTAGTGGTTAGTATCCCCAGCTTTCAGTGCTGTGACCTGGGTTCAGTGCCTGCTCAGGGAATATGTGGAATGGCAAAACAACAACAAAACACAACAAATGCCGTATGATATCACTTATTTGTGGAACTAAAATATGACACAAATGCAATTACCTGCAAAACAGAAACAGACTCACAAACATAAAGAGCAGACCCATGATTGCCAAGGAGAAGGTTGAGTGGGAGAGGGATGGACTGGGAGGGTGAGATCAGCAGATGCAAACACTTATATATAGAATGGACAAACAACAAAATATTATGGAATGGCACAGGAAACTATATTTAATATCCTGCAATAAAATATAATGGGAAAGAATATTTTATATACATATTACTGAATCACTTTGCTATACAGCAGAAATTAACACAACATTGTAAATCAACTATACATCAATAAAAAATTAATGATGCTTAGTCCAAATGAGAATGGTTATTATAGTATTTGTAGTAAAGTTTCACTCAATAAAATTTTATTGTGGGAAAGAACTCCAATACAAAAATTTAAATCAACATTATATCAGATTACTTCATCTACAGCAGTGCTAAAATGTCCAATAGGATTATGATGTTAAATTCCTATGTTGGATGTCAAAGCTACCCATTATGTGGTTCCAACTCACCTCCCAATGCCTACAGACTTTATTTCACTTAAGTCCACACTGTAATGCTAGGATCAACTTTACCTGTAAAAACACACGCCCATTCCCACATGCCTGCCTTTATTAACTGTGTTCCCAAATCATAGAAAGCCAATTCTTTTCTCCATAACCCATCCAATATGTACCCCTCTACATAAAACGTAGCTAAAGATCTGTTTTTCCTCTGAAGCACTTTTTGATTATTCTAACACTTAATGATGATATTCTGATATGAACAGATATAATCCATATCACACAACTAATCAATTAAATATTTTACACATTCAAACTTACTCATTAGTGTTTGTCTAATCTTCTAAACTAGGCTTCCCTGGTGGCTCAGTGAAAGAATACCCCTGCAATGTAGAAGACGTAGGTTTGATCCCCTGGTTGGGATGATCCCCTGGAGAAGGAAACAACAACCTGCTCCAGTATTCTTGCCTGGAAAATTCCATGGACAGAGGAGCTTGGCGGCTACAGTCCATGAGGTTGCAAGAGTCAGGCACAACTTAGCAACTAAACAACAACAATGTTCTAATCTACAGTATGAGCTACTTGTGACAGGCCAAATCCATGTTACTTATAACACTGATAAATGAATTTGACTACAAGCAATGTGAACTTGATAATGGTATGTAAATGAAATAGACATTTATTTGTCTTATAGTACAAGAGCACTGCTGCTGCTGCTGCTGCTGCTAAGTCGCTTCAGTCTTGTCCAACTCTGTGCGACCCCACAGACAGCAGCCCACTAGGCTCCCCTATCCCTGGGATTCTCCAGGCAAGAACACTGGAGTGGGTCTCCATTTCCTTCTCCAATACATGAAAGTGAAAACGAAAGTGAAGTCGCTCAGTCGTGCCCGACTCTTAGCGACCCCATGGACTGCAGCCTACCAGGCTCCTCCGTCCATGGGATTTTCCAGGCAAGAGTACTGGAGTGGGGTGCCATTGCCTTCTCCAATAAGAATACTATGGGTTGGCAACTCAAGACAGGAATTCTGTCTTAATGACATCAGTATCCTAAGCTTCTTCAGTGCTCTCTTTTCACAATTGTGAGTCATTGAGTCGTGTCCAATTTTTTGAGACCTCATGGACGGTAGCCCACCAGGCTCCTCTGTCCATAGAATTTTCCAGGTAAAAATACTGGAGAGGGTTACTATGCCTCTCTCCACTTACAATTTCATAATAGATGTCAAATAATCAGATTGTAAGAATGTGCTTCCAGAAGGACAAAGAGAAAAAAGTAAAAGGAGTAGTGTGACAGGAAGGACTTCTCTAGAAGCCTCTCTACGGATTAGAAAGGAAGCCATCTTCAAGAAACTTCGCCCACATAATATTGGCACAAACTCAGAAAAAGCAGTACTCTCAGTGCATTTCTAACAAATTCTCAGATATAGTTCATGGACAGCCTTCTAAGTTGAAAATTATATACTCTACTTGTTAAAGAAGGATGCTATCATCTAAAAACTGCTCATGTTTATATAAGAGGTTTGTTCTTAGCTAATTGCATGATCCTGGGCAACATTTTTAATGGTTTATTCCCTCATTTATAAATTGATGATAACAATAGACCAATTTTATATGCTTTTAAGAAAAGTAAATTCCATAATCCATGTGAAAATATTAAAATAATGTTTATCCCCAAAGAAGCATTCAACTCCTTTTTTTTTTTTAATCAATTTCTGATCTTTGATTCATTATAACCTGAAGCTAGCATTTTCCAAAGTGCCTCTTGTTACACATTCAAAGCCGAACCTTAAGCTCAGGGCAAGAAATTCCTTCCAAACACAACATTTTCACAGATGCTGTGATGACTGTTCCCTGGAAGTTAACAATTGTCACATAGACTTTTTTTTAACCAAGGAACATGAGTAAATAACCAATGAATTAAGTTATATTGTGTTAGAGAATAGACTTATACATTATCCACATTGACCACACAAATGTTAAGTTAATGTGTTGAGTGAAAGTGATAAATATGATGTCAAAATCAGAATTGCTGATAAAATAGGTTAATTACAGTTTTCAAGGAAATCTGTCCTTCTTGGTTATAACTACAAAATATGTCCCAGTACATTTATGATTACTGTTTAAAGTACAGGGATTTTTAAATTTTTTCTCTTTAAAGTGTAGTACCATCCAAAATGACAGAAAGGGTAAAGCAAGTGTTTTGGACTCAAAACATAGACTGTATACAGAGAAATGTCATTATTTATACCAGAAATTCAGAAATTCACTAAAAACCTTAGACAATATAAAAACTGATATTCACGCTTTGACACAGCTTCTCAAAATACCCTTGTAATCTCTTCAGATAAAACTTAAATGTTATTAAATGAAGCCTCTGAAAGTGCATCAAAAGGAAAGACTAACACCAAGATAAAAGACACTAACTTTTATAAAATACATACCACTCTTAAAACCAAAGAACTGACAGATTAGCACTGTGATGTACTTAACATTCCTTCAGAGGCATGTAATATTGACATGATTCCCTATAGCTGAGAAAAAGCAGTGGGCTTAAAAGATAGAATGCCATTATTAGTATCCAGAAACAATCAGTTACCTGCTAATTGACGTAAGCAATGTCATAAAAACCAATATCTTCAATGTGGTTGTCCATGAAGCATTGAAGAATTGATGATTATAAAATTCTTGGGAAAACAAGGCTGTACTTCCTATATATAGAAAGACACATTGGAATTGATATTTTTTAAAAAGACACTCAAAGTTGATTTATTATGAGGACTCTACGCAAGAATAAACAATAGACATTTTAAGTAGCACTTTGTAAAAAAGTACTGGGTAGAAAAAAATCCTTAATATTTTCTTAGCCAAAACAAATGTCTTGTCACAGATATACATAATTACTACCTATCTTCCATGAGCCATACTTTCTTTCACATCAATTCTGTTTGTTTCTGCACAGACTTTTTTTTTTTACAACTGAGTTTCTATTATAAACTAAAATAATACAATTGACAAACAAATACATAGCCATGTAGATGCCAGAATGTTACTACAGATGTATACCATGTATTTGGAGTTCATCAAAATAATTAAACGGTTTAATGAATTTCAAAATGAAATATTGAGCCTCTATACAGAAGTTTTACAAAATTAGAAGCAGTGCAGTTTTGAAGAAGAATGATTAAAATGTGCTGTGCTAAGTCACTTCAGTCGTGTCTGCCTCTTTGCAACCCCATGGACTATAGCCCTCCAGGCTTCTCTGTCCATGGGATTCTCCAGGCAAGATTAAAATATTTCTATGTAAATAGAAAAAAAAGTACAGGGTTTCTTCTAAAAGTTTAGAGACAATGTATAATGTCCCTGTCTCAGTCCTCATTCAAATCTTTGGTACTTTGACTCTTCATTTCTTAAATTAATCCAATACTTCTAATCTTTTAATTTCTTAACCTCTCCAAAGGCAGAATCTTTCTCCACAGCTTCTAGAAACAAAGTTACTTCATTCGTCAACCAGTTCCGTGAAATATAGCTGTTTTATAATATTGTGGAAAATGTTTGCATCCCTATGTCTTTTTATTTATTATTATTATTATGTCCCGGTAAAAATGAAGTCATCGGTGTTTGGGGGTGGGTGGGAGCTAGAATATGCCACCATGGAAGTCATATATGGTCTATAAATGTGTAATCTAGAAAGATAGACTGAACTTAGTAGCATGACCCGACTATTTCAAGACAGTGGCTTTTTCTGATACAGTAAGTTGCTTTTGATTGCAGCTCAACATAGCTTCAACATTCCCTATGTTCGAGCACTTGAAGATTAAGAAAGAGAGGACTATAAATTTAAAAGGTTGATATTTCCAGGAGGCTCAACTATTATTCTGCAATCTGGCTGCCAGAAAGAAACACCAGGAAAAGAAAGTATATTGAGAGTGATGCTGGGAGATTAGCAGGAAAAAGGTAAGAAATTCTAGACAGCAAAACTTTGATAGGAATTACCTTAAGGCATCAGAAAAATAGTGCCTCTTGGTGGGCAGAAAAACAGCAGTAGGTCAGAGAGGTAAACATACACAGAAGAACAAGTTTAGTAATTCTGTGCAAGTCACACAATGAGCTACTATTCAGGAATTATAATGAACAATCTACAACTATATACAATGGTATGGATTGACTATCATATTCATGGAGCAGAAGTCAGACAAAAAGTATACATATGTGTAATTATATTTATAAGAGAAAAACAGACAAAACTAATTTATACAAAAAGGATAGAACAGTAAATACTCCTGGGAAGTGTAACGTTAGGAAAGGGGGTCAAGGGAAACTTCTAGAACAATGGTAAGATTCTCTTTCTTGGTCTGAGTGCTGATTATTCAGTGTTCCATTTGTGATAATTTATTGAGCCATGCATCTATGATGTGTACACTTTTATGGGTATGTTACACTTCAATAAGAACTTTTTATTGACTTGAAAATACAAGAAAAGGCTTTTAGAGTTTCATAAAGAGAAACAGCAAGAAAATGTTATTAGAGTCTCATGGAGAGAGGAATACAGGTAAGATTCTATTACATATCAGGTAGGGCTGCTGAATCTAACTACTTAAGTACTTTTACCTCAAGCAGATGTTGTTTTATAATCATTTAGCCTGTGATATCAGTTACTGTTCTTTCTAAGAAAAACAAAAACTTCATCAGTTTACAAAGTTCTTACTTTGCAAAACAAAACAAATTTAAAAGAAAACTTTTTTTTTTTCAGGAGAAGTAGATTATCTCACATGTAAAGTAAAACTATAGCAAAACTGTTATTCAAAAACAAAAGGTAAAAAAACTGTCATTTCATATGTAGATATATAAGAAGTAAAAAAAAAAAATCCAGTTCATATCCAGTTCTAGAGATAGAATACTCCTTAGTAAATAGCTATAATAGTATATAAATAGAATGTACTGGTATTGGTTTTAGGAAGGGAAAAATTATAAAGCAATCAAAAGATATCAATTTTCTTCAAAGAAAAAGCAAGAAAAATTTTATGTAAGATAAATTATAAATTCACTCACTGGTTTTAAAATGAAGTTTCTGGTTATTATACATTAAAAAAACATGAAAGCAGAAAATAATAGGAAATAAGCAGAACTCTGACCACCATGACATCATAAAATTATCCCCAAACTGAAGTAGATTCTTGGTCTATTTCTGGGTTTGAATAGTATCACTGTGACCACAGTAAAGAAATGTAAGTAATCCATGCTGTTGTTCAGTTGCTAAGTCATGCCTGACTCTTTGTAACCCCATGGATTACAGCATGCCAGGCTTCCCTGTCCTTCACTGTCTCCCAGAGTTTGCTCAAACTCATGTGCATTGAGTCAGTAATGCTATCTAATCATCTCATCCTCTGCCCTTCTTCTTTTGCCTTCAACCTTTCCTAGCATCAGAGTCTTTTCCAATGAGTCAGCTCTTTGCATCAGGTGGCCAAAGTACTGGAGCTTCAGCTTCAGCACCAGTCCATCCAATGAACATTCAGGGCTGATTTCCTTTGCTGCTAAGTCACTTCAGTCGTGTCCGACTCTGTGCGACCCCATAGACGGCAGCCCACCAGGCTCCCCTGTCCCTGGGATTCTCCGGCAAGAACACTGGAGTGGGTTGCCATTTCCTTCTCCAATGCAGGAAAGTGAAAGTGAAAATGAAGTTGCTCAGTTGTGTCCAACTTCATGACCCCATGAACTACAGCCTACCAGGCTCCTCCACCCATGGGATTTTCCAGGCAAGAGTACTGGAGCGGGATGCCATTGCCTTCTCTGTGATTTCCTTTCGGATTGACTGATTTGATCTTACAGTCCAAGGGACTCTCATGAGTCTTCTCCAACATTGCAATTCAAAAGCATAAATTCTTTGGTGCTCAACCTTCTTTATGGTCCATTTCTCACATCTGTACATGACTATTGGAAAAATTTAGTTTTGACTATAAAGAGAGGCTACTAAACATCTAAAACTATTCTATCTGAACTTCCAGATCCTAATTTTACCTTTAAGCATTGAATTTTCTTTAGAATTTCAGGAAATTTAGAAGTATTCTAAATGTGAGATTAAATATTGAGTCTGGATATTTTATCAATTGCTAGGCAAGTCAGAAAATTACGTTGACCACCCTAACAATACCAATTAAATTGTTAGTATTTTCAAAACGACACTTTGAAGTTTTTCAGCATCCTGAAAAAAAAAAAAAAAACAGTATGTTTTCAGATCTAAATTCTTGAAAAAAATTTGTTTGGTCCTTTGTCATCATATAACCCATTTATTCCTATGAAATAGAATTATAAAACCAGTCACTTTAATGAGTAAACTAGTTTCGCAGGTATTATCCTAGAACTATGATTCTTTTTGCTATATGTAAGTGTATTGATATAAAATAATTATTAAAATTTAATATAAGTATATAGAAGCACATAAATCACTTGAAGTCATGTGTTATTTTGAAAATTAACCATATATTATTGCCTTGTGTTACAAGCATTTTTTTAAATTTTTATTTATTCTTCTTGTTTAGTGCATTTAGTGCATTTCTAAATTAAAAAAATTAAAGATGTATGCAATTTAGCAATCTAGTATCTTCTGATGTCTTAGTTTTGTTTCTTACTTGGAAGCTTTTCCATCTAAGGTCATTAAATACTTGTGTATTATCAGAGAACCTAACAATACCACATATTTTGTTTTGTTGATTACCTCTCTGATCGATCTGGATGTCATTTAATGTAAGTGGTTGAGCAGGCATAAAATTTTGCCTTTTTTCCTTATAAATACGTTGTCCCAGTAACATTTTTTGAATAATCTGCTCTCCATTCCGCATTCAATGTCGTGTCTCTATATGTGGGTACATTTATTGATTCTTAGTTATACATCATTGATCTATCTATACATTTTATAGATGGGGAAACAGTAGAAACAGTGTCAGACTTTTATTTTTGGGAGCTCCAAAATCACTACAGATGGTGACTGCACCCATGAAATTAAAAGACGCTTACTCGTTGGAAGGAAAGTTATGACCAACCTAGATAGTATATTCAAAAGCAGAGACATTACTTTGCCGACTAAGGTCCGTCTAGTCAAGGCTATGGTTTTTCTTGTAGTCATGTATGGATGTGAGAGTTGGACTGTGAAGAAGGCTGAGTGCCAAAGAATTGATGCTTTTGAACTGTGGTGTTGGAGAAGACTCTTGAGAGTTCCTTGGACTGCAAGGAGATCCAATCATTCCATTCTGAAGGAGATCAACCCTGGGATTTCTTTGAAAGGAATGATGCTAAAGCTGAAGTTCCAGTACTTTGGCCACCTCATGCAAAGAGTTGACTCATTGGAAAAGACCCTGATGCTGGCAGGGATTGGGGGCAGGAGGAGAAGGGGACGACCAAGGATGAGATAGCTGGATGGCATCACGGACTCAATAGACGTGAGTCTGAGTGAACTCTGGGAGTTGGTGATGGACAGGGAGGACTGGCGTGCTGCAATTCATGGGGTCGCAAAGATTCAGACACAACTGAGTGACTGAACTCAACTAAACTGATCTATACAGTTTAATTACTGGCTTATTCTATGACTTTATTATATTTTTATTATTAATACTTTTATTGGGTTTATATTTCCTAATCACTAAATACTTTACATATAAAACCATTTTTCAAATTTAACATTAATCAACATTAAGCAACATCTTTCTATGTCAATGAACATTGAAATACATCATTGCTTGGATGCATAAAATACAAAGAGCATATATATGAGTCCATGTTGCAACTTCAAAAAAGTGATGTTGGATGGAATGTTATAAATATATTTTGCAATAGAACATACCCTAAATGTTAGCACAGAGTATCTGCAGGTCATATATTGGTAGTAGAGTGGGTATACTTATTGTTTCTGTTTTGTGTTTTTTCTTTATTTTCTAAATTATTTGTTGATAAGTTAAGCATATGATTCATTCTTTTAATGTTTAAAAATATTTTTTTCCCTTCACCTTCAAAAATCTCTATTGATTCTATTTCCCTAAGCAAAACTATAAGATTTCTTAATGTGGCATTTAAGAATTAGACCACTTCATGGTCTAATCACAAAATAAACTCTTTTTACATGCAGATTGTTTTTCATGTTGACCTTAATATCCCATATATTTTACATCATTTTTCTGACAGTTTCCATTCTCCTCTGTGGAGCTTTTCTGAAGCTTTACAGTTTGCTTTCTTTTTTATATATGCAAAGAATTTTGTTTATAAATTTATCAGATTGCACATTGTATTATATTGTATAGATTCTTCTATCAATGACTGTTTTATTCAGTACACTGAGTTCCTCAAGACAAAGTCTTCTATATTTCTTTTCTGTATCCCATCCATGTATTCAACTACTAATAAGTGGTCAATGTTCGTTGAATGAATAAACTGACTGAATGAGATGAGACCAAGACACAGGTAGTTTTAACCTGAGGTCTACAGATTATACTAGGGTAGTAAGAATATGTCATGAAATAATTACTATAAATTTTCTGTCTGTTGTTTTGGTAGCTATACCATGCAGCATGTAAAATCTTAGTTCCCTGACCAGGGATCAAACCTGAACTTCCTGCCTTGAAAGTGTTGAGTTTTAATCACTGGATGATAGGGAAAGTCCATTAATACAAATTTTAAAATTTCTTTTAGCAAATTGGAAAATTCTGTAAATAATACCCATTTTCCCCCTGTAATTTCAAAACACAAAGAGAATGTCAAATCATGAGGGAGAAAATGGCAACTTTCATTCATTCATGTTCAACAGATATGAATTGATAAGTAACAGAGATAAAAATGAAAAACTTAAAACACTTGTCTTCAATGGCTAGTTTTCTACATGCTCAGAAAAACATAATCAACCCATATAAGAATTTTGACATAGACGTGTTAAGTAATTAGACGACTAAGGGCCAAATTTCAAGACCAACCTGAATGAGCTTATTGTTGCTATTTCTTATCAAATTTGCCTTATGTCATGAACTTATCATAAAAGAAAGTCTCTAGAATGAGTTACATCCTTATTCTGCTCAAATCTAAATTCTTAAGAATGAAGACAATGTCTCCCTTTTCTGCACCATTATATTCCCAAACCTGTCAGATTTTCTAGTTCCTAAAAGTATTTGGTAACATTTATTGGATGAATAAGGGATGAAAAAGTGAATGAATTCTATTTTTAACATAAATTGTAGAACATATATGCATATTCTGTAACTATGTGCTAAAATTATACTACTCAATTAATTGGAAAGGGACAGAGATATGGGGGGTGGGAAGCAGTGTGTTAGAAAATAAATAGGAACATTATGTGTATGAAAGGGCCAGTGCAACTCTGGAACTTGCTCATTCTTTGCTTGCGCTTTATGGTGTTGATTCCTATGTGAGTTTAAATCATGGGTAAATTTGCCTTGCTGCTGCTGCTGCCACTAAGTAGTTTCAGTCATGTCCGACTCTGTGCTACCCAACAGATGGCAGCCCACCAGGCTCCCCCGTCCCTGGGATTCTCCAGGCAAGAACACTGGAGTGGGTTGCCATTCCCTTCTCCAATGCAAGAAAGTGAAAAGTGAAAGTGAAATCGCTCAGTCGTGTCCCACTCTTAGCTACCCCATGTTCTGTAGCCTATCAGGCTCCTCTGTCCATGGGATTTTCCAGGCAAGAGTACTGGAGTGGGTTTCAATGCCTTCTCCGAAATTTGCCTTCAGTTCAGTTCAGTCGCTCAGTCGTGTCCGACTCTTTGCGATCCCATGAATCGCAGCACGCCAGGCCTCCTTGTCCATCACCAACTCCCAGAGTTCACTCAGACTCACATCCATTGAGTCCGTGATGCCATCCAGCCATCTCATCCTTGGTCGTCCCCTTCTCCTCCTGCCCCCAATCCCTCCCAGCATCAGGGTCTTTTCCAATGAGTCAACTCTTTGCATCAGGTGGCCAAAGTACCGGAGCTTCAGTTTGAGCATCATTCCTTCCAAAGAAATCCCAGGGTTGATCTCCTTCAGAATGGACTGATTGGATCTCCTTGCAGTCCAAGGAACTCTCAAGAGTCTTCTCCAACACCACAATTCAAAAGCATCAATTCTTTTGCGCTCAGCCTTCTTCACAGTCCAACTCTCACATCCATACATGACCACAGGAAAAACCATAGCCTTGACTAGACGGACCTTAGTCGGCAAAGTAATGTCTCTGCTTTTGAATAGACAAGCAGCTGCGATGGCCGGCGCACCCCGGAAATTTGGCTTACTGCAAGATAATTTGGTTTCATGGAATATCATAATGACAAAATTTAAATAATCTTTCATACAATGGCTTCTGCCCTTTAACAGCTTGACAGAATGTTACAGAGGATTTGTGAGACAAATTCTCCTCTCACCTTATCTGATGTACCTAGGCTGATGTGGAGGGATAGCACATCTTACGAGAATTTGACAATTACAAAATTGGCTTCTCAATGCCAACAATTATTGATTTCTTGCATGAAAACATGCACACATCTTAAGTTTTCTTTTCCTATAAGTAAATTTGAAATAAATTTCATTTACAATATTGTAAGGATTAAAGGTTAAGGTTTGAGTCACCAAAAATATTCTTCAGAGGGAAGAGTCAAATTCAGAAAAATTTATGGGTCAGGAAAGGAAGCTTATTTCCTTAAATATATTGCTCTAATGGTGTTCAACTTTTATTTCTATGTGTATAATATTACCAAGTTTATATCACATAATTATATTTTAGGTTTAGCTCATGAAACATAAAAATATTAAAATGCTATTAATAAGTAGAATATTCTACAACCAATACATGTTCCCTATTTACTGTTTTATTAGAATTCATTAGGTATACTTTTATATCAATATTTAATTTATATGTTTAAGCCTATGAGCAAAATAGACTGATATTCACCACTTCCTTAGAAACTGAGTATATCTTGGTGATTGCAGACATAAGCACACTTGTACCAGACCTTCAGTTGTTCTGATAAATGGTGCAGTGTTTTTTTCAAATCAGCTGGGACAAGTCAGGTGACAAATGATTTCCATTAGCTTCAGCAGAATGGAAACAAAACAGATCAATACAAATGATTTGCAGCAAGTTTAGATCATAAATTTCCTTTTGCCCTCGTATATCATTTTAATATAGGAGCTTTTTCTTTTCATAGCAGAGAAAAATTCATTAGAGAATTGAAAACTCTAGTTACAGCAAACTGTCTCTGATTTAAGGTGAGACCATTTTAATGCACTATTAATTTTATCCAGTGGTACACAACAATATTATCTTAAAATATGACAAACACTAAAAATGTTAATGAGCCATGTTTCAGAAAATTAATCTCACCTGTAACTTGTGTAAAAACCATAAAATGCTTAAGTCTACAAAGTTAGCTTTTTTGTTTCTTTTTTAATTTAAGACATTAAAATTTTGTTTGCAGTTCTATTTCTTAAGCATTGTCACTGTATTGACTTTTTGTAGGTAAATATCTTCACTTCCTTGCTTCATATTTGAAAGATGTGTTTTAGATTCATGTATATGTTTTAAAAGTAGTAGAGAAGGAAAGGAAGAGAAGGAGGAAAGGAAAAAGGAAAGAAAAACAAGTCAATTAAAAAAAAAAAGCAAATAAAGGTTATATAGTTTTGCCAGAATTAGCAAAGATCCACAGGACCACACCCAATGCTTACCAAGGGATTCCTAAAAGTTAATAAAATTATTTACTTATATGACTTTGTGGACCCTAAAAAAATGAGCATAAAACTGTCAGTCATGCTATATGCATCAAGAATATCCATTCTGAATAATGTTCTGCTGTACTCAAGGAAAATGAATTTAGATATTTGCTGCACCTCTGGGACTCCCCTTACTGCCATAATGAGCAAGTATTTTTTACATGGAAGATGAAACTCAGACTCACTACCACTCCCTTAGAGACAGAGGATTCATGGTCCTGATCCAGTTGACATCTGATTCATGGACAAGGGTAAAGGGGCCATGATCCTGCTTCCATAGTCTCCTTAATAAGTCAGGTAACCTTTCTCAAGATTATAAGAAACTCCTCTATAATTTAAGTTACAAGAATACAGCACAAGAAGAAAATCAATTTGGTCTTATAGATAGAAGAGAAATAAGCAGGTACTACACTTGATTTTGTGATTCAAATACGCTTAAGGAACCCAATCTTTTGGAGGGAGTTGGGAGTGGGGAAGGTGCTGGGGAGGATATGAGAGCAAGGTGAGGTCCTGGATGCTTTTCCGTTCCCAAGGTGAAATCTTAGAGGAAATATTCAAGTGTCACCTAATTTTTCTTTTAAATAATTTCTCTAGATTTGTGATATAGTTCACAGAGTTTTAGACCCAATCTGTAAATTTGAATTCTGATTCTGATTATAGACTTTAATTGCTATTTGATCTCTAAAAATCATTTAAATAGCCTGCTTATCTGGAGAAGGCAATGACAACCCACTCCAGTACTCTTGCCTGGACAATCCCATGGACAGAGGAGCTTGGTAGACTATAGTCCGTGGGGTCACTAAGAGTTGGGCATGACTGAGTGACTTCACTTTCACTTTTCACTTCCATGCATTGGAGAAGGAAATGGCAACCCACTCCAGTATTCTTGCCTGGAGAATCCTAGGGACAGAGAAGCCTGGTGGGTTGCCATCTATGGGGTCGCACAGAGTAGGATACAACAGAAGAGACTTAGCAGGAGCAGCAGCAGCAGCCTGTTTATCAGTTTTCTTATCTGTAAATTAACAAAACTATATCCACTTTGTTGTGTTCAGTCACTCAGTTGTGTTCAAATCTTTACAGTTCTATGGAATCTAGCCTGCCAGGCTTCTCTGTCCATGGAATTTCCTAGGAAAGAATGCTGGAGTAGGTTGCCATTTCCTACTCCAGGGGATGTTCCCAACCCAGAGATCGGACTTGTGTCTCTTGCATCTCCTGCACTGACGGGTGGATTCTTTACCACCAGCCTCATCTGAGAAGTCCTATTATCCACTCTACTCAAAGCTTAATGCCTATAAACATCTAGTTTCCAATCTGTCCAAATGAGGCCACTGTACATACAGCAGGGTAAGTAATACTAGAACAGAGTCTAGATGCAAGCCTTCTGGATTCAAAATCAGTTTTACAACTTAATAACTTTGTTAAATTGGATAAATCACTTAAATTGTCTGTAATTCAGTTTCTTCACCTGTAAAATAGACAACGGATCATGTATCCCCGTTAGACTGAGGTGAAGGGTAAGGAATTACTATGGAAAATTGCTTATAACAGCTCCTGGATCATGTTAATTTTTAGCTATTATTGTTAGTATTGTTATTTTTATTGTGGTCATTATTATTATTATTATCATTAGGTATTATAATGCACATACAAAATTAGCAAAGATATTTTGTTTTTAAATTTATTTATTTTTAATTGAAGGTATTGCTTTACAGAATTTTGTTGTTTTCTGTCAAACCTCAAAATAAATCAGTCATAGGCTTCAGCAATACGTGAACCATGAAGTTCCAGATGTTCAAGCTGGTTTTATAAAAGGCAGAGGAACCAGAGATCAAATTACCAACATCCACTGGATCATTGGAAAAGTAAGAGAGTTTCAGGAAAAAAAAAATCTATTTCTTCTTTATTGACTATGCCAAAGCCTTTGATTGTGTCGATCACAATAAACTGTGGAAAATTCTGAGAGAGATAGGAATACCAGACCACCTGACCTACCTCCTGAGAAATCTGTATGCAGGTCAGGAAGCAACAGTTAGAACTGGACATGGAACAACAGCTGGTTCCAAATTGGAAAATGAGTATGTCAAGGCTGTATATTGTTACTGTGCTTATTTAACTTATATACAGAGTACATCATGAGAAACATTGGGGTGGAAGAAGCACAAGTTGGAATCAAGATTGCCAGGAGAAATATCAATCACCTCAGATATGTAGATGACACCACCATTATGGCAGAAAGTGAAGAAGAACTAAAGAGTCTCTTGATGAAAGTGAAAGAGGAGAGTGAAAAAAAGTTGGCTTAAAGCTCAAAACTCAAAAAACTAAGATCATGACATCGGGTCCCACCACTTCATGGCAAACAGATGGGGAAACAGTGGAAACAGTGGTTGACTTTATTTTTGGGGGCTCCAAAGTCACTGCAGGTGGTGATGCAGCTATGAAATTAAAAGACACTTACTCCTTGGAATGAAAGTTATGACCAATCTAGATAGTATATTCAAAAGCAGAGACATTACTTTATCAACAAAGGTCCGTATAGTCAAGGCTATGGTTTTTTCCAGTGGTCATGTATGGTTGTGAGAGTTGGACTGTAAAGAAAATTGAGTGCTGAAGAATTTATGCTTTTGAACTGTGGTGTTGGAGAAGACTCTTGAGTCCCTTGGACAGCAAGGAGATCCAACCAGTCCATCCTAAAGGAGATCAGTCCTGGGTATTCATTGGGAGGACTGATGTTGAAGCTGAAACTCCAATACTTTGGCCACCTGATACGAAGAGCTGACTCATTGGAAAAGACCCTGATGCTAGGAAAGATTGAGGGCAGGAGGGGAAAGGGACAACAGAGGATAAGATGATTGGATGGCATCACCGACTCAATGGACATGGTTTGGGTGGACTCCAGGAGTTAGTGATGGACAGGGAGGCCTGGCATGCTGTGGTTCATGGGGTCACAAAGAGTCAGACACGACTGAGTGACTGAGCTGAACTGAAACATATATCCTCTCCCTTTTGAACCTCCCTTCTAACTCCTCCCCATTCCACCCATCTAGGTTGATACCGAGGCCTCTTTGAATTTCCTGACCATACAGCAAATTCCCATTGGCTATCTATTTTACATGGGAGAAGGCAATGGCACCCCACTCCAGTACTCTTGCCTGGAAAATCCCATGGACAGAGGAGCCTGGTGGGCTGCAGTCCATGGGGTCGCAAAGAGTCGGACGCAACTGAGCGACTTCACCTTCACTTTTCACTTTCCTGCATTGGAGAAGGAAATGGCAACCCTTTCCTGTGTTCTTGCTGGAGAATCCCAGGGACGAGGGAGCCTGTTGGGCTGCCATCTATGGGGTTGCACAGAGTCAGACACGACTGAAGCGACTTAGCAGCAGCATCTATTTTACATATGGTAATGTAATCTTCCATGTAACTCTTTCCATACATGTCACCCTCTCCTCCCCTCTTCCCAGTTCCATAAGTATATTCTCTATGTCTGTTTCTAAATTGTTGACCTGTAAATAAATTCTTCAGTACCATTTTTCTAGATTTTGTATATATGCATTAGAATATGATATTTATCTTTCAGTTTCTGACTCACTTCACTCTGTATAATAGGTGCTAAATTCATCCACCTCTTCAGAACTGACTCAAATGTGTTCCTTTTTATGGCCAAGTAAAGCAGAGACATTACTTTGCCGACTAAGGTCTGTCTAGTCAAGGCTATGGTTTTTCCTGTGGTCATGTACGGATGTGAGAGTTGGACTGTGAAGAAAGCTGAGCACCGAAGAATTGATGCTTTTGAACTGTGGTGTTGGAGAAGATTCTTGAGAGTCCCTTGGACTGCAAGGAGATCCAACCAGTCCATTCTGAGGGAGATCAACCCTCGGATTTCTTTGGAAGGAATGATGCTAAAACTGAAGCTCCAGTACTTTGGCCACCTCATGCGAAGAGTTAACTCATTGAAAAAGACTCTGATGCTGGGAGGGATTGGGGGCAGGAGGAGAAGGGGACAACAGAGGATGAGATGGCTGGATGGGATCATCGATTTGATGGACCTGAGTCTGAGTGAACTCTGGGAGTTGGTGATGGACAGGGAGGCCTGGTGTGCTCAATTGATGGGGTCACAAAGAGTCAGACATGACTGAGCGACTGAAATGAACTGACTGAATATTCCACTGTGTATATGTGCCACAGCCTCTTTAGCTATTCATCTGTTGATGGTCATCTAAGTTGCTTCCATGTTATAGTTATTGTAAATAGTGCTGAAATGAACAATGGGATACATGTATCTCTTTCAGTACTGGTTTCCTCAGGGTATATGCCTAGCAGTGGGATTGCTGGGTCATATGGTGGTTTTATTCCTAGTTTTATTAAGGAATCTCCATGTCATCTTCCATAGTGGCTGTATCAATTTACATTCCCACCAACAGTGCAAGAGAATTCCCTTTTCTCCACACCCTCTCCAGCATTTATTGTTTGTAGGCTTTTTGATGATGGCCTTTCTAATCAATGTGAGGTAATATCTCGTGTAGTTTTGATTTGCATTTCTCTAATAATGAGTGATGCTTAGCATCTTTTCATGTGTTTGTTAGCCATCTGTATGTCTTCTTTGGAGAAATGGCTGTTTAGGTCTTTTCCCCACTTTTTGACTGGGTTGTTTGTTTTTCTGGTATTGAGTTGTATGAGCTGGTTGTATATTTGGAAATTAATCCTTTGTCAGTTGTTTCATTTGCTATTATTTTCTCCCATTCTGAGGGTTGTCTTTTCACCTTGCTTATAGTTTCCTTTGCTTGGCAAAGCTTTTAAATTTAATCAGGTCCCACTTTTTTACTTTTGTTTTTATTTCCATTACTCTAGGAGGTGGGTCATAAAGGATCTTCCTTTGATTTATGTCATTGAAGGTTCTGCCTATGTTATCCTCTAAGAGTTTTATTTTTTCTGGTCTTACATGTAGGTCTTTAATCCATTTTGAGTTTGTCTTTGTGTATGATGTTAGGACGGAGAAGGCAATGGCAACACACTCCAGTACTCTTGCCTGGAAAATCCCATGGACAGAGGAGCCTGGTGGGCTGCAGTCCATGGGGTCACTAAGAGTCGGACATGACTGAGTGACTTTACTTTCACTTTTCACTTCATGCATTGGAGAAGGAAATGGCAACCCACTCCAGTGTTGTTGCCTGGAGAATCCCAGGGACAGTGGAGCCTGGTGGGCTGCCATCTATGGGGTCGCATAGAGTTGGACACGACTGAAACAACTTAGCAGAAGCAGCATGATGTTAGGAAGTATTCTAAATTCACTCTTTTACATGTAGCTGTCCTGTTTTCCCAGCACCACTTATTGAAGAGACTGTCTTTGCCTCATTGTATATTCTCTGTCAAAAATAAGATATACATAGGTACATGGGTTTATTTCTGGGTTTTCTATCTTGTTCCCTTGGTCTATATATTTGTTTTTGTGCCAATATCATACTGTGTTAATGATTGTAGCTTTGTAGTATAATCCAAAGTCAGGAAGGTTGATTACTCCAGCTCCATTCTTCTTTCTCAAGACTGCTTTAGCTATCTGAGGTCTCTTGTGCTTTCATATGAATTGTGAAATATTTGTTCTAGTTCTATGAAAGATGTCATTGGTAATTTGATAGGGATCACATTGAATCTGTAGATAGCTTTTGGTAGTATAATAATTTTCACAATATTGATTCTTCCTACCCAAGAACATGGAACACCTCTCCATCTGTTTATGTCATCTTTGATTTCTTTCATTATTGTCATAATATTCTGTGTGCAATTCTCTTGTGAAACAAGAATTGGAGACTTGGGACAAGGCAATAGAGGTTTATAAGTCATATAAAAAAGCTTTTTGCCTGAAAGCATATCTGGCATTTTCTCCACGAAACAAATCTGTGAAAACAGTGTCTAGATAAAGAAATGATACTTTATCAGCACATGAGAAAATATGGCAATTTTTATTCATTCTCCTGGTAATAATACTATCCCACTGTACTACCAAATACAACCACTTATTTATTCCTACTACTGTTGATGCATGTTAAGGTTAGATTTTGTTGTTATTGTCATAGATGTTGCTGCTATAAACATTTTTGTGCATTGCCTACTGGTGAATGTTTGTGTATTTATTTGTTTATTTTACACCAGGAGTGGAATTTTGAATTATTGTCTCTTATATAATTGGCTATGGTAGATGATGTCAAAGATTATTACAAAGGTGTTGTACAAATTTAATTCCATACCCAAACTACAGGATAATTTAGGCTACTTTACTTATTTGCTAGCATTTCATATTGTTAAAATTATAATTTTGACCTTTCTGGAGAGCATGTAAATGTTATAACAATAAGAATTTATTTCTCATTTTCCTTGATTAGTAATTAACTTGAACACCTTTTCTTTGGCCTACTGACTCTAAATATTCTCTATTGTGAAATGCCAATTTAATCTTTTGTGCATCTTTTAAATTAGATTGTTTGCTTCTCTTCTATCAGGTTTCTTCACATTTATAACAGTGCCTTTTGGTGATACCATTAATAATTTCTTAATGTAATACAATTTTTACTTTGATGTAACTAAAATAATTATATATATATATATATTTAGTGCTGGCTAAGTGTATACCTCAAGATCATGATAATATCTTATGCTTTATTATAGCAGTGTTCTTTATTTCATCTTTCTCATTTGTATCCAAAGTCCATTAGAAATTGACTTTTTATATGCACATGATGGATGAGATGGTTCAAAGTTCATAGTTTTCCATATTAATATCTAAATGAGCAAGCATTGATTACTGAAAATATTTTTTTTTTTAAATGTACTACAGTGGCACCTTTCTCAAAGAGACTGATTTCTCAATTCATTCTGTTCCAATGATCTATTCCTCTCTTCTTGAAAAAAGATCATATTTTCTTAATTTTTACAAATTTATAATAGCTTTTGATATCTGATAGTGATGTCTTTCAATTGTACTTTTTGCCAAGATTATCTCCACTGTTTGGAGATTGATTGTTTTGGAATCTATAGATCATTTGGGGGAAAAGTGACATCTTAATAAGTCTTCCAGTCAAGAAACAGAATATTCCTTCATTTATCAAAGCCTTTTAAAAATGTTTCCATTGACCTTGACCATCTTTTATAATATTCTTTCTAGTTATTTGATGTATTTTATGCTTTTTAAAGTTGATTTTCTTCTCATTTATTACTGACAGCAATGTAGTAATATTAAAAAAAATTGATTTTCTATTAATCTTTTATTCTATGCCTAACAAAATTTCTTATTAATTCAAATACTATACCTACAATATTAGAAAATATTTTTATATGTCCAATCATTCATCAGTACATAAGGACAAATTTAACCCCCACTAGTGACTGTTTTCCTGTCATACTGAAAGGCAAAGACCTTTAGTACAATGTTGAACAAAGTAATGATAACAAGCATCCTTCTTTCCTCTGCTCTCAGAGTGAAACATTTTAAAAGTTCATCATAGAAAATCTTCACTGTGGGCTTTTTAATTGATAGTTACTCTTTGTCAGATTAAGTACATTTCCTTATATTCATTGTTTGGTAAGATTTCAATTTTTAAATCATTAACAATAGTTCAGTTCAGTTCAGTTCAGTCCCTCAGTCATGGTTTACTCTTTGCGACCCCATAAATAGCAGCATGCCAGGCCTCCCTGTCCATTACCAGCTCCCATAGTTTACTCAAACTCATGCCCATCGAGTTGGTGGTGCAATCCAGCCATCTCATCCTCTGTCATCCCCCTTCTCCTGCCTCCAATCCCTCCCAGCATCAGAGTCTTTTCCAATGAGTCAACTCTTCGCATGAGGTGGCCAAAGTACTGGAGTTTCAGCTTTAGCATCATTCCTTCCAAAGAAATCCCAGGACTTATCTCCTTCAGAACGGACTGATTGGATCTCCTTGCAGTCCAAGGGACTCTCAAGAGTCTTCTCCAACACCACAGTTCAAAAGCATCAATTCTTCAGCACTCAGCTTTCATCACTGTTCAACTCTCACATCCATACATGACCACAGGAAAAACCATAGCCTTGACTAGACGGACCTTAGTTGGCAAAGTAATGTCTCTGCTTTTGAATGTGCTATCTAGGTTGGTCATAACTTTCCTTCCAAGGAGTAAGCATCTTTTAATTTCATGGCTGCAATCACCATCTACAGTGATTTAGAGCCCCAAAAATAAAGTCTGACACTGTTTTCCACTGTTTCCCCATCTATTTCCCATGAAGTGATGGGACCAGATGCCATGATCTGTTTTCTGAATGTTGAGCTTTAAGCCAACTTTTTCACTCTCCTCTTTCACTTTCATCAAGAGGGTTTTTAGTTCCTCTTCACTTTCTGCCATAAGGGAGGTGTCCTCGGCATATCTGAGGTTATTGATATTTCTCCTGGCAATCTTTATTCCAGCTTGTGCTTCTTCCAGCCCAGCGTTTCTCATGATGTACTCTGCATAGAAGTTAAATAAGCAGGATGATAATATACAGCCTTGACATACTCTTTTTCCTATTTGGAACCAGTCTATTGTTCCATGTCCAGTTCTGACTGTTGCTTCCTGATCTGCATATAGGTTTCTCAAGAGGCAGGTCAGGTGGTCTGCTATTCCCATCTCTTTCAGAATTTTCCACAATTTAACAGTGGTTAAATTTTACAAATGGCTTTATCCGGATCCATTAAAGTTATATATTTTCTTTTTTTCTGTTAATGAGGTAAAATATACCACAAATAAAAAACTATGTGTTTTTTTATTTGATTTATATTCATTTTTCTCTCCTTTTTATCCATGTTTTTGATAAATATAATCCATTATCCTTCATTTTTTGCTGTATTAAATTTTTGGTTGTATATTTGTAATATTCTTTTAGTATTTCTCCTAGAGATAACAGAACACACTCTTACCTTTTGGCAATTTAATAAAATATATCACATCTATTATTTAATTGACAGTATAAGGACTTGAGAACATTTCATATCTTCCTTTTTTGTTATAGTTAAAATAAATTATCTTCTAGTCATACTTTAAATCCTAAAACAATCTATTATTATTAGAATAGTTAGTACTGATGAACGTGTTACCCACATACTCTTACCATCATTCTTCATTCCTCCCTGAATATATAATTCTTCTATATGAGATTACATCACTTGGCTTGAATTATATTCTGTATTATTTCTTTTTATGTGAGCTTGCGGTGATAAATCTCTCTGTTTATGTAAAATGTTTTTCTTTCATTTTCATTTTAAAAGAATTTTTTGCTTCATTGATGAAATTTTTATTGAATTCTGATCATGATGCATAAAAAATTATAAAGGCTTTTGATAATGCTATCTCCCCTCAAAGAGGGTCCACAGTGTCTTCTATAAAACAAATGGAATAGCAGCCTATAGTACAATCATGTGATTTTTCTATGTATGTTTGTGTTGCTGGGTACTCTTTCCAGCTTTAATGAAGTATAATTGAAAACTACAAATTATGTGTATTTAGATTTTACAATATAATTCTTACATATAGAAATATATATATATAAATTGTTAAATGATTGTCATAAACTAGTTAATTAATATATACATCACCTCATATTGTTTCCATTTTTTTGTGTGTGTGTGAGAACACTTAAGATAACTCTCTCAGCAAAATTTCAAGTATGCAATACAGCATTATAAACAATTATCACCTTTATATTTCCAGAATTTTTAATCTTTCATATAAAAACCCTTGTACCCTTGGACATCTCCTCATTCCCCCCTTCCTCTATGCTTTGGCACTCATATTCAATTCTCTGCTTTCAAGAATTTGACTTTTTTCTCTTCCTCATATAAGTGAAATGATGCAGTATTGCCTTTCCATACCCAGCTAATTCCAGTAGACAAGATTTTCCAGGATTATCCATGCTGTTGCAATGGCAGGATTTCCTTCTTTTTTAAAACAGAATACATGGCTCAGATGATAAAGAATCTGCCTGCAATGCGGGAGACCTGAGTTCAGTCCTTGAGTTGGGAAGATCCCCTGGGAAAGGGAATGGCTACCCGCTCCAGTTTTCTTGCTTGGAGAATTCCAAGGACAGAGGAGCCTGACGAGCTACAGTCCATGGGGTCCCATGGAGTTAGACATGACTAATAAACTAACACTTTGACCTCACACTTTCACATTTCATTGTAGATAGATAGATGTGGTTGATTTGATGTTTGTCCAGCAAAGATGGGTTTATTTGTATTAATGGGGAATTGCAGTTTAGGGGCTGCACCCACATTAAGCCACCTACAAGTCCCTATATGGCAAGGGAATAAGAATGTTCTTATAGAGAGGAAGAGAAATTTGGGAAGTACACCAAGCAAAGAGTCCATGACTTTTCATTGTCTAAGTCCTTTCCAGGAAAAAAAAAAAAAAAGTCTTTCTTCTCTCTGTAGGGCTTTATTATTGTTACAAGATGTGAGAACTTCCCCTTCTGGTCTTCCAACTTTATTTAATTGAATTTTCTGCTTATTTATTTATTTTACCATGTATACTATATATACAACATGGCTATTTTAAATAATGCTGCAATGAATATGGGAGTAAAGCCATCTCTTTGAGAGACTGATTTTATTCCTTTGGTTATACATCCAGAAGTTAGATTTCTGAATCATATAGCAGTTCTATTTTCAGTTTCTTGAAGAACCTCCATGTTGTTTTATCTGTACCATAATGTTTATACCAATTTATACTTTCATCTACAGTATGCAAAGTCTCCCTTTTATCCACATCCTCACCAACACTTGTTATCTTTTATATTTTTGATAATAATCATTTTAACAGGTGGTACCTCTTTGTGGTTTTGATTTGCATTTCTCTGAGAATTAGTGTTGTTGAGCACCTTTCATGTACCTGTTGGCCATTTTTGTGTCTTCTTTGAAGAAAGGTCTATTTAGCAACTCTGCCCACTTTTAAAATTGGATTATTTGCTTTTTACTCATTAAGTTCTTTATATATTTTGGATATTAACCACAATTGTATGGATTAAAAATATTTTTGACTACCTGTATGCTGTCTCTGCATTCTATCAATTGTTTCTGCTGCTATGCAAAGTTTTATTCATCCCACTTGTGTATTTTTGCTTTTGTTATCAGTACTTGGGGGTCATAGTCAAAGAACTATTGCCAAGACCAATGTCAAAAGGTTTTTTCCCTATGATTTCTTCTAGTAGCTTTACAGTTGAGGTCTTAATACTAAGTGTTTAATCCCTTTGAGTTGATTTTGTACATGGTATGAGATAATGATCCAGTTTCATTCTTTTACTTGTGTGTCTCCAATACTCCTAATATCATTTTGTGGCAAGAGTAAATACCCTTCTCTTGTTCTAATCTTAACAGAGAAATTTTAGCTTTTCACCTTTGAGTAACTTCAAAGGTTAGCTGTGGGCTTGTCATACACACTCTTTTTACTTTGTTGAGGTACATTCCTTCTGTACCTAATTTGTTGAGAGTTTTTTATCATGAAATATACTGAATTTTGTCAAATATTTTCTTCAGCATTTATTCAAATGTTATTATTATGCTTCATTCTGTTAATACAGTGTATCATATTTATTGATCTGTATGTTGAACCATCCTTGCATCCCAGGGGTAAATTCTACTTGATCGCGGTGTGTGGTTCTTTTAGTGTGCTATGGATTTTCTGTTTTGAGGAAACTTTATCCTTTTTTTTTTTTCAGCCCATACCTAGGGTATAGTCTTCCAGGAATTCCAAATAAGATCTTGAATTGTTCATTGGAAAATCTGCTTCTCAGCTCTGTGAGATGGCCAGTCTCTCGTTATTCTGAGGCTTATCTTGTTACCCTTCCACCTGGCATCATCATGCTAAGTCACTTTGGTCATGTCCAACTCTTGGGAACCTATGGATCTGTAGCCTGTCAGGAGCCTCTGTCCATGAGGATTCTCTAGGCAAGTATGCTTAGAGAGTTGTCATGCCCTTCTCCAGGGGATCTTCCCTACCCAAGGATCGAACCTCCGTCTCTTACGTCTTCTGCATTGTCAGATGGTTTCTGACTTCCCTGGTGGCTCAGAGGGTAGAGTCGGCCTGCAACGCAGGAGACCCGGGTTCGATCCCCGGGTTGGGAAGACCCCCTGGTGAAGGAAATGGCAACCCACTCCAGTATTCTTGCCTGGAAAATCCCATGGATGGAGGAGTCTGGCAGGCTTCTGTCTATGGGGTTGCAAAGAGTTGGACGTGACTGAGTGACTTCATTTCACTTCTTCTGTACCAGTAGCGCCACCTAAGAGTCCATCTTGCACAACCTCACAATTCACCAAATATCTTGAAGAAAAATGAGGTACATATTAGCAGTAGTTCACAACATGTCTAAAAATGTCCTAATACTCTTTTCATTGAGAGATAAGGTGTTTGTCCCATCCTCTTGATTCTGGGTGTACTGGGATGGCCTCAGCTGACAGTGTGTGACAGAAGTGATGCTACTTGACTTTGAGGCTAAGTCATACAACTCTTTGCAATTTTGTTTGGTTCTGTTGGAAAGAAATATGACTTCCTCAGGATTGTCATGCTGAAGAGGACTCGTATAGGTTCTTTGGTCACCAGATTCAACTGAGCTCCCAGATAACAGACATAATTAGCAGTCATGAGAATGAGCCTTATCGATACCTATGTGTGCATGCTAAGTCACTTCAGTCATGTCCAACTCTTTGCCATCTTCTGGACAGCAGCCTGCCAGGCTCCTCTGTCCATGGGATTCTCCAGGCCAAAATACTGGAGTGGGTTGTCCCGCCCTTCTCTCAGTTCAGTTCAGTTCAGTCGCGCAGTCATGTCTGACTCTTTGCGACCACATGAATCGCAGTACCCAGGCCTCCCTGTCCATCACCAACTCCCGGAGTTCACTCAGACTCACGTCCATTGAGTCCATGATGCCACCCAGCCATCTCATCCTCGGTCATCCCTTTCTCCTCCTGCCCCCAATCCCTCCCAGCATCACAGTCTTTTCCAATGAGTCAACTCTTCGCATAAGGTGGCCAAAGTACTGGAGCTTCAGTTTTAGCATCATTCCTTCCAAAGAAATCCCAGGGTTGATTTCCCTCAGAATGGACTGGTTGGATCTCCTTGCAGTCCAAGGGACTCTCAAGAGTCTTCTCCAACACCACAGTTCAAAAGCATCAATTCTTCTGCGCTCAGCCTTCTTCACAGTCCAACTCTCACATCCATACATGACCACAGGAAAAACCATAGCCTTGACTAGACGGACCTTAGTCGGCAAAGTAATGTCTCTGCTTTTCAACACACTGTCTAGGTTTTCATCACTTTCCTGACAAGCAATCATCTTCTGATTTCATGGCTGCAGCCACCATCTGCAGTGATTTTGAAGCCCAAGAAGAGGAAATCTGTCACTACTTCCACCTTTTCCCCTTCTATTTGACATGCAGTAATGGGGCTGGATGCTATGATCTTAGTTTTTTTTTTTTTTTTTTTTTAGTTTTAAGCCAGATATTTCACTCTCTTCCTTCACCCTCATCAAGAGGCTCTTTAGTTCTTCTTTGCTTACTAAAGAAGAGGCAACTAGAATTTGATACATACTTAAATTTCAAAGGACTTTATCTTAATCATAAATTACTCTGAAGTGTTCTACTTCTTAAAGTTTACTCTTCAATAACATTTCTTTCTGGGGAAAAAAACAAAACAAAACAAAACACCTTCTTTAAAAATACCCTAGTCAGCTGATATTCTTCAAAATGAGAACTTGCTTTCCTGAGGAGCCAGAATTCCATGGATGACCATTCAAAGTACTCCCTTGACAGTATTTTTAATTTATCAGCCCTTTTCTGGAAATTCTCAATCTGGAATACATCATATAACTCTCTTTCATTTGGAATTTCAAGTGAAAGATAATTATAAAAATATAAAATATCTAGAAATAAGTAAAACAAAATTATCATACTACTAGTTTGAACAAGGTAGGAAATATCCAGAGAAATTTAAAAGTATTGAAATTACTGAAGAGATTATGTTGTGGCCATGTTTGGAAGTCTTCTTTGTAAAAGATGTCAATTTTACCAAAATTATATATGTGAGATATTTTAAAAATCCCTGTCAAGATTACTTATAAAAATTAAAGCCAGGATTAATCAAGATTCATTTGAGGAAGGACAGCTTGGCCAGACTTGTTCAACAGGTACAATTCCTTAATAAAAATTGACAGTAGTCAGCATGGTATGGTATTGTTGGAAGGACAGAAAAAATAGGCCCATGGATCAAATTCAAGTATCCAAAAGAGACATGTAAATATGGACACATAATTTAATACAATGGGAACAGTGCTAGAAGTGGAGAAGTACATACTTTTCGTAAATAATAATAAGATAATTGGGAATACTTAACTGAAAAAAAAATCAAACTTCAACTTACATGACTGAAAAAATAATTTCCATGTGAATGTAGAACAAAATATGAAAAGCAAAATGTTAAAGGGATCTAGAAGTTAATAGAGGTTAATATACTCATGACTTCAAGGTACATGAACATTTTAAACACTACACAAAAAATAGTAAACATAAAGTTCATCAAAATTAATATTTAGTCATAAAAATTTGATAATAAAAAAGTGAGTTAAAGGCAGAATCAATGTTTGAATCATTATACCAAATAAAAATGTAAAACAAGAAAATGTAAAGAACTAAGAATCAATAATAGAAATATAAACATACAACCCCAAAAGAAAATATATTTAAATAAAGAGGAAATTTAAATATGTAACCAACAATTGAAATGTTAATATCTATCATTAGCCAACAAAGGAAAGAGACTTAAAGATCTAACAATTGCAACCAAAAGTAGAGATAAAGCTAAATTCCAGGTTTTGTGTTAGTATAGAGAAACTCATACTATTGCTTTGAAGGAATGTAAGCCATAAAAATGCTTTGGAAAGCATTTTGATATCATCTAGTAATTGAAAGACACACAAAACTCAGCAGTTCTATTCCTAGGTATATATACAACAAGTATGCATTTGTATGTGAACTCAGAAATGTGGAAGAATATTTGTGGCAGCATTGATCGTAAAGCTCTAAACTGAACACTATACAAATGCTCATTAGAAAGAAAACTGGTATATAAATTGCACTATACTCATATACGGAAATACTTCACAACAATCACAAGAAAATGGAACTATAGCTACACACAATAATGTGGATTAATTTCTTAAGCATAATATTGAATATGAGAAGCCAGATCTCAACTACACACAATATATAATGTGTAATTCGACTCACATAATGCTCAAAAATAAACAAAATCACACTATTCTGTTTCGGTATTTTCTTAAATAGTAAGACTATAAAGAAGTGAAAGGGTGATCATCTTTGAATTGAAGATATTAGTTACCTTTAGAAAAAAAGAAGCAATTTGTGATTGAGATGAGATTTTCAGGGTACTCACCATATTTTATTTTTTGACCTTGAAATTGGTTACAGGGATTCTCACTATATAATAATAATTTTTTAACAGTACTTCTAGATTTTATGCAATTTTCTTCATATATTTTTAATTCAGTCTTAAAAGGGTTTAAAATACTGTCAACATCTCATTTTGTTTATATTTGCATCTTTTCCTTCATCAACCTCTGCTGATTTAATTTATTAAGATATAAGTAAATTTAATTAGAGGAGTAGGCAAATAGAATGAAAGCTATTAAAGAGATGTTGTGGAAACTCCATATGGAAAAGGAAATGTCATGATGAATATTCACTGCTGGCTCAGTTGAGGGAGGTCATGTTTAACTAGCCTTCTGAAATTATCTGAAAATATTACATCCATAATAGATGATAGAAATTCAATGATGTAGTACCCTTGTATTTTTCTCCAGGCAAGTAGCCACGTTCCACGTGAGAGATTAATGACTACGATAACGAGTTATTGAATAAGAGGTTAGAAATAGCGCCGGATAGAAAACTGGCAGTAGCATTCCTTTTGCTCACAGTCTAAAGGTATAAAATGTCCAGTGCCCTTCCCTCAATGTCTTTTTTTTCTGGACTATCCTAATTATAAACGGCCATTAATAATGCTGGAACTGCTGAGACTTGAGGACTGGAGGAATTGAGGAAGTCCAGATTCACTTAAATTTCTACCTCCAGGGCCACTCCTTTCAAAATATCTGCTGATTTTCTCTGTCTCTGTCACTCCTCTCCTGTAACCTCCCCCACCACTCATCTCATCTTTCCTCTCTCTATCCTTTTTATTAATTCTTTTCTTTTTTCCATTCATACTTTTTTTCCATTTCGTTGTTGAGAGAGGTTCTGAGAGAGAACTCATCAGCCAAACAGAAATACTCCCTGGCAGTTAGTAAACAATTCTGTTACCTTTATATAAGATATCATAAGGACTATTAAAATAGAATTATCTCTCCTATTTATGAAATTTAGAGATAGAAATAATATGGAAGAGAAGATCAAAAATTTAGTCTTGTGGCCAATATCATCCTCTTAAAGAAGGAGAATAAACCTCTATTTAAGGATGTTACTTTAACAAAGAACAGGGAAAAATGAGATTTAGCAATCATCTAAGTCATTTAGACAAGTACAATTCTATTCTACAATAGACATTGTAGAAACTGATTTTGTTAGCATTGTTTAGTTTGGTAGTTTGTAAGAATCATAATAACCAGATCATTTCCAAGTCCTCAATTTATTTCTAAGACTAGTTTCTAAACTCTGGTTGTTATAGTTTAAAAACACACTAACATACACCTTTACGTACATTCATATTTTGAATGAAACCATTTTTAAACATCAGCTTAAGCTTTGTTCCTATATTGCTTTCTTTTCTGGTGCCTTAATGGTTGTTTTGGGCTTCCCTGGTGGCTTAGAGGTTAAAGCATCTGCCTCCAATGCGGGAGACCTGGGTTCGATCCCTGGGTCAGGAAGATCCCCTGGAGAAGGAAATGGCAATCCACTTCAGTATTCTTGCCTGGAGAATCCCATGGACGGAGAAGCCTAGTAGGTTACAGTCCACGGGGTCGCAAAGAGTCGGACACGACTGAGCACCTTCACCTAATGGTTGTTTTGCCAAAAAAAGTTTATGTTAGGAAATTTACTGGAAAATTTCTGATTACAATTTCAAATTCTGTGCTTGTGATGGGTCTGTTAAGATTTTGTATTTCTTCCTGGTTCAGTTTTGGAAAGTTGTATTTTTCTAAGAATTTGTCCATGTCTTCCACATTGTCCATTTTATTGGCATATAATTGCTGATAGTAGTCTCTTATGATCCTTTGTATTTCTGTGTTGTCTGTTGTGATCTCTCCATTTTCATTTCTAATTTTATTGATTTGATTTTTCTCCCTTTGTTTCTTGATGAGTCTGGCTAATGGTTTGTCAATTTTATTTATCCTTCAAAGAAACAGCTTTTGGCTTTGTTGATTTTTGTTATGGTTTCTTTTGTTTCTTTTGAATTTATTTCTGCCCTAATTTTTAAGATTTCTTTCCTTCTACTAACTCTAAGGTTCTTCACTTCTTCTTTTTCTAGTTGCTTTAGGTATAGAGTTAGGTTATTTATTTGGCTTTTTTCTTGTTTCTTGAGGTATGCCTGCATTGCTATGAACTTTCCTCTTAGCACTGCTTTTATAGTGTCCCACAGGTTTTGGGTTGTTGTGTTTTCATTTTCATTCATTTCTATGCATATTTTGATTTCTTTTTTGATTTCTTCTGTGATTTGTTGATTATTCAGAAGTGTGTTGTTCAGCCTCCATATGTTGGAATTTTTAATAGTTTTTCTCCTGTAATTGAGATCTAATCTTAATGCATTATGGTCAGAAATTTAGATTCATAAAATAAAAATTTTCATTGAGAATAATCATTTGAAAAACTTCTATACCAATGAACATAAATATAAAAATCCCAAATGAATTAGTGGCTTCCTGTGTATATTATCATATACGGAGAATAGGGGGAATGTCACTTTCATAAGAATATTTCCTAACACTCAAAATTGGACTTTTTTTTTTTGCCTCACCTTTGTGCACCATTTATCCTATTCCTTTACTACTGTCTGTCTTATTTCCCTTTCCTTCTCCATACCTGCACTCTGTATTTGTGTTGTCTATTAGGCTAGCTACTAGTCACATGTGACTATAAAGCACTTGAAATATAGCTGAAATCTTAGTTTTCACTAAGATTTCACTAATGCATGTTGAGATGATAGTCTGGATATATTGAGTTAAATGAAATATATTATTAAAATTAATTTCCCTTATCTTGTTTTTAAAAGTGGCTATTAGAAAATTTAAAATTACATATTAAAAATCTCATTTTTTAAATATCATAGCATTTTTGGTTGTTTTGGGTTTCTTTGGGCAGAGATCTCTTAAAATATATCTGTGGAAAAAAAATATTTTCTACATATCTGTAATGCTAGATCATATTTTTCCCTTTTATATTAAGTAGTGACATAGGTCACAATATATAAGTAATTATACTTTATTTGAGGGCTTCCCTGTTGGCTCAGATGGTAAAAAATCCACCTGCAGAGCGGGAGACCTGGGTTCAATCCCTGGGTTGGGAAGATCCCCTGAGGAAGGCATGGCAACCCACTCCAGTATTCTTGCCTGAATCCTCATGGACAAAGGGGCCTGGCTGCAGTCCATGGGGTCGCAAAGAGTCGGACACGACTGAGAGACTAAGCGCAGCACAGCATACTTTATTTGAAGCTTTTAATCTTTCTTACTGTTCTATTTTCTCTTCTTACTTTTTTATGTCTTTAGTGAACCTTATAGATGATTATAAGTTAGCTTCAATAAACAATCATTAGTAAGCGTGTCATATAGAAGTACAGTGCAAATCAGTTGATTTTTAGTCCTTTGGAAATATCTTCTAACATCTTTTTGAAACGTAGCACCTTATTTTCAAACTGCTTAAGTGAAAGTGTGCTTGCAAAAAATATAATTATTCAGAAGAGAGTATTAACAAGTACTTAAACGCTACCCCCTATTAAAATAATTGAGGTGGATCACTCTTTCTTTCCTATAATTATTATTATAAACATTTTAAATAGATATATGTATTTATTTTAGTTAAAATACTTGAGAATTTGAATGATGGCTCAAAATTTTGTTGATAATATTTCTAAATATCAATCATATAACATAATATTACATGTTTATATTGTGGAAATGATTAGAAAATCTGAGGGAAGATTTTAAAAGTTAACATTATGTAAATAATTTTTATTCTAATGTGCTTTTTTTTTTTTTTTTTGCTTTAAATAGAATATCTGATTTTGTTATTGTTGTTGCTCAGTTGGTCTGACTCTTTGTGACCACATGGACTGCAGCCCACCAGGCTCCTCTGGAATTTTCCAAGCAAGAATACTGGAGCAAGTCTACTCCAGATCATCTTCCAGTTTCAGGGACTGAACATGCATCTCCTACATTGGCAGGTGATTCTTTACCACTGAGTCACCTGGGAAGCTCCTTAGCTTATGACAGTATCTCTTAATTCACCATATCCTCACACAGGAAAATAAAGATTTTAATATTTCTATGTCACTGTGGTGTTGGAGAAGACTCTTGAGAGTCCCTTGGACTGCAAGGAGATCCAACCAGTCCATTCTGAAGGAGACCAACCCTGGGATTTCTTTGGAAGGAATGATGCTCAAACTGAAGTTCCAGTACTTTGCCCACCTTATGCGAAGAGTTGGCTATTGGAAAAGACCCTGATGCTGGGAGGGACTGGGGGCAGGATGAGAGGGGGACGACCGAGGATGAGATGGCTGGATGGCATCACGGACTCAATGGACGTGAGTCTGAGTGAACTCCGGGAGTTGGTGATGGACAGGGAGGCCTGGTGTGCTGCGATTCATGGGGTCACAAAGAGTCGGACATGACTGAGCGACTGAACTGAACTGAATGTCAAGTTTTCCTGCTCTTTGTATTTTCCTTCCCTCTCTTCATTACTGTCATTTGCTTTCTAAATTGCTAGGATATTTCACATTTACTTTCTTTATTGCAACCACTAGTAGTAGAATTGTGGACTCTGGACCAAGAGACAGACTTTTTTGGGTCTCTGTGTAAAGACTGGAACTTCCATAAGGGGTGAGGGGTAAGGGAGGAGGCATAAAAAAGTGATTTTGTCATATTGTGTTTATAGTTAATGGGAAAATTAATAAATGTCCATAAAATGATGGGGAAATTATTTTCTGTGTGACATGGAGTACTGCTATGTGTCTGACTCTTTGTGACCCTTTGGACTCTATCCCTTCAGGTTCCTCAGTGCATGGGATTTTCTAGGCAAGAATACAGGAGTGGGTTGTCATTTCCTTCTCCAGAGGATCTTCCTGATCCAGGGACTGAACCCCATGTCTCCTCCTATAATCAGCATGATTTCACTTCCTTACTGTGTATTTTAAAGAATTCCAACCATTGTGTTATTTTTCTGTATTGTTTTTATTTTCATGGCACAGTTATCTTATCTCATATTAACTGACAATGCATAGATACAACAGGACACAGAGAATTGACTGGCTATACCTGTAATTGAGCTACCATTATTATAAGAGATGTTTTGTTTCACCTTAGGATATTTAGAAACAGAAGAGGAAAGCTTCAGGGGATAACATAGAACATGAAACATACAGAGTGATTAGAAGAAATGAAAGAAATTTAGAATCACCATGTGAAACAGTTAAAATCTAACCCCCTATATCATGAAATTGTATGACAGGTGCTCTCATTCACCAATCTCAGTGTGGAGCTCTGTGCAAACCAGGCACTCAACAAAGGTTGTTGGAAGACTGAAAACAAACTTCAGAACTTTAGAATCCATTTAGAGTGACTAATTGTGAATTTATCTCTAAATTCTGCATTTGTTTTTTTCCAGTTAAGAGTGAATGCTGTATTCAATTACTCATGAAATCACTGTTACCACATTCCTTAAGGAAATGCTTCTTTACAGGATAATTTTTACCTGGCCTTATTTTATTTTATCATGTTAGAGAGTTATAGACTATGAGAGAGTTCTGTGGAAAACTACTTTACATAGTTATGAATACCTAAGTGTTGCTTCTATAAATAAATGTATAGAATTAATTATAAAAAGCTATTAATATTTCCTTTAAAATTATAATTAATCTTATGAAAAGTGGAAAAATCCAGGAAAAGGTGATATATTTTAGATAAAATACTGATCATTGCTGCATTCTGACATATAGAATCAACATAAACATAAAATAACAAATTCAAGCTTCAGATCCAGTAAATGCTGTATGTCTCCCTAATATATCACAAAGACAGAAATACCTGTGCAGAATAACATCTAGCTGATATTATATATAATGTGTAGAGTACTCACTTATTCTAATTTATTTTGTATTCTTTTACATTAGCTAAGAGATTGACTCACCGGCAGCAACAGAACCCATGAGACCTTAACAAATGCATTTCTCATATAAAAGTACTTTATTGCTTGTAGTGCTTCTGTGACTTTTTCCAGGATTTTCTTTAAAGTAAGACTATAAAAATCAAATGTAAGAGGCTGAAATCTAGTATCATGGGGGTTTCCCTGGTGGCTCAGACAGTAAAGAATCTGCTTGCAATGCAAGAGACCTGGGTTTGATCCCTGGGCTGGGAAGATTCCCTGGAGAAGGGCATGGCAACCCACTCCAGTATTCTTGCCTGGAGAATCCTCATGGACAAAGTAGCAGAAGCTGGAGCCTGGTGGGCTACTGTAGCTAATATCACTAGTTATTATTTAATAAATGTTTTATAACAGCTGGTAATCCTAACACTCTACTAATGCTGCAGTATTATGGTAAAGAAAAACAAAAACAAACAACAACAACAAAAAAACAACTTATGGCTGGATGTTACTGTTAACTTCTGCTGTGAAACAAACCATCCCCAACCTCAATAGCTGAAGATATTTATTATTTCACATTTTTGTCTGTTGTTTAAATATAGACTTAAATCAATTGGGTGTTTTCTTTTTCTTTTTTTTTTAACTGATATTGCTTGGGTTTACACATTCACCATCAGTTAGGTAGGGGTGGTTTGTCTACTGTCTGGAGTTAGTGTTAGCTATCAGCTGGGTTTTGTCCAGCAGGCTAACCTAGGTTTATTCCCTTGTTGGTGGTTTTCAAAAGAACAATAAAGTAAAACAAATAACCAAAGCAAAATCACTTTTTAAGTCCCTCCTTTTGTCACATACACTGTTGTCCCATTGTCCAAAGCAAGTCACGTGGTCAAATCAAGTGTAAATAGACTTTAGTATTTCCAAGAATATGGATATAGGCGGTTGTGAATAATCCAGAGGCTAAAAGTAAATTGATCTTTACATTGCACTGCTGCTGCTGCTGCTAAGTCACTTCAGTCGTGTCCGACTCTGTGTGACCCCACACTAGATGAACCAAATTAATGTATTAGTTAAAACACATATTTCCTTTATTTATTCATTGGTGTAGTCAAATATTGATTTATTAAACTAAAAGGTAGAACTGAAACTCGTGACTTAAATCATGTCCTAAGTCAAGTTTTCTATTCTTTCCTTTCTCACTCTAATTTAAAATATTTGGACTCTGTGGGGGAAGGAGAGGGTGGGATGATTTGGGAGAGTGGCAATGTAACATGTATGATATCATAAGTGAAACGAATTGCCAGCCTAGGTTCGATGCAGGATGCAGGATGCTTGCGACTGATGCACGGAGATAATCCAGAGAGAGGGTGTGGGGCGGGGTGGGGAGGGGAGGAGGGGGTCGGGACTGGGAGTTCATGTACACTCGTGGCTGATTCATGTCAATGTATAGCAAAACAAATACACTATTGTAAAGCAAAACAAACTAAAGAATAAAAATCAATTAAAAAAATAAAATATTTGGAATGAAATGCTTGGGTTTGCAGCAGAAACAAAAACAGATGGCCTATTTTTAAGTGGCACTCTGAGTGCACACACATTCACAACCACATGGAATTAGAACAGAAAGATTAATGATAAAACACTGGGAAAATCATTTTAAGAGGTAGAAGAAAAGATGGTATCTTAACTTTAATAAATAATAACCCCATACACCATTAGCTATACCCTATCCACTTATAAAGTTATTACATAAATAGGAAAGCAGGAAAAGTTAGATAAGGTAGGACTAGACTTGAAAGAGAGATGAAAAATTCCACTTGAGAAATAATTTCAGAACTAATATCATTTTGAAGTGAAAAAACTCAGTGCTGCATACACATCCTGCTGAGGTAAAAGTATAAAACACATGTAAAATGTAGTGATGATACACATAAAGAATGAGGAAAATGTTACTATATGTCACTATTTCCACAACTAAGAAATTATCTTAAGGAAATTATTCAATACAATGCCCTCAGTTAATAATAAACTATATTGAGAAATTGAAAGCAATTTTAGGGAAATAGTTTAAATTATAAATTAACATCAAGATAATTAAGTAGCCATTAAAATAGTAATTATGAGGATGTTCAAACATAGAAACTATTTAAAATATAAGTAATCCCATGGATGGAGGAGCCGGTGGGCTGCAGTCCATGGGGTCACGAAGAGTCAGACACGACTGAGCGACTTCACTTTCACTTTTCACTTTCATGCATTGGAGAAGGAAATGGCAACCCACTCCAGTGTTATTGCCTGGAGAATCCCAGGGATGAGGGAGCCTGGTGGGCTGCCGTCTCTGGGGTCACACAGAGTCAGACACGACTGAAGCGACTTAGCAGCAGCAGCAGCAACACTGAGTGAAAATGTTAGTGTATATTATTTGCCACTAGGTTTTTTACATACACATAATTACATTTGTATTTACCCACTCCAGTGTCCTTGCCTGGAGAATCTCAGGGAAGGGGAAGCCTGGTGGGCTTCTGTCTATGGGGTCACACAGAGTCAGACACGACTGATGTGACTTAGCAGCAACAGCACATATATATTTATGTTTTAAAAAAGCACACTCTGATTGAGTTTGACTGATTTCATAGATAAAGGAAAAAGAAGAAAATATTTATGTCTCTATGTAATAAGTTTAAATATAACATCACTCATTAAAATATCTATGTCTTGATTTTTTAATCCAAGTTCATAAAAATAGTCTAAAGTAAAGCAAAATGTAGGAGACCAGTTTTATGCCCTAGCTATCAATTACTTCAATTCAGTGTCATTAATTTTGGTCAGTGCATTGATAATTTACATAATATAGTGGGTCAATGTTTCAGGCGAGTGTATTCTCCTCGGTTCTGTCTCATCACAACAAAGATTTGGAGTGACGGACATTAAAACCCTTGGCGTGTCACAGCTCTTGGGTCTTGGACAGACCATGTTATAGCTCTCAGGTCTCAAACGGACCATATTATAGCTCTTAGACAAATCAGTGTTACAGCTCCGTGTTACAGATTTATTTAATTTAGATAGTAGCAAGAAAATCCATCCTTGAGGCGTGAGGGCATGTCGACCCAAAGATGCAAAGAGAAGAGTGCCCCAGCATGCGGGAGAGAGACCCCCCAGCCCTTTGGCTCCTCTTTTTATACGTTCCCCGCCCCCCCGCACCCCGGCTTGCCTTTTGTAAATTGAGTTAGCCAGGAGTGTTGTTTGTTCTACCTGAGGTCCTCATGCCTGTCCTGGACCTTCCTTTGTTCTATTTTGGAAGGCTTTTCTCTTCCCTGTCTTTTAGCCACCGCCATTCTGGACTCCTGTTCCCTATTCTAACTACCTAACAAATGTCTTAAGGTTTATGTGTTCTTTTGGTAAAAACGTTACTCAGAAAATAAAGCAGGAAACAGAGGAAAATGCAGTTATATTTAAAATTTTTAAAAGTTTCTGTGGTCCAAATCAAGCGAAAATGCTCATGTCATATGAATATCAGTATAATTGATTTAATAGCTTACTTTTCCATAAATACACAGTCTGAGAAGAAAATAAACTCAATGTTTTCAGTTATATCAGGTATGATGTTCTAGGTGAAATGTGTTTTAAAATATCATTAAGTAAATTTCAACTCGACTTTCAAACAAAATTATTAGTATTTCTAGAATACCCATCTCTTTTGCTCTGCTATAGAATTACTCAAAATGTAACTCTAAGTTATCAAGCTGAGGAAATTGAAATGGAAATTTAGATGTGGGCTGTTTTCAGCTCAGTAAGGAAGCTTGCAATTGCAATTGAATGCTCAGCAGCAAATACTGCTTGAGCCTGAAGGCCTTTCAAATTTTTGTTAAGCAACTCACGTAAATGATTAAAGCATATGGCAGTGTAGTCTTTCTTTTCCCCATTAAAAGACAAAAAAAGCTAGTAGTATTTAACTTTGACCCAAAAACACGATGCTATTCTCACTGCAAAATGTCAGTGCCATTTTTGAAGTCTAAGACAGATATTTCAGGTCAGACTTGTATTTTTTTTTCTTTTTTAATTAAAGAGAAACACTGAATAATATATATCATTATGAAAAGAAAGACATTGTAATATCCAGGAAAGAATAAAGTTCACTTACTTATTGATTTTAAAAACATGTAAACTCTGTTTACTGTGCTGTATATTCATATATTGAAGAAGTTATGAAATTGAAAATGAGAAAATGGAAGAGAAAGTTACTAAACTGTAGTCTATGTGTGGTACAAGTTTCAGAACATCTCAATCTTTTGTGTAGGTGGTGAGATGCCTCTAAATATCAAAAATTAGACTTGGCAATACAGTTACCAGAATTTTGATACTTCAAGATTCCTGATATTTTACAAACTTCTGAGAAATTTTTAAAAATTTAAATGTCAACAAAAAATTAATAGTAAATCTAAGAAAGAAATGGAAAATTTTATTTGACCAAAATGAAGATTATAACCTGGGAGACAACCTCTCACAGAGCTCTGAGAACTGTTCCAAAGAGGTAAGTGGGGAGGAGGGCAAGTATATATATGATTTTGGAGAAATATCAGTAACCTCAGATATGCAGATGACACCACCCTTATGGCAGAAAGTGAAGAGGAGCTAAAAAGCCTCTTGATGAAAGTGAAGGAAGAGAGTGAAAAAGTTGGCTTAAAGCTCAACATTCAGAAAACGAAGATCATGGCATCTGGTCCCATCTCTTCATGGGAAATAGATGGGGAAACAGTAGAAACAGTGTCAGACTTTATTTTTTTGGGCTCCAAAATCACTGCAGATGGTGACTGCAACCATGAAATTAAAAGTTATGACCAACTTAGATAGCATATTCAAAAGCAGAGACATTACTTTGCCAACGAAGTTCCGTCTACTCAAGGCTATGGTTTTTCCTGTGGTCATGTATGGATGTGAGAGTTGGACTGTGAAGAAGGCTGAGCGCCGAAGAATTGATGCTTTTGAACTGTGGTATTGAAGAAGACTCTTGAGAGTCCCTTGGACTGCAAGGAGATCCAACCAGTCCATTCTGAGGGAAATCAACCCTGGGATTTCTTTGGAAGGAATGATGCTAAAGCTGAAGCTCCAGTACTTTGGCCACCTTATGCGAAGAGTTGACTCATTGGAAGACTCTGATGCTGGGAGGGATTGGGGGCAGGAGGAGAAGGGAGATGACAGAGGATGAGATGGCTGGATGGCATCACGGACTCGATGGACATGAGTCTAGTGAACTCTGGGAGTTGGTGATAGACAGGGAGGCCTGGCGTGCTGCAATTCATGGGGTGGCAAAGAGTCGGACACTACTGAGCGACTGAACTGAACTGAACTGAACTGATACATACAACCAAGCGCAACACACATTTCAGTAGAAGGTTACCGCTAGTCATGAGGAACAGATATCTTAGGCAGTGGTTGCAGTGCTTTTCTGAGTATGGGAAGATGTAAGAATCTGGGTTCATAAAATATTCTCCTGATAAATATAGAACTGTCTGAGGGCCAGTTTTGTCAGTTTTCCCTCATCACAAAATGCTTCATCCTGATCTTCACCCTAAGTTCCTGTCAGGGTGTACTGTAGGTCAGCAACTTTGCATAACTGGAATGTGGGCAACATTGTTTATTTTACAGCCTCCTTCCCTTCAATCTTAATTTTAACCAAGGTTTTGGGAAGCATTTTGTGATCAACTTGTCCTGTAGCCATAGGAATATTCATTCCTAGATGAGGTGGATAGGGCACTCAATGTGCTATTACTGAAGTAGACCTTGTTAATAGTAACAAGCTTTTGGATAGCCTTTCTTAAAAATCTGTTATGGTAAAAAAAATGGTTCCCTCGTGGCTTCTTCCCATATATTGTGATAGTTATACTATTATAATCATTGATATTATAAGACTATATATTTAGTCAATCTTCAAGTCACCTAATCATTGTTAACCTTATCTGAGACTCAGCCACACATCTGGTATTGCAAGAAATAATAATCTTCTAAAATAAGCAAAGTACAAGTAATATGGTTAGTGACATTAATGGGATCATAAGTAATAAGCTAAGAGGTTCTATTAGGTGTTGCTTGGTATCTCCTCAGGTTGTCTGACCAGTCTGTTCTGTACCAATTGATATCTTTAAGGAAAATGAAATATTGACATTGTATATAAAGTTGACTGAAAATGTCTACATATTTTAGATGAGTGGTAGGTCATTGTGATCCTTTACGGGACTGAGAAAGGAATGTTATCTTCTAAGGAGTTATTATACATAACCAGGGCAAGAAGAAAAAAAGTGGATCTTTATGATTGAGCAGATATTTCTTCCACTAGGGAGTCTGGTTCATGCATAATGTAGATACACAATGTATTCTACAGGGAAGTGAGGTGGTCCAATGGGCAGAGAAAAAAAAATTCTTCTTAAATTTTTCTTCTCTTGCCTTAATATGTGAATTTTTCTTTCATTATGACTCACTCAGCTTTGCTTCATATAAAGAAACAAAAATCATACTAATCTCAGTTTTTTAATATGGATATCTGATTGATTAGGAAGAATATAAGGAGAAGAAAAACAATTAAACAGTGAACATTTTACAATTTTTTTTGTATATTCTGTATTTGAAACTTGTATGTTTAGAAAAGCTATTTGGATCCAAAGCATTATCTTATCTGTAGTTTTGATCTCCTATTCTCTATTATTTCCTAATAAATAATTATGAAAATTGCTCCAGTAATACTCCCAAATTTTTTGAGCAACTTCGTGTTTTGAAATATATTCCTTTTATATTTAATTTAATCAGAGTTAGCTATTCTTCTTTACCTCAAAAATCAAGTATTTGAAAACTATGTCAGAGTGGGTTGTATTCAATAGACTTGCTAAGTAGTGATCACTGTCCCAATGAATATGAAAAGTCTAGTTACTATTTTTAAAAAATTGGATTTGGCACTCTATAACTTGCAAGGTGAAAGATAATAGAATTTTCTATAATGACTGGTTTAGAACAAACTCTGAAGATGAAAGGGAGGGAATGGCCACCAATATAAAAGCATGTGTAGGATATGAAAAACCAATCTCTATGTTGCTTAAGCTAACAGTTCTGAAGCCAAATTCAAATTGCCATGAAGGTTTATACAATGTGGCTTGGTCTCTCTTGTTCCTGTTGTGCAACCTGATAAAAATATCTCATCATTCACCAGAAGAAAAATATGCTTTGGATAATAGCTGGGCCAGGGAAGATGAGAGAAATTTGTGGCAAACTTGAACCTAATCCAAACAAATGAATAACCCATCATCCATGCCCAGCCTAGATTCCTGGGCTGGTCCTACTGTAGTCAACCTTCAGCACATGAGCATGAGAATAATCTCTTTTTAAGTCACTGAGACTCTGAGGTTGTTTGTTATGAAACATTACTTTGGGAATAACTGGATAATTCAACATTGGACTTGGCTACTTGAAACCATGCAGTTATTGTGCCAATGCTGTTTCAGAGGAATGTCTGGAACAAAATCTTGATTAGAGTTAATTTAGGAAAAAAGAAATGGGAGGAAAAGGCAGAAAGCATGTGGAGTAAATTATTCTGATAAATGTATATGTAAGTGAAGAGAAAATGAATAGTATGAATTAGGATATAAATGTGGAGGAGGAAATGACAACTCATTCCAGTATTCTTACCAGGAAACTCCCATAGCCATAAGAGCCTGGCAGTCTACAGTCCATGGGGTTGCAAAAAGTTGGACATGACTGAAAAACTGAGCACGTGGAGTAAAAAGTTTTGTTTCTTTCTTGTATTTCAAAATGTAATAATCATAGGCTATCTTTCACAATTTAAACACTATTTTTGTTTCTTAGGCAAGCCTACATCCACAGGTAATACTATAAAAATAAACACGTTTTATTTATTGGTCTACATCAGCTAAAACTGATCTCTGGGGATAAGGACAATTTCTAAGACACAGAACTATGTTGTATCAGTAGCGTCATAATCTTTGTAATTCTTTCTGATTTCCTCCACTTAGCTAGTTAAATCAAATACCATTAGGGAGAGAAAAAAAAATTAAAAACCTTTCCTGTCACCAGTTCTCTCTGTATATCACTCCTGGGAATATCTTAAATTTAGAGCAAAGATTCTCTCCACAAATAATGTTAAGAGATTTAATTAACATAAAAGTATATTTCACACATACATCAACTATTAAATACATGCACAGAATATAAGCACAAAAATCTTGAGCAATCTTGCTTTACAAAAACTCATTTACCAGTCATACTAAAATGGTAACATTTACCTCTTCTTAAACAGACAGTTTTTAAATAATTTTGCATATGTTGAGTCTCAGGAGTACTGAGAAATTTTATTTTCTCAGCACTACACACAAACAGAATAAGAGAAAAAAAATCTCTATTTGCCCATTATAGCTTCTGGCTACCCCTCTTTGATTGTATGGAGATCTGCTCTTCTATACTCAGCCCTAGACTGGCAAGGGAAATTGTAAATGGACTTATAAAGCTTGTGGAAGATCTGTGGGTTTCCTAGAATAGTGCTTTAGTTAGCTTGTGAGCCCTGATCTAATGAAGAAATGGTTAAACTTTCACCAAAACCTTTGAAATGATCTAAAGCTGAAAACTACAGATAAAGTTACAGATATCTTTCCTGGAGAGGTGACATATCTGATGCGCTTAAATTTATTGGATTGTTTCTATCTACTTTTGCCCTTAAGTAAAGAGGGTCTTCCCATTTTCTTGTTACCCTGTGATTCAAATATAGGAGATATTCAAATGAGGGTATTATTAGCTGTCTCTTCTGTCTCACAATGTCATTCTCAGGGTCATATCATTTCTAAATGAACAGTAAGCCAGGTTCTCCTTGATGATTTACATGCGTTTTTTTCAATTATATTCTCACTGAAGATAGGACTTAGGTTTATAGCTATGTCCTTACCCTAGGGTACAATGATATCCTTTCATATCTCTGACAAATATTTATTGGGCACCTTGATAAACTAGATAACACAATCTCTGTATTCATGGAGCTAAAATTTTAGTAGTAGACAAATTATGAACAAAGGAACAAATAAAATAATTATAGATAGTGGCATAAGGCAAGACAATTAAACAGTGATAGAACTGAATGGGTGACTAGAGGAAGTTATTACTATGAGAAGTTAATCACATAGAAAATTTTCTGTGGAGATAACAATTAGAGCTGAGATTTGGCTTATGAGAAGGTACCAGACAAGCAAAATCTATGGGAAAAAAGCATTCAGAACAAAAGGAATAGCAAATGGAAAGGCTCCATGAAACAAATAACCTTGACATGTTTTAGATAAAGAATTAACATAACTAGAGGATAGTAAAAATAGAATATAAGATGAGAAAAATAGGAAATAGATCATGTATGGATTTTATATTCCTTTGAAAAGCATGCATTATCTCCTTTGGTATGGTTGATTATGTTTGAAATAATGAATTGACCTACTGAAAAATGGTTTGTGAGAAGAGATATGGTATTATTAAATTCACATTGCTATGTCACTGTGGCCATAACAAAGGCTGCCTTTATACAATAAAAAGTGAAATTCATATCTGGAAGGAAGATAAGCAACTTGGGGAGCTCTACCTTAGCTGTTTGGCTTATCTTTATTATTCTAAGTGTCTGTATTTTAGGAATCATCTTTATGTTCTATTTATTGTTTTCAGTAAACTTGTAAGCTTAGAACAGTTTTAGATTTACTGAAAAATTAAGATAGAATAGAAAGTTCCCATACAGCCTATATCACATTTCTCCTATTGTTAACATCTTACATTAGTATGATATATATGTCATAATTAATAAACCAACAATGTGCATTATTATTAACTAAGTCTATACTCTATTCAGATTCTTTAGTTTTCCCCTACATTCCTTTCTCTGTTCCAGTGTCTCAGTTGGATTTTCAAATTATATTTATGTACATTTGTTGTGTCTCTTCTTGATGATGACAATTTCTTAGGCTTCCGTTGATTTTGATGAGCTTGACAATTTTGAGGAGTACTGGTCAGCTCTTTAATAAAATGTCTATCAATATGGATTTTTCTGGTTTTCCTTATGATTAGACTAGGACTGTACAGTTTTGAGAGGAAGACCATGAAGTGCCATTTTCATCATTTCATACAAATATGATGTATTCATGTTGATGTTGACCATGATAACCTGGCTGTGGTAGTGTTTATTCATATTTCTCCATGATAGTGTTACTTTCCTCTCTGCTTTCCATTAAATATTCTTTAGAAGAAGTTCACTAAGTACAACTTGCACTTAGTGAGGAAATATGTTCTTCCCTCTCTTCATTGAGGGGGAAGTATCTGCATAAATTTTTGGAGTTGTTCCCCACTGGAAATTTGTCTTTTCTACCCAATTTCGTATTTAGTCCCATGTTAATATTAGTATGGATTTATAATATTTACTTTACAATTTGGGTTACAATCCACTATTACTTTATTCTGATGCTCAAGCTTTACTATCTTTCACCACTAGTCCCTCTTTTCATTTGTTCTTGGTTCCTTTGACTTACATATAATTCTGAGATTTTTTTTTCAATTATTTTCTCATTTTTGCTTTATTTTTTGAAAATTTCTTTACTTTCCAGCACCACTGTTCAGTTCAGTTGCTCAGTCCTGTCCGACTCTTTGCGACCCCATGGACTGCAGCACATCAGGCCTTCCTGTCCATCAATAACTCCAGGAGTTGAACCAAACTCATGTCCATTGAGTCTGTGATGCCATCTAACCATCTCATCCTCTGTCATCCCCTTCTCCTCCTGCCCTCAATCTTTCCCAGCATCAGAGTCTTTTAAAGTGAGTCAGCCATTTGCATCAGGTGGCCAAAATATTGGAGTTTTAGCTTCAACATCAGTTCTTCCAATGAACACCCAGGACTGATCTCCTTTAGGATGGACTGGTTGAATCTCCTTGCAGTCCAAGAGACTCTCAAGAGTCTTCCCGAACACCACAGTTCAAAAGCATCAATTCTTTGGTGCTCAGCTTTCTTTGTAGTCAAATTCTCACATCCATACATGACTACTGAAAAAACCATAACCCTGGCTAGATGGACCTTTGTTGACAAAGTAATGTCTCTGTTTTTTAATATGCTGTCTGGGTTGGTCATAACTTTCCTTCCAAGGAGTAAGCATCTTTTAATTTCATGGCTGAAATCACCATCTGCAGTGATTTCAGAGAAAATAAAGTCAGTTACTGTTTCCCCATCTATCTGCCATGAAGTGATTAGATCAGATGCCATGATCATAGTTTTCTGAATGTTGAGCTTTCAGCCAACTTTCTCACTTCCTTCTTTCACTTTCATCAAGAGGCTCATTAGTTATTCTTAGCTTATTGTCACAGGGTGGTGTCATTTACATATCTGAGGTTATTGATATTTTTCCCGGCAATCTTGAATCCAACTTGTGCTTCTTCCAGCCTAGCGTTTCTCATGATGTATTCTGCATAGAAGTTAAATAAGCAGGGTGACAGTATACAGCCTTGATGTACTCCTTTTCTTATTTGGAACCAGTTTGTTGTTCTATGTCCATTTCTAAATGTTGCTTCCTGATCTGCATACAGGTGTCTCAAGAGGCAGGTCAGATGGTCTAGTATTCCCATTTTTTTCAGAATTTTCCAGTTTTTTGTGATCCACACAGTCAAAGGCTTTGGTATAGTCAATAAAGCAGAAATAGATGTTTTTCTGGAACTCTCTTGCTTTTTCCATGATCCAGTGGATGTTGGCAATTTGATCTCTGGTTCTTCTGCCTTTTCTAAAACCAGCTTGAATATCTGGAGATTCACGATTCATGTATTGGTGAAGTCTGACTTGGAGAATTTTGAGCATTACTTTACTAGTGTGTGAGATGAGTGCAATTGTGTGGTAGTTTGAGCATTCTTTAGCATTGGTTTTCTTTGAGATTGAAATGAAAACTGACCTTTTCCAATCATGTGGCCTCTGCTGAGTTTTCCAAATTTGCTGTCATATTGAGTACAACAATTTCACAGCATCATTTTTTAGAATTTGAAATAGTTCAACAGGAATTCCATCACTTCCACTAGCTTTATTCACAGTGATGCTTCCTAAGGCCCACTTGACTTCACATTCCAGAACATCTGGCTCTAGGTGAGTGATCACACCATCATGGTTATCTGGGTTGTGAAGATCTTTTTTGTACAGTTCTTCTGTGTATTCTTACTACCTCTTCTTAATATCTTCTGCTTCTGTTAGGTCCGTACCATTTCTGTTCTTTATTGAGCCCATCTTTCCATGAAATGTTCCCTTGGTATCTCTAATTTTCTTGGAGAGATCTCTATTCTTTCCCATTCTATTGTCTTCCTCTTTGTCTTTGCATTGATGCTTCATATTCATTTTGAATATTTCTTCCCCAGTCCTAAAATTGGCCATTTATAGAAGAATCCATAGATCTTTTTAATTCTGAAATAATCTAAGAGTTAACATTTCCTGGGATTCTTTTTACTAGGGTGTTCTTTATTTTAGGATTTTTAAGAAGATAGAGAAAGGAAATATTTGTGTGTATATTATATTATACACACATATTTATAAGTATTTATATATGTAACCATCTGTATCAATATATAGCTAAATATGATTTCATTCTAATGTGTCTAACTCCAACTCATTACTATATAGACAATTCTAGACCCCTCCCCTTCTTAATCTGTAACTTCCCAAAGTAACAGTGAGAAATGTGACTCCCACATTTTGCCACACATTTGCTTAATTGTTCAGTTCCCAAAAACATATATAATGGTATCAGAACTGCCATTCCATACTCCCTTGGGAAATAATATCATCAATGAGTACATTACTTAGTACAGTGTCTCTTGCCTTTAGTCTTACAAACTACTCATTTCTAAAGTCACTTAGACCCAATTTTTCCTTCACTGTCCCTCAGTGAGATTTTTTTCATGCATTTGTTATACATTTTATCCTCTTACAGTCTACATTTCATCTTGGGACCATCTGATTTCCTAACTGACTTACACTGATTTGTGTATACTGAGATTCATTCTTGGCACTACAAAGTTCTATGCATTTTGACAAACACATAGCAACATGAATCCACAATAACAGTATCATACAGAGTAGTTTCACCACCCTGGTAATTACCATATACTTTACTTGTTCAAACCTTTTATCATCCTTCAAAATCTGGCAATCACTGATTTTATGATTATTACTATAATTTTGTCCTTCTAGAATGTATTTTAATTAAAATCATATGGTATTCAGTCTGGTGATGTGTTTTCCTTGAGGAGTGGGCCATTTTAATGAAGAATTTAGCATATTTCACAGTGATTACTCTTCTCCCCTGCCCTCGTGAGCCATAAGAGGATATTTCTGGAATTTCACCATAAAGCTTAGGTGGGGCTCCTGTAGGCGAGCCCAAGAAAATATGCCCCCTTCTCAAGACTGTTATTCCCATGAGTTTCTTACTCTCATGCTAGTGTGTAGCCAGGTTTTAGGAGTTGGTCAAATTGATCTCTCAAGAATTGCAATCAGTTTATTATGGCCCCTGTGGCTTCTGCTCCGGATTTCAGAGTGACAATTTGCCTTGTCATGTCAGTTATCTGCTGAGTACAAGAAAAGTTTATTGATTTTCAGTTTGTTTAGATTTTTCATATTGTAGGAACTGTTGGAGCATCTGCAACTATAGAAGCTGAACATGAAAGTCTTTCTTCTACTTATTTTTTTATTGAATAAATTCATATCTCCTTATTTTTCCCTCTGACTCTGCTTCTCTGGCACTCAAATACTCCCATGCAATTTTTTATTACTGTGGGTTTTTGAAAAATATGTTTAGCATAATACATACATTCTCAAGAAACCTAGATTCCTCTAAGTCCTACACTTTCTTTTTGTTTTTCCTTTGTTTATCCTTTTTCTCTTTATGTTCATACTAGAAGTTTGATAAAATTATTACCTGGATGAAAAACCAATTTTAATAAGTAATAAATGTTTAAAGTGAGAATTGGGAATTCCATCCTCATATATCCAATAAAGAAATGCCACGGTAATTTATGTTTTTAAAATAAGCTTTATAATTGTGTTCTTTTTGACATAAAGCACTGAAAATAATAATCTTTTCATCGATCATAACCTATGCTAGGGGCTTCCCTGATGATTCAGCAGTAAAAAGTCTGCCTGCAGGTGGCATGGGTTCGATCCCAACATTGGGTATCAGGAAGATCCTCTGGAGAAAGAAATGGCAACTCTTGCCAGTATTCTTACAGGGGAAATCCCATGGACAGAGAAACCTGGCAGGCTACAGTCCATGGGGTCGTGAAAAGTTGGACATGACTTAGCAACTAAATGACAGCAACAACTGATGCTATAGACTAAAACAGCCCACTGGAGATTGTATGGTTACCAAGATGACATCTTTCACACAAAAACCTAATGTATTGCCAATGTAAAGTTAGGAAGGCCAATCTAGAGACTAAAAGAGTAGTTTGTGTTTATTTGTTTAGCAAAGTCCTTTACTACTTGTTGACTTTCACTGTGACAGTTTTAATAAACTTATTGATAAGACTTGAAATGTTTGACACAAACATAAAACCATTGTTCATTTTTAAATGATGATGAAGATCTCCCAAAGAGTTAAACACTAAAAGGTACAAAACACATTCCATTCATTTCATGTTTGTTTCCTCCAATATAAGTATGAATAGCTGCTGTTTTTATTTTCCTGATGTGTGGCAAAAGGTGAATAAATAGTTCTAAAATATAACATTGTTACCCAGATGCCACAATTTACATTCTGTTATTAGAGGTGAGAGGTTATGACAAAGTTATGCACGTGCAATAAAAGTACATATTTTAACATTGGGGTCTCTCAGACTGACTTCAACCTTCACTAAACTTCTAATTAAATCAGGCTTCATATTGTCCTCAGCTGAGTTGGTGACAGGAAGACTCAAGATCTTTGCACATCTCTAACAAGGAATAAACTCCCTATAATACCACCTAAGTAATAACATATGTTATTTATGAGGATGTAGTTTCTCATATCATCTAGTTGAGACAACTTTGAAAAAAAAAATTAACTCTTTCAGACTGTCCAAGCTCTGACTGTACTGAAGCAGTAACGCTATTTTGACTGAGGAACAGATAATGTAGTATATTGAAAGGAACTTTGGGTATTGGAATGCTGGTTTTTAATCTAATTCTGACACCAATTTATTGATGCTAGGTCTTAGTTTATGCACGCATAACAGAACTATATCTTCAGTTGAACACACAAATTTGATTCATATGAATGGTAAAAGTTTTATTAATAACTAGGTTCATTTGATAACACATATCCTTCAAATGGAAATATGTTAGTAGATTCTTTAATGATAGTTAAGGTCATCTGTTGATCCTAAGAAATATACTACAAAAGCCATGATTTAACTTTGATTACAATTAGCAACAGCTCCATCTCTGTGTTGCTATTTGACATGGGTTTTTCCTTGGCTTTAAATAAGTTGTTATTCAGTGCTATTCCTGGGCATATAACCAGAAAATAATTATAATTTGAAGAGATGCGTTCACCCTTACATTCATAGCAGCACCATTTACAGTGGACAAGACATAGAAACAACCTAAATATCCATCAACAGATGAATGGATAAAGGAGACGTGGTACATTTATTCAATAGAATACTCAGTTCAGTTCAGTTCAGTTCAGTCGCTCAGTCATGTCCGACTTTCTGCGACCCCATGAATTGCAGCACATCAGGCCTCCCTGTCCATCACCAACTCCCAGAGTTCACCCTAACTCATGTCCATCTAGTTGGTGATGCCATCCAGCCATCTCATCCTCTGTCATCCCCTTCTCCTCCTGTCCCCAATCCTTCCCAGCATCAGAGTCTTTTCCAATGGGTCAACTCTTCGCATGAGGTGGCCAAAGTATTGGAGTTTCAGCTTTAGCATCAGTCCTTCTGAAGAATGCCCAGGACTGATCTCCTTCAGAATGGACTGGTTGGATCTCCTTGCAGTCCAAGGGACTCTCAAGAGTCTTCTCCAACACCACAGTTCAAAAGCATCAATTCTTCAGTGCTCAGCCTTCTTCACAGTCCAACTTTCACATCCATACATGACCACCATAGCCTTGACTAGACGGACCTTTGTTGGCAAAGTAATGTCTCTACTTTTCAATATGCTATCTAGGTTGGTCATAACTTTCCTTTCAAGGAATAAGCATCTTTTAATTTCATGGGTGCAATCACGATCTGTAGTGATTTTGGAGCCCCCCAAAATTAAAGTCTGACACTGTTTCCACTGTTTCCCCATCTATTTCCCATGAAGTGATGGGACCAGATGCCATGATCTTTGTTTTCCGAATGTTGAGCTTTAAGCCAACTTTTTCACTCTCTTCTTTCACTTTCATGAAGAGTCTTTTTGGTTCCTCTTCACTTTCTGCCATAAGGCTGGTGTCATCTGCATATCTGAGGTTATTGATATTCTCCTGGCAATCTTGATTCCAGCTTGTGCTCCTTCCAGCCCAGTATTTCTCATGATGTACTCTGCTTATAAGTTAAATAAGCAGGGTGACAATATACATCCGTGATGCACTCCTTTTCCCTTATTACTCCAACATAAAAATGAATGAAATTTGGCCATTTGCAGCAATATGGATGTATCTAGAGATGATCGTAGTAAATGAAGTAAATCAGATAAAGACAAATACCTATGATATCCCTTATATGAGGAATATAAAATATGACACAATTGGACTTATCTTTGGGAAAAAAAAAAAAAAAACACAAAACAGACATTATTCTTGCCAAGGGGGAAAATGAGGAAGGGATGGATTGGGATTCAGGATTAGTAAATGCAAATGATTATGTAGTGAATGGATATAGGAGAACAACAAGGTCCTATTGCATAGCACAGGAAACTATATCCAATCTACTGTGGTAAACCATAAGGGAAAATAATATATTTGTATAACTGAATTATTTTGTTGTATTTTACAAATTAACACAAATTATAAGTCAACTATACAGCAATAAAATACATTTTAAAAATAATGAGAAAAAATATAGGTGTTATTAAAGAAGATGAAATAGTTTTTGTGTTTGTTTGAGGAATCCCTCTGCAACTGTCTGTTTTTGCTATGATGACTCTTCCTTGAGTCTCCAACCCTTCTTCTCATTCCTTACACTCTTTTCCCTACGTATAAATTAATTAATTAGTGATATGGTAATAACCTAAAATACAGTGGCTTGAGGTCTGTTGTTTAACAAAGTGTTGCTGTTATTATTTAGTTCCTCTGTCTTGTCTGACTGTTTTGCTGCTCCATGGACTGTAGCCTGACAGGCTCCTCTGCCTATGGTCTTTCCAGATGTGAATGCTGAAGTGGGTTGACATTTTCTTCCCTAGGGGATCTTCCTGACTCAGGGATTGAACCCACATCACCTGTGTTGGCAGGCAGATTCTTTCCCATTGAGCCACCAGGGAAGCTCTTAACAAAATGTTAAAGATTACTATTCTTAGGTGCTCTGCCATTTTCTTAAATTTTTTTTTTCTCTTTAGTAAGCTGAAAATTGGATACCTCCACAAGTCCATTTCCAAGAAATAGACCTCCTGGACTATACTGATGATCTGCTTTCTTACAAACGTCTGTAAGATTCTTCCCTTTCTGTTTTTTTATATGTCTTAATATGAGAGAGACAGTATGTCCCATTGGATAAACTTGGGCAAGTTTTGTAGGTGCTACAAGTACAATCTCCCTCAGGCACAGATCTCAAGTTCTAAATTTCGGGGAGAATATCTAGCAGCATGGAAAGACTGCTTCCTTCTGGAATCCTATGTCAGATTCTTCCATTCAGATTTACCACACTAAAAGTGATAAATGTGTGATTTCTGTATGATTCTCATGGACTGCCCTGGTGACTCCGCAGTAAAGAATCCACCTGCAATGCAGGAGATGCAGGTTTGATTCCTGGGTTGGGAAGATCCCCTGGAGGAGGAAATGTCAATCCACTCCAGCATTATTGCCTTGGATATCCCATGGATAGAAGGGCCTGGTGTTTACAGTCCATGGGGTGACAGAGTCAGACATGACTTTGTGACTAAACAACAACATGACTCCCATATCCAATGTTTTCTTTTAAAACCCTAACATGAAAAAAGTAAAATATTATAAACATGGACGTACACATTTCCATTCTAAATTAACTTGAACAAGAGTTCATTGACAAAAACTTGGCAAAAACTCTAGACACTTCTATTATTGACTTAATTATATTTTAATAAAACTTACAGGAACAGCTTTCATAAAAACTGGTCTAAATTACATATTTGGTTTTATATATTATTTTGCAATGTAAAATCACTCATATTTGTATATATGCCCTATAGAAAATTACTCAAGTAAAAGCTCTTTGATAAAAATAAATGTCTTCAATAATTCTGTATCGAATCATATTTCTTTTGTAGACATTATGAGCCAAAGAATATAACTGATTTTTTTTTTCATTTATACTTGAACAAAAGACTGGTTTTATAGCCTACAGTTTTAAAAAAGTGGTTGAATATAAAGTGTTGACCAGATTTGTTTTTTGTTTTTCTAAAAGGATCCTTTAACTAAACAAATACAGTATTGTAAAGCAAAACAAACTAAAAAAATAAAAAATTAATAAAAAAAAAGATAATTTGAAATAGATACAGTACTATAACACTTCATCTCTAGGGATAATTGGCAAGAGTAATCACAGAACCAATTACTATGTACAGGTGAATCGTTACACTGTAGAAATGATGCACCATCATATAGCTATTGTTACCACGCTTCAGGCTATGGTTAAACTATCATAGCTCTAAGGCTTACTAGGAACTGATTAGCATAAGCACCAAGGATACCCTTGACTTAATCTAAACTTTTATTTGGTGGCCACACAGAACCTATAGACAAGTAAGATAATTTGAAATAGATACAGTACTATAACACTTCATCTCTAGGGATAATTGGCAAGAGTAATCACAGAACCAATTACTATGTACAGGTGAATCGTTACACTGTAGAAATGATGCACCATCATATAGCTATTGTTACCACGCTTCAGGCTATGGTTAAACTATCATAGCTCTAAGGCTTACTAGGAACTGATTAGCATAAGCACCAAGGATACCCTTGACTTAATCTAAACTTTTATTTGGTGGCCACACAGAACCTATAGACAAGTTGACTGCATCATTCTCTCTTGATAACTAGACTAGTAGTTTCTGTATCTCTTTCCTCTTGGCTTTTCATTTTTTCTTTGCATACTCATTTTCTTTGTGTCCTGTGATGCATATATTGCAAAAGTTGGCCCAGTGCCCTATTTCCAAATCTCATTGCTAAGCACTAGTTTTTATTTGTTGCCAGAAAAAAAGGTTTGTCATAGGTGGAGTTAGATGTTTACTTTGGTCTATTTACAGGGTGTGTGGAGGGTGGAAGGAGAGTGGGGAGAAAGTAAATCCAAAGTTTATGACAAGAAGCTTCAGTGGTGTCTGACTCTTTGTGATCATATGGACCGTAGCCCATCAGGCTCCTCTTTTAATGGGATTCTCCAGACAAGAATACTCCTCCTCCAGGAGATCATCTAGGGATTGAGCTCATGTTTCTTAGTCTCCTGAATTGGCAGGCAGGTTCTTTGCCACTAGTGTCACATGGTAACCTCCTGATTTTATTGCAGAGTATCTGAAAATCCCTACCCTAAAATGCTAATGATAGAAAGTTGGACTTTCTCTAAGAAGTACATTATTTAGCTGTGTTTTGTAGTGTTTCTACTGAGATAATATTGCATATGTTTTTAACCTCTTTATAATCAAAGAATTGCTTATTGTTTAAATGCTAAGTCGTGTCCAACTCTTCTGCAACTCCATAGACTATAGCTTGCCAGGATCCTCTGTCCATGAGATTTCTTAGGCAAGAATACTGACGTGAGTTGCTATTTCTTCCTCCAGGGGATCTTCTTGACCCAAGGATCAGATCCACATCTCCTGTATTGGCAGGTGAATTCTTTATTGCTGAGCACCTGGGAAGTTCAATCAAAGAATATCAAAATTAAATTAAACAGACTCTCAATTTTATCATTTGAAAGGGTTTTAAAAGAACAATATACAAAGTTAGTATTATCTAGGGAAATGAGTATGCTCAAACAGTGCCAAAAAACTTCAAATAGTTATAATTTTCTTTCAGGCTTCCCTGGTGGCTCAGTAGTAAAGAATTCTCCTGCACTGTAGGAGATACAGGTTCTATTCCTGGGTCGGGAAAATCCCCTAGAGGAGGTAATACCAACAAACTTTTAGCTGTACAGACCAAGCTAAAAGAGAGATAATTCAAATTATTAAAATCAGGAGTGAAAGAAAGGACATTACTAGAGACTCTCCAGGAATAGAATCATTTATAAGGTGAATATTTTGAATAAGCTTATGCCAACAAATTAGATAACCTAAGATAAAATGGACAAATTCCTAGAAATACACCAATTACCAAAAATGAATTAAGAAGATAGAAAATCTAAATAGGCCAATAGCAGGAAGATAAACTGAATCAGTAATTAACTCTCCCCGAGTTAATCAAGTCAATCAGTCAGTCAGTCCAGGCCCAAAATGGCTTCACTGATGAATTTCATAAAGTGCTCAAAGAAGTAATTTATAGTAATTCTTCACAAACCCTTCCAAGAAATGATAAGGAACAGATACTTCTCAGCTCATTTTATGATTGTCAATATTACCTTGATACTAAAACCAGACAAAAACATCACACAGGAGAACTACAGACCAATATTCTTTATGAATATAGATACAAAATATAATATAGTCCTCAACAAAATACCAGCAATCAGAATCCAGCAACATATATCAAGAATTACACATCATGCCCAAGAGGGATTTATTGCAGGAATGCAGCATTGGTTTAACATCTGAAAATCAATTAATGTAATATACCACATTAATAGAATAGAGGACAAAAACCACATGATCATCTCAATAGACACCGAAAAATCATTTGACAAAGTCCAACATCTTTCATGATAAAACTCAACAAGATAGCAATAAAAGGAAATGTCCTCAACATGATAAAGGTTAACTGTGAAAAACCCAAGTTAATTTCATACTTGATGGTGAAAGATCAAAAGCTTCCCCCTAAAATAAGAAAAAAGTCCAGGATTTCTACTTTCACCACTTCTATTTAACACCATACTTGGATTTCTAGCCAGGACAATTAATGAAATGAAATACAGTCATCCAGATTGTAAAGAAAGAAGTAAAACTATCTCTATTTGTAGATCTTATATATAGAAAATCCAAGGAATCCACTAATAAACTATTAGAACTAATAAACATTCTCAGCAAGACATCCCTGGCAGTCCAGTGGTTAAGACTGTGCTTCCACTGCAGGGGGCACAGGTTCCATCCCTGGCTGGGGAACTAAGATCCTGCATGCCACACGGTGCAGCGAGAAACACAAAAACAAAAAAGCCCAATATCAGCAAGGTTACAGTATAAAAGCTTAATATACAAAACTCAATTGTATGTTTATGCAGTAGCAATAAATACTCTGATAATAAAATTAGGAAACAATTCTACTTACAATAGCATAAAAATAATATACTTAGGTATAAATTTAATAAAAGAAGCACAAGAATTATATACTGGAAACTACAAAACATTTGTGAAAGAAATTGAAGAAGATTTAAATAAATGGAAAGATACTGTGTGTTCATGGACTGGAAGACTTAATATTGCTAAGATAGCAATACTTCCCAAGTTGATCTATAGATTCAACACAATCCCTATCAGAATTCCAGCTGACTTTATAGAAGTGAAGTGAAAGTCACTCAGTCACATCCAACTCTTTGCAACCCCATGGACTATACTCCATGGAATTCTCCAGGCAAGAATACTGGAGTGGGTTGCTGTTCCCATCTCCAGGGGATCTTCCCAACCTAGGGATTGAACTCAGGTCTCCTGCATTGCAGGTGGATTCTTTACCAGCTGAGCCACCAGTAGAAATTGACAAGCTAAGTAGAAACTGACAAGCTAATTCAAAAATTCACATGGAATCAGGAGATTCAGAATAACCGAAACAATCTTAAAAAGATTAAAGTAGGAGGACTCATATGTCCTGATTTTAAAACTCACTACAAAGCAATGGTAATTAAAACTGTGGTACTGATGTAATCTTAGACATTACAGGTCATATGGAATAGAACTGAGAGTCCAGAAAAAAAAAATCCCTTTTTTTATGGTCAAATAGGCCAATTTAAGAGCTTCCCTGGTGGCTCAGAGGTTTAAAAAAATCTGCCTGCCAATGCAGGAGACATGAGTTGATCCCTGGGTCGGGAAGATCCCCTGGAGAAGGGCATGGCAACCCACTCCAGTATTCTTGCCTGGAGAATTCCCTGGACAGAGGAGCCTGGTGTGCTACAGTCCATGGTGTTGAAAAGAGTTGGACACGACAGAGCATACACACACACATGCTGCCTCTCTAAATATATAGTCAATGTAACCACATTGAGTGGGTTCAATTTAGATCATAGTGGCTGACTCTAGGGACT
>SJXQ01003815.1:0-51367 GCA_006408695.1 Aepyceros melampus | reverse complement strand
CCTCATGGACCTTATAATCCATCAGAAAATAAGACATAAATGAAGGGAAATTCCTCAGTGACTAGGACTCAGCACTTTCACTGTGGTGGTCTCGGTTCAATACCTGGTTGGGGAACTAAGATACCACAAGCCTCTCAGTGCAGCCAAAAAAATAAATGAAGTAATCATACAGAGGAATATGATTACAAGGTGTGATAAGCACTATGAAGGGAAAGTGTGTGTGCATGCTAAGTCACTTCAGTCATATCTGACTCTTTATGACCCCATGGACTGTAGCCTGCCAGGCTCCTCTATGCATGGGATTCCCCAGGCAAGAATACTGGAGTGGGTTGCCATTCCCTTCCCCAGGGGATCTTCCTGAGCCAGGGATTGAACCCTTATCTCTATGTATCCTGCCTCGGCAGGCAGGTTCTTTACAACTAGGGCCACCCAATATGAAGGGAAGTAGAGAGACCTATCAGAACATAGAATGCACTGGACTGGTGGGTGAGTGGGTGTGAATGTGTGCATGGGTGACTACTTTGGGTTCAGAAGCTGGAGAGAGCTTCTTTGCAGAAATGGCATTGACTGACAAATAGAATGAGAGACCACTGGACCAAAGCACAGGCTGACTGACTGATGGACAGACTGATGACAGACTAGCTGGCTGCAAGCAGTCTGACTCACGGATGCCCTGGCTGATGAGCTGGCTGCAGGACAGGCAGAATGCCTAACAGCCTGACATCTTGACTGGTTAGCTGGCTGACTGGCCAATGGATAGATCAGAGGCTGAGTGCCTAACTGGTTGATTGACTGAACTGTCCGCCTTCAATGTCCTCTCTTCTCTCCTACCCCCACTATGGCCCAATGTCAGTAATAAAACAGTATGAAGCAAAATCTTATGCCCAGAGAGGGCCAAACATAGCCTGAGTTGGCTCAGCAAAGCACATCAGCAGCCTCTCATCTGCATCCCCATACAACACAATCAGCTCCAGCACGGGCCAAATGTAGCTCGTGAAAGGAACACAGAGGCAGTTTTTGCCGCAGGGGTAAAAAAAAAAAAACCAATCAAATCAGAGGCAGGCAAGCAGAGAGACTGGATAGGTTTTCTTAGAAACCTTCAAAAACAACATTTTATTTTAAATAGGATTTTAATGATCATGACGTCTAATGTAATGCTTGTCCCGACAGAAACCACTAGAGCAATAAGGCTCAAACATGAGAACAGGAGACACACTGGGCCACAAGAGATCCTTTGGGACTTTCGTGTGATGATTTCTTTCTCCCCCTTATGGGTTTCTGTGGTAATGGGGTATGGTAATGGCCCAGAGCCATCTCAGTCCCAGACTGCTGTCTCCTGGAGAAAGATATTTGCAGACTACCTCATGTTCACCTCACTCAGAGCAAGTAAACTGAGTGAAAACTGTAACTAAATAGGCCCAGTGAAAAAGTGAAAGTGACAGTCGTGTCCAACTCTTTACAACCCCACGGATGTAGCCTACCAGGCTCCTCTGTCCATGGGATTCTCCAGGCAAGAATACTGGAGTGGGCTACCATTCCCTTCTCCAGGATATCTTCCTGACCCAGGGATTGAACCCAGGTCTCCGACATTGCAGGTGGATTCTTCACTGTCTGAGCCACTGGGGAAGCCCTTAAATAGGCCCAAGCCATCTTCAAATAGAAAAGAAGAGGAGAATGGAGTTGGAAGCATGGCCAGCCCTGAGAAGGTACAGCAGGGATTCATCTGACATGCTCTAGCACCACCTTCCTGGGGTGCCCTGGGAGTTTGAAGGCACCCAGCACTTGGGGATGCCAGCTAGGGAGGGGACTAGCCTTGGGGGAGCCTCAGCTCACACTAGCATCCCTGAAAACAGGGGGAAAAAATGGGAATTTAGAGGCCTGGAGGAGTAAGGAACAAGATGATTGTTCTTGAGTCCCAGGGAACTGATGCCTTTGCATTCTTGCCTCCATAGCACCAGGAAAGGCTAATTGTAATAGTCAGCCAATTCGGGGGCAAGGCAGAATATCACTTTAAGGCAGTGGTTCTCAGGCCAGATGCACATTAAATCACCTGGGAAGCTTTAAAAACTTATCTATCCCGACCTCAGCCCCAGAAATTCTGGTTTTTAAATGGTTTGAAAAGAAGGGTCTGGGCAGCCAGTGGCTTTTAAATCTCCATCAGTTCAGTTCAATTCAGTCGCTCAGTCGTGTCCGACTCTCTGCGACCCCATGAATCGCAGCACGCCAGGCTTCCCTGTCCATCACCAACTCCCGGAGTTCACCCAGACCCACGCCCACGGAGTCAGTGACGCCATCCAGCCATCTCATCCTCGGTCGTCCCCTTCTCTTCCTACCCCCAATCCCTCCCAGCATCAGAGTCTTTTCCAATGAGTCAATTCTTCACATGAGGTGGCCAAAGTACTGGAGCTTCAGCTTCAGCATCATTCCTTCCGAAGAAATCCCAGGGTTGATCTCCTTTAGAATGGACTGGTTGGATCTCCTTGCAGTCCAAGGGACTCTCAAGAGTCTTCTCCAACACCACAGTTCAAAAGCATCAATTCTTTGGTGCTCAGCCTTCTTCACAGTCCAACTCTCACATCCATACGTGACCACAGGAAAAACCATAGCCTTGACTAGATGGAACTTAGTTGGCAAAGTAATGTCTCTGCTTTTGAATATGCTATCTAGGTTGGTCATAAATATCCATATGAGAATCAAATGTGCATTCAGAGCTGACTGCCTTAAGTGAACAGTCTCAGTTATTAAGGCCCTTCCAGAATATTCCGAAACCAGAATAGCACATCTAGGGGGAAATGGCCAACTCAGGTCTCTAACTTCATGTTCCTTGTTCAGGAAGTTCAAAGAGTCTTTCCTCAGTGTACCTCATGCAGTGGTGTGCTGGTAAACATTTAACAACCAGTTCTCCAAAGTTCTCATTGGTAGCGTTTGCTAACTTCCCTGGCATACATACTCCCACCATGGCTGTGTTCCAGTTATCAATATGACCTCACTGAATGTAGAGTTGGGAGGGATACATATGCCCAATCAGCTCTTATGTGCCTGTGTGAGTTGGGTCCAGCACGACACGGCCCTACAGAGAGACTCCTACTGAGCCCAGGAAGTCACCCTCCAGTGCAGAGCTTCCCAGAATGTCTTCCCAAATCCTCCTCCTTGTGCACATATATGGAAGAGGCACTTGCTCAGTAACCACAGATACTGCTAATATAAAGTGCCTCCTGGAAGCTTCCTTAATCCCCCAGCCAGAATTAATTTTACCCTCCTCTGTATTCTAACATGGTCTTCCCATGTTAAGAACCTGGCAGCCAATGCAGGAGACTCAAGAGACACAGTTTCAGTCTCGGCATCGAGGAGGAAATGGCAACCCACCCCAGTGTTCTTGCTTGGGAAATCCCATGGACAGAGGAGCCTGGTGGGCTACAGTCCATGGGGTCACAAAAAGCTGGACTCGACTGAGTGTGCATGCACGCACTCTAACATGATCTTGCTACCTCTTCTAAGGTACCTCCTTTGGTGTGCATATAAGGGTGTACTTCTTTCTCTCCTACAAGACAGTAAGCTTCTTGAGGGCTAGAAGCCATGTTTTTTTTTTTTTTTTTCATCTTTGTATCTCCCATTGGGTTTAGTGTCCTTCCAAGCAACAGTAAACTCATAGTAAATGACTGTCTAATGAAACCTGGATCATTTTGTCCCTCAGCCTTCCTCTTTTCCTCCTACCAGTATATCACCAATTCTGCCAGTTTACCTGAAAAAGGAACACTTCCCTGTCCATTTCATAGGGCACTGACTTGTAAATAGAGATACTCATGTCAGACATCTCTGAACACAGATGCGTCAGATTTTATGTTAACAGAAGTTGGGTTGCAGATGGAACATTTATCAAAGAAATGACACTTGAACGGAGTGAATGAGAGCTTCCTATTTGAAGGAATCTTAGTTTCCTGTTGCTTCTGTAACAAATTAAACTTAGTGATTTAAACAGTACATGTGTATTCTCTTATAGTTCTGGATATCAGAAGTTTGACACAAGTCTCATGGGCTAAAATCAAGGGTAGGCAGGCCTGTGTCCCTTCTGGAGACTTTAGGGGAGACGGGTTTCCTTGCCTCTTCTGGCTTCTAGAGGCTGTCCACATTCCTTGGTTCATGGTCCCTTCTTCCATCCTCAAGGCCAGCAAGGTTGGGCTGATTCCTTCTCACATCACGTCACTCCGACCTTCTCTCTGTCTCCCTCTTCCACTTACAAGGACCCTTATGTTGATACTGGGCCCACCTGGATAATCCAGGGTAATCTAGTTATTTTAAAGTCAACTGACTAGCAATCTTAATTCCATCTACCACAATTCCCCTTGCCATATAACATAGTGTATTCACAGGATCTTGGGCTTAGGGCATAGGAATTTTAGGGGAGGTGTATGATTCCACTTACCACACATGATAAACCTTTTGACAAAATAGAAACACTTTAATATAAATTAGAATTCTCCCGTGGTTTCTCATATGCATTTTATCAATGCCTTTAAGTAGAGCCAGTCTGATTCATCTACCACTTGACGGTTGTATCATCTTCCTAACGATTTGCTGCTTCTCACTCAGCAAAGCATAGCCTTCTCATACCCTCCTCCATGCACCAACGAGATGTCCTGTTTACCCTGCGATGTAGTGTCTCACCACTTCAGCCAGCCATAGTGTGGACCATCCATCTGCAGGGCACCGTGCTTCAGCGCATTCGGTATGCAGCAGGCAGCAAGGGGTAGGTACAAGACCTCTGCATTGTGTGTGTAAGAGAGAAATGTGTATGGGGATATGCAAGCAAACTCTTAGTGATTCTATGTTTCACCCTCGCTCATGTCCATTATCACAGCTATTCCTCCAGTTCAGACCCTGCCCTGGTCACTTCACCCTTGTACTTGCACTACTTTCCCCTCTCTGCCTCCCCTGACTTCGCATTAGCCTTGCAAACATCCATCTGGTACGCTGGTCTCAGTCAGCTTTTGGCTTGTCATTCTTCTCTTCAAGGGCCTACAGTGGATTCCTAGTATTCAAACACATTGAATCTCAATTCCTCGGACTGGCCTTTGAAACTTTTCAACAGCTCGTTCTGCCCATCCCCAATTCTCTCCAATCTCTTTTCTCATTATTCTCCTCTCCAGCCAAGCAACTATGCTTATCGACCCGCACATACGGCTTACTTATTTCCGTGCTTGCTCTCTGTCTGTGAACACATCCCACTTCTCCTTGCTAATCCATGCCTATCACTTCAAGATCCAGCTTCAAACACTCTCCTGTGGGAAGCAAGTTCTGGTTAACCCCTTCTTCTTCTTTTGCTCCAGATTCCACACCACACTTAACCACAAAATTGACTTCATATGAACTTTTCCTCAATGCTGTTTTGCATTGGCAGAAATAACAGGTTGCATTTGTTGAGTACTTACTCTGTGTCATACAGTGTCCTAAGACATTTTACCTCATTTTCTCATTTAATCCTGAATGATGACCTTTGGAGACAGGCACCCCATTTTGCAGTTGAGGAAATCAGTGTTCAGAGAGGTTAAGACACTTTCTCAAGGCCACACAGCCAGGAAGTGGCAGAGCTGAGATTTGAACCTGGTCTGTCTGATTCCAGAGGTCCATACATGTTCTGATGTGGTATGATTAAGGCAGGTCATGTGCCTTTGTGAGTCTCCCCAATAAGAGTGTGACCCCTCCTGGGTGGCATTCATGCCCACAACTGTGGCCAGATCACTCCTAGAAATGAGAGGAGGGTTCCTCACTCAAGCAACACCCAGCAACTCCGCTGGGGGCTGGTTCCTCCCAGAACCACGGATGCAGAGGTCAGTGGTTCTCAAACTTGACTGTACTACAGAATCACCAGGGAACTGAAAAAGAAAGAAATCCTGATGCTTGGGCTGCAGCCTGACCAATTAAATCAACTACTCTCAGTCATCTGTATTTAAAAAAAAAAACTCTAAAGGAAATTCTGTTGTGTAGCCAATGTTGAGTGAGAATCACTTGCCAAACAGAGGAGACTCAGTTGGAAACCTGTTTCTCAATTTTAAACCCTTTTAATTTCTCAGGAAGCCATATCTTCCCTGTATGTCTTGTCTTTCCTCCCCCACTTCCCTGTTTGGCTTTTTACCAACAACATCTGAGGAGGGGAGCAATCATTGGTCGAGGCCACAAGCCAATTAAATACCGGCTCCAGGAAGGTTCCTAAACCAATGGAAAGCCTGTGAATCACAGGTGGAAAAAAATTAACATATTAAAGCTTCCTGGGTTTCACAACGACAAAAATAAATAATTTGCTCTTTTACAAACAGCAAACATTCCACCTCTTAATCGGCTAACAATATCTCCCCCTGGGAAATGCTTTAAGATTAAGAAAGGAAACTTGCACCTCCTCTAACAGCTTCTGCCAGCTGGCAGGCAGGCCTGCCCCCATCCACACTGGTCACTGGGTGTTCAAACAGGAGAGCCATAGAGGGGGCGGCTGATCACGGCTGCCAGATTCTGTACAGGCGACAGCTGCTTGCCAGTCTGAAGGAGCTGATCTATGGGAAAGGTTGTAAGATCCTAGAAGAACTTGACTCTGGAAGGTGGAATGGGGACGAGGCTCTGCCTGCTCCCTGTCCCCCCAGGACCCCTTGGTTCTGTCTACACACTCAGACACTCCTCTCCTCCATGAATCCAAGTGTGTCCACCTATGGCACCCAACTAGTGTGCACTCATCCCTTCAGCCTCGGGGGAAGCCAGAGGGGCCTGGGGAGGCCAGAGACCCAGGGGCTGGTCCATTTACCCCAATGCCCCACATGAATATCAAGTCCTATGTGTGCTATGACATGAGAAGGATTGGGAAGAGATGGCCTGGGGGTAAGTCCAAGTTCCCCAATCTCTGTGCCCATTGCTACAAACCTCTCATGGGTAGATGAGACACTTTCTAGCCTTCCCTAACATGGGCTGACCTTAATAGGGGGTCAAGGGCCTCCCTGGTGGCTCAGTGGTAAAGAACTTGCCTGCCAATGCAGGAGACTCCAGTTGAATCTCTAATCTGGGAAGATCCCACAACTGCTGAGCCTGTACTCTTGAGTCCAGAAGCTGCAACTACTGTGCTCTAGAGCCCATGTTCCACAATGAGAGGCAACGAGAAGCCCGTGCACCAAATGAAGAGTAGCCCCCACTCATGGCAACTAGAGAAAAGCCTGTGCCGAAAAGCCCGTGCAGCAGTGAAGATCCAGTACAGCCCATAAATAAATAAATACACCAAAAATTTTTTAAATTGCAAAGGTGATTTAAAAAACTGAGGTCAAGATAGCATGTCCCAGAGGGTTGAAAAGAGGAAGAAAGATAAGCCCCCGAAGGCCCAGGATCTGAACCACTTCAGAAACACTGAACCTCACCTCACGGGCTAAAACTGTTTGTCAAGTTTACTTCTTCCTCTCTTCCCCAGGCCTGTTCCTGGGAAGGAACCCCTCGAAGCTGGACTTACCTTGGCATCCATGATGCTGGTCTCCACCCGGGCCACGCCCTGGTTCTCCCGGAACAGCTGGATCTTGCTGATCTTGCTGAACTCGGACAGCACAGTGGTGAGGTTGGTTTTGAGGTCAATAACATGGCTGATGCCGTGACGGGGTCCCACCAGGAGGGTGGTGGCTGACTGCTTCTCATCCTGGGGCCCCAGCGTGGTGCACAGCATTCGCAGAAAGAAGGGCAGAGGAAGTGGGGCAGAGGAGGTGGAAGACAGAAAGAGAAAACAGGCATTGGACTGGTTCTGCTGGGAGATCTGGAAATATCTGGAGCTCAGGGTCAGGGTAAGAAGACAGCCTTGAGGGGAAATGGTCTGGGATGCCCCTGTTCCCAGGACAGGGCCTTGGATCATCAGTCTAAATGGACACATTAGCTTCAGTAGCAGGGAGAGTGAAGTGGGCAGTAACATGGCTAGTTCTAGCAAAATCATCAAATAGGTGAGGTCTGTTTTGGTGCCTTTGAAGTACCCTTGTCCTACTAAACCCCAGAGATTTTTTCATTGGTTGCCTTGGGCCACTCAAGGCTCCCTTGGTGCTCTGTCTGAACAGGTGGCATCCTGTGTTTGGTCTTTACCCTCCCCCACCAACAGCTCGCACTTCTCACTTGGTGCTAAAAGCTAAACTGACAAAGTAGCCTGGAGGGGGATCTCCCTCCCTAGAAGCTATTTGCCCTCTATAATAGGCACTATGGGCTTCTCTAGTTGACTCAACAGTTAAGAATCCACCTGCAATGCAAGAGATATGGGTTCCACCCGTGGGTCAGGAAGATCCCCTGGGGAAGGAATGGCAACCCACTCCAGTACTCTTGCCTGGGAAATCCCATGGACAGAGGAGCCTGGTGGGCTGCAGTCCATGGGGTCGCAAAGAGTCGGACACGACTAAGTGCACACACACATAATAGGGACCACAGGAGTCTCACCCCAGAGGAATGATCTATGAGAATTTCAGCAGTGGATGTCCCAGGACCCTCAAATCCCAGTACGTAAGTGGTCACCTCTGTGTCTGATGGACTGGATTCCCTTAAGTGGTCCTGACAGGCTCCTTGGTGCCATCAAGCCTGAGCCCTCTGCCGGGCCATTCCCTGGCATTAGCATCACCCCAAGGAACCTCTTCCATCTGTTCTAGACACTTTGATAAGTGGCTTTCCATCAGTGTGCCCCATGAGCATGACAGTGTGTTCCCCAGAGCATGACAAACACCTGGATCCAGTAAGCAAATGATTTGAATTTCCTTTCACGGAAACACACGAGGGTAAACTAGCCGGGGGCACAGTCTTAGGGGGACCACTTATGCCCTACCTCAGAGGAGCACTGCTATACTGAAGGCCCTGGGTGGGGGCTGGTGCAAGGGGCATCCAGGCCGGGGGACTGAGGGAATATGGGTAAGAACAATGAAATAGAGCAGGGGCTGGCAAATTCTGGCCCACAGGCCAAATCCAGTCCTCTGCCAATTTTTGTCCAACCCACGAACTGAGAATGGTTTTGTACATTCTTCAATGGTTGGAAACAATTCCAAAGAACCATATTTTGTGACACATAAAAATCACATGAAATTCACATTTCAGTGTCCGTAAACAAAGAGATGTTGGAACAGAGCCAGGCCCATTTGTTTAGGCATTGTTGATGGCCACTCTTGTGCTACAATGGCAGGGTTGAGTGGTTGCGACAGGGACCCTTATGGCTGCCTGCCAAGCCTATGCAATTCCCTTATCTGGCCCTTTACAAAAAAAGTTTGCTGACCCCTGAAACTGAGAAAAGGAGGCACAAAAGAGCCTGGAGGGATGCTGAAAATAAATATTGTCTCCTACTTTACATTTTATTTTTTGGCTGCACCACATGGCCTGTGGGATCTTAGTTCCTCAACCAGGGATTGAACCCAGGGCCTTGGCAGCAACAGCACCATGTTCTAGCCACTGGACTTCCAGGGAATTCCCAAAAGTGTTTACATTTTATTTTATTTATTTATTTATTTTGCCTCCTACTTTAACCATTTTACCAAAGGTGGGACCGGAACACCACAGGACCCAATAGGGAGAAGGAAGAACAGGAGGGAAGTCTTTCAGAAATATTCACTGACAGGGAATGCCACCCAAAAGATCTAATGGAGTCCCTTCTGCCCCCCTCACCCAAGGACAAGTGCCCCTAAAGAGCTCCCACCCCCTCACTGGCCTCACTTACCAGGCCCACAGTGTTGAACAAAACGCCTGTGAACGTTGGAAGTTCATTCAGAATTCGAAGATACTGGAGTTTGGCCTGAATTGCAGAGCCCTGTGGAAACAACCCACCCAGAAGTGTGAGAAACTTGAGGTGCAGAGGAAAGGCAAACCCATGTTTTCAGGAAGGAGGCTCAACAGCTTTGGAAAGGCACTAGTCAGACCAGTCAGCAAGCCCCACTGCGGGACCTTTGGGAAAAAAATCACAGGAAGGCTTCAGTTTGGACAGCTTTTGCCAGACTTTAGCATCCCACCTCCCTTCCTAAACCCTCCTGCTACCTCCAGGTACTCATTCCTGAAGAATTCAGCTTACTCATTTTGTTCCTGGGTTAATCTCAATGCATTTCCCCAACTTCAACAGCCCATGACATCTACACTTCTCTCCTGAGATCCTTGATGACCACTAGGTGCTGGCCATCCCCAACTCGATACCTTTATCCTGAGCACTCCTAAGTCCCCACCCTGCTCTTCCTCTGGCAGAAAAATTTCCACAGTGGTCCAGGCATTCCCTGGGCATTCAGGCCAGAAACCTGTGAGTCACACTGGACTCTTCCCTCAGCCTCTCACATCACCAAATCATCTTGATTCTACCTCTTAATTCCCTCTCCACCCTACCATCCCTCTTCTCTAGCTCCATGGTCATTGCCTCAAGGTCTGCCATTTGCATCTGGCAGCCAGGTGACCTTCAGTACCAACACTCATTTCCCTTCACATCTTCAGTGAGAGGGAGCAGCCTAAAACTTAAATCGCATCAGCTGCCCAATTAAACCCTTCGACGGCTCTGCGCTGCCTGCAGGATGAAGGATGATCCTTTTTCACAGCACACGAGGCCCTCCATGAACAGGTTCCTGCCAACCTCTCTGGCCTCTTCTCTTGCCTGCACCCTACCCAGGAAGGTTTCTTGAACCTTCTCTACTGGTTTATGTCAGATTTCTCTGCCTGGGGATGTTCTTCCCTGCAACTCGTCTAGACAAACTCCTATCTGTCCTTTAAGACCTGTCTCTGGCATTGGATGGCATCACCAACTCAATGTACATGGGTTTGAGCCAACTCTAGGAGATGGTGAAGGACAGGGAGGCCTGGCAGGCTGCAGTCCGTGGGGTCTCAGAGTCGGACGCGACTGGGAGACTGAACAACTGGCATCAAATGCACCAATTCCTGGCCTTTTCTATCCCCTTCAGGCTGGGCTGGCTGCTTCTCCTCTAAGCTTCCAGGGAACCTGCATGGGTTGGATTGTGACTGCCTCTGGTTTTCCCACCAGCCTATGCTTGACTCAGGGCAGAGACTCGGCTTTCTTCATCTTTATGTCTCCAGCCCAACTGCTGTGGTTAGGAGCCCTGAAACTCTCCACTGGGAAGAAAACAATCTGATTAAATATGCGTAGCAAGGTAGGAATGGCTTAACTCTCCGGGGAAATTTGCATCTTAAAAGAGAAGCTAGTTGGGAATGCAGGGAATCTGGAATGGGTGCGACAGAAGAGGGCAACTGTGTCTCTTGTCTCCATCTGCATGTGGATTCTGAGGCCTCTCACCACCGCCTCTTAGGAGGCAAGTGGGCTGAGCCTTCCAAGTCAGAGAAGGGCCTGCGGGGCTGGGGAGGCAGGGAGTGGGAGTCCCTCAGAGGGCGCCCCAGAAAGGGAAGGAAAGCACAGCAGTGACCTGAGCCCTCAAAGTGACCTGGAGTGAGCAGCAGTGATCTGGAGTCATTATCCAGGTCAGACCTTGTCCCATGGGGCTGGGCTTTTATCTCCCTGGACCAGGACTGATGAACGAGAAAGCTAATGGAGGGCAGAGTAGTTGTTTCCATGGGAAATGTGTCTCCTCAGGGTTCGGGGCTTGTCCACATGACAGGTGCTTCATCAACAATGACTAAATCGGTCAAACAACCCAGGAATTTTTTTCTGCCTGCGTCTCGGTCCCTTTGCTTTGAGGATCCAGGGCTCTCCCAGTGACTTGCCACTGAGCTGTCTCTGGGGGAGGCTCAGGCTTGGGGAAAAGTCCTCTCCACAATCGTCGTCCATATCTGATTAGGCTGGATGTGTATGCAGGTCAAAAACAGTGAGGAGAGTCCCCAGAAGACCCGACTTGCTGGGAACCCACGCAGGAGTCCCCCAGTGCCACAAGTGCCCCAGCAGGGGGCCCCGGAGCCGACTCTGGATACCTTGGTGCCACTGGAAGGATGCGTTTGGTGTGCCTTCAGCTGCTGAGAGAGAGATTTCCGGAGGGTCTTCTCTTTGATGCCCTGTAGGAGGGAGGGGGGAAGAAAGGGTTCCAGGCCCCACTCCTTCCTAAAAGCAGAAGAAAAGTAGGAAATTAGAGAGACAAAATGAGACAGGAAAGGAATATGGCAAGACAGAAACGGACTGAAATGGGAGACAGAGGTGGAGGAATGGAGACATGGGGAGGCAGGAGGCAGGCAAGTAGAAGCTGGAGCTCAAGGGCATCTTGGTCTAGGGGGTGTGAGGAAGTCCAGTTCTCACTCCCATCCCAGGCCCATGGTCCTCAAAAGCAGAGCACGCTCAACCACTCTGCCTTCTCCCTGCGTAGCTATGTGTCCCCCTCCTGAAGGGCCCTGGCACAACTCACTCCACATTCTTGAGCGAGATCTTCTGACTAGGTCGAGTAGCTGAGACAGTGATATAGATGTGGAGGGCAGCAAGGCCCAAAAGCATCTCCGGCTTGGGGTCCATTCCAAAGCGTTCTCGGATGACATCGTTCCGACTCTGCAAGAGAGGGCAGTCCAACCCACCAGTTAAGAGATCTTTCAGCCACTGCACCACGGATTCCCTTACATCCCAGAAGAGAATTCTGGTGTCAGTAAGCATCCCAGATGAAAGGGAAGAGGAAGGTTCTGCCCTTGGGGAAGAGACACTATTTGTTTCATTGAGCGGATAGTTGACTGCCCCCTCCTCAGTGCCAGGTACACACAACGGCAAGGCACAAACAGGTAGAATGTCAAGGGCATTACAGAAGTGAGGCATGGCACTACTCCCCTTCTTTCCTCCTGTTCCAAGAGACCTTTCTGCCTTTTCTCTGGGGGCTATACTTACCACTGTTCACCCCCAGCCATCTGAGGCTCCTCTACCAGCTAAGAACAAAATAAGAGAGACACTGGGAGGGATTCTCTATAGGGCTCTGGCCCAGAAGCCCACAGTGAGAGACTTATGGCAGGCATGGGGCAGATATTCTTTTCCTTGGTGTCTGAAGATCAAAAGCAATAATGAGTCAGTCTTCCCTATGCTATCCTAAAAGGGATCTCCTGGAATTAATGGCCAAAGGTAGGACAACCCTCAGACCCTAAAGGTCAGAATCCCAGCTATCAAGGATCAGCCTAGGTTAGACCAGTTGCCCATTGTGTTGAGCTGGAACCAGAATAAGCTAAGAGACTAGAGAGCCACAGTGGTATCACTACAGCAGAGGAGACAGTGTAAAAGGGATGCTTCATCAATGATCACCTATGTAGAAAATCCAACAGAATCAACAACAACAACAAAAATCTACAAAACCAACCATATTTCTACATGTTTGCAACCATCAGAACTAAAATTGAAAATCAAAACCATTTCTAATAGCATCAAAAACATGAAATTATTAAGGACAATCTGTCAAAACATGTGAAAGACCTATACACGGAAAAGTACAAAACACTGTTGAGAAAAATTAGAGAAGCCCTTAAGAAATATAGAAATATATTGTCCTCATGGGTTGGAAGATTCAAACCAATGGATAGATTCAACACAATCTCGATCAGAAGCAGAGCAGGTTTGGGATAGAAACTAACAAGCTAATTCTAAAATTCACACACAAATGCAAAGGGCCTAGAATGGCCAAACAGTTTTGAAAAAGAACAAATTTGGAGGACAAACACTACTTGATTTTAAGACTTGTTAAACAGCTTCAGTAATCAATAAAAATGATAATAATCAATGAAAAGCCTCAGTAATCAAAAAAGTGTGATGGTAGCATAAAGACTGACAAGCAGATCAACAAAATAGAACAGAGATTTCAGAAATGACCCACACATATACAGACAACTGATTTTTCACATAGGCACAAAAGCAACTAATGGGAAGAAAGGATGCTCTTTTTAATAAATGGTCTGGAACAATTGGATATCCATATGGAAAAAAAAAAAGAAATTTGATCAATGCTTTGTACCACATACTAAAGTTAACTCAAAATGGATAACAGACCTAAATGCAGAGCCTAAAATGATAATGCTTTTAGAAAAAAACAATAGCAAAATCTTTGTGAACTTGGGCTCGGCAAAGATTTCTTAAATATGACACCATAAGCACAATCCATAAAAAAAAATTGACAAATTGGACTTCATCAAAATTCAAACTTCTGCTCTGTGAAAGACACTGTTTAGAGACTGGGATGAAATAATTGCAAATAACACATCCAATAAGCAACTTGAATCTGGAATACACAAATAACTTTCAAAACTCTGTAATAAGTAAACAAACAACCCCAACTTAAAAAGTGGACAAAAGATTTGCATAGATACCTCACCAAAAGAGATACATGATGACAAAGAGGCACATGAAAAGGTGTTCAAATCATTAGTCATTAGGGAAATGCAAATGAAAACCAGAATGAGATACTTCTCTAACCTATTAGAACGATGGAAATTTAAAAATACTGCCAAGCGCTGATGAGGGTGTAGAGAAACTGGGACTCTAGCACATGGCTGGTGTGAATGTAAAATGGCACGGCCACCTCAGAAAACAGTATTGGAATTTCTTCAAAAAATTAAGGAAAGACAGATCTACCATATGATCAAGTCATTCCATTCTTAGGTATTCACCCAAGAGAAAAGAAAGCATATATCATACAAAGACTTGTATATGAATGCTCATAGAACCTTTATTTGTAGTAGCCCAAACCAGACAACCCAAATATCCATCAGCAGGTGGACTGGCAAACAAATTTTTGTATATCCATACCGTAGCACAGTACTCAACAATAAAAAGGAATGAATTACTGATACACACAACAACATGAGTGGGCCTCAAAATCATGCTGAGTGAAAGAAGCAAGATCAAAATAAGTGTTTATACTGTATGATTTCCTTCCTATAAAACTCTAGAAAATGCAAACTAATCTACAGTGACAGAAAGCAAGTCAGTGGCTGCCTGGGGATGGGGGTATGAATTACAGAGGACACTGAGGAGACTTTCGGGGTGTTGGATGTGTTTAATATCTTGATTGTGGTGATGGCTTCATGGATATAAACATATGTCAAAACTTATCAAATTGTCATTTTAAGTATGTACAGTTTGCTATGTGTCAATTAGACCTCACTAAAGCTATCTTCAGTATAAAAAGGGAACACAGCTGAACACATCACCATAAAGGGGAAAGGCAAGGTGGACAAGGCCTTGTCACCAAATTCCGAAATATCTGAACCAAACATCCATCTCTGCACCCAGCAAACATTCACTCATCCCTCAAGGCTAAGAGCATGCATCTATCCCTTCCACTGTGAAGCCTTCGCTATGCCTCACCCAGGAAGAGTTGGCAAATTGCTTCCTGAGCACCCCTACTGACATTGCACCCTGCCATCCTCATAGTGCCTGTACACTGTCTTGTATCTATTGGTGCACATATCTGTCTGAGCTCTAGCAATCTGCGACAGTTCTTTGATCCCCTTGATTGCCAGCCCCTAGCACAGGGCCTGGCCCAGAGTCAGCGCTTTGCAAATGTTTCTGGATGAACTGATTTGGAAACTGTCTCCTTATTGGAGCTTAGAACTGAGGAGTGGGACCTCCTGGTACCCAAATGCACTTGTTAAAGCAGGGTATCCTGTGAAGATGCCAGAGTTACCAGGGTTGCTTCCTCCTGAAAGTTGATGGGATCTGTCTAGACAAATAGACAAACAGACTGGCGTCCCAGACAGTCCAAGTTGCCAGGCCAACCAACGTGACCATGCCCGACCATGGTAGCCAAAAAGGAAAGAGCTACCTGAAGGTTGGAAAAATTTACAGAGCGACTTCATTGTGACAGCAGAGCAGCCTGCTTGCTTCTTTGTCCATTGGTCTGTTTGTCTGTGTATCCCAAAACCAGACTCTACCTGGATGTACAGGTACTCGAAAGCAGCAGGATCCCGACGCAGCAGCTCCACGGGGTCTTTGGGAAAGAAGCTTATCCGGAAGAGGCATTTCATTCCATGATAGTGTGTCCGCTGCACTACCTGAATCCCAGAAGTGAGAGGTGGGAGGAAAAGAGATCGGGAATCAGTGGCTGGGGTGGCAGGAGCATGCTCAGGGCCCCCCGGGCAGAGCTAGGTGCTATTTCCTACTCTGTCTTCTGCCTGGCTGATTCCAATTACCCTTGGGGAAAGTGATGAGGAGCTGAATCTTTTTTTACCCTTCTGACCTAAAGCGATTACTATTTTTCAAACCACTGATCCATGACTTGGTCTTTATCAACAACCCAAGGCCCAGGACACAAGGTAGGAAGAAAGGGCTCCTGGCAACCTCTCTGACTTTTCTTGCTGTGGGGCCTTTGCCTTGCAGAGGGGCTCAGCCTCTGGCAGAGGAAGTTGCTGATGAGCAACCAAATCAAAGACTTAAAATCTTATTTGGAGGTGTAGCTGAAACAGCTGGCAATATACCAGTAACTGCTGAAGCTGAGATGGGTAATGAGTGTTCATTATCCAATTCCTTCTACTTTTGTGTATGTTTGAGATTTTTTTTTTTTGATAATAAAAATGTTTAAAAATCGCATTTGGAAAAAGAGACCAATTGGATCCATAAGCTCCCCTGAGGGGCAGGGAGGTGATTAGGCCTCCATCCAGGTAGGACATCCACCTTTTTCCTTCATAGGTGGGAATCTAAATCTCTGGACTACATTTGGCTGAGAACTACCCTTGAAGAATTCCTCTCTCTTAAATCTTTTCATTTTGGTGTGTCTAATTTAAGCTTTTGCTTTGCTTCCTTTAGACATTTCTTTCTGGCCGTCCCTCTCCAACTCCATCTCTCCCTCTCTGAGAATATTCTTTTTTTAAAGCAAATGAGCAATTCTTTCTTTCTTTGGCCATGCCATGTGGCATGTGGGATCTTAGTTCCCTGACCAAGGACTGAACCTGTGTCCCCTGCATCGGGAGAACAGACTCTTAACCACTGGACCACCAGGGAAGTCTGCACTCCCTGGGAATAGTGATTGGCCCTGGTTGCCTGTCTTCCTCTTCGTGGTGAATCACCATTAGTGAAACGTTATCCAGCAACCCTGGATTTCACTGGTTTTTTCCCATAGGCTGGGAAGATAAGACACGTTCCCCTACTCCACTTTGGAACTTGACATGGGAGTCACATGGGTGAGCTGGGTGACACACTGTCCATTCTTGGCTTCACTCAGCCCCTCCCCAGTCCACATGTGTCGGCCTCGGGGGTTTCACTAGACTCCACTCGTGGACCCTATCATATTACAGCCCTAATCTGAAGGCTGAGTGTCTTCTTGGAGGCGGAAAATTCTAGCAGGCAGGGACTCCATGAGATGGTGGAGTTGACACTACTCTTCAACTCAGCCTTCCACACAATGAATTGCCACTCCATGCCTTCCCTACTAGTGACCACCAAGACTAACAACCGTCATGCCTTTTTTAGGTTACAAGAGACATTTTCAGAATTTATTTATTTATTTATTTATTTTGGCTGAGCTGAGTAGCTTGTGGGATCTTAGTTTCCCAAGCAGGGATTGAACCTGGGCCATCAGCAGTGAAAACATAGGGAGTCCTAACCACTGGACCACCAGGGAATTCCTAAGAGACATTTTCTTTAAAAATTTTTTTGGCTATGGACCATTTTTAAAGTCTCTATTGAATTTGTTACAATATGCTTCTATTATGTTCTGTTTTTATTTTATTTTATTTGGCCATGAGGCATGTGGGATCTTAGCTCCCCAACCAGGGATCAAACCCACAGCCCCTATATTGGAAGGTGAAGTCTTAATCACCAGACTTCCAGGAAAGTCCCCCAAGAGACATTTTAAAGGCGTCTGTGGGTGGTTGGGACAGACCTTGATTGAGAACTGGGACTTCTAGGAGCTGGCTGAGCAAGTCATAATGAATTTTCCAGTAGGAGATTGCCTGGTGGCCTCTTGTCTACTAGAGGCCACTTGCAAAGCTATGAAGCTGTGACAGAGGAATTACTTACATAAGCCAGGGGCTGCTTGTCCTGGAGAAGCAGAAACTTGTGGTTCTGTTCTGGTCCGGCATACTCAAGGACAAGAGCAAAGTGCTCAATGTACCTCAAGGAAAGCCGGTCCTGTAATGTCACCATCACATCCTGTAAAGACAAAAGAGCCTTGAGAGAGAGATCCCTTCCAGCTCTGAGATACTTTCTGCACCCAACATGGCAGAAGGGGACTGAACATCAAGAGAGTCCTGGGGAGAAGGCTGAGGATGGGAAAGTGGGCCAGACAGACCACTGGCCTTCAGGGCGGCCCAGGCACCGGGCTCCAGGATGAGGAGAGTGGCCTGGGAGCACTGTTCAGAGGCCTGGGCCCTGAAGAACACAGAAGGGGTGAAGGGAGGTCTTCCCAAGCTTGGCTGGTCCACGTAGATGGCAAAAGGTCATGGCCCTTCCTCCCCCTCCCCACTCCATTCAACCAATGATCTCCTGAGCCTGTCCTTAGTGCCATGTGGGTGTGGGTTCTTCCCTCAGCTTCTCACGTAAATGAGGATGTTCCCTCTGGTTTGTGCAGCAGCTCTTTACTTAGGAATCAACAAAAGCCAAGGCCACAATTACATGATTTCAAAGGTACACGATTTCTGGATTCATAATCTAAATGGAATGACTTGCACTTACTGGCAAAATATTCATCTTTGTCACTGGCTTTTAGAGATGATCAATTCAGCAACTTGAAAAATGTGTCCATGCAGAGGAACAACATCACATGTTCTATGTACAGTTAGGAATCTGACGACTTCCAAGCTCCGTCTGCTCTGCTGCCCGCCTTTTAATATTAGGGTGTCTGGAACAGATCTGGGGGGGCTACCCACATGTCAGTTCTGAGACTTCCCATCTATCTGCTGTGACTTCGGCATACACCGGCCTCTAACATGTGTGTTCCTAGAGTCAGTGTGGCTCAAGCCTCCAAGGGCCAGGGAGAAGCAGACTTGGGAATGCAAAGCTCCCTTCCAGCCAGGGTTGCCAAACAAGCCCCTCAGTGAACACTGAAAGCCAGTTCGCTATTCAAATGCTAGGCTGGAAACTGGCGGGTACTTGAGAGTATCTCTTTGTATTATGCAAGTAGTCACAGAGGCCCCAGTGTTACTGGAGTGCTGGCACGGACAAATGAGGTTGTCTTTGCTGTTCAGCTGCAGTGGGACTGTGGATGGCCAAGCTGGTGATTGCCAAATTGTGTTACAAGTGTAATGGCCCCCGTGCCAGGCTGTCAATTCACCCAGGTACCTCTCCGGGACAAGTGGCCTGGCAGCCTGTCCAAGTTCCAATGAACAGCCAGAGTGCACCCTGAAGTCAGGGTATGGTCACCAGTCAGGGGCCGCCATTGTTTTGGAAAGCTGGGGCTACCTGGACGTACCAATGGTGGTGACATTGTGAGGGGAGAGAATGCTCGGAGGAGCTACTCAGGCAAAAGAGAGTGGTAAATGCTCCAGTGTGGGAACAGATCAACAATGACCACACCAGTCCACGATGTGACACCAGGAAGATTCTGACACACATATACCCACTTCTTGGACTTGGACTTGGGAGGGCACTTAGATATCACTGGGTGGCTTAGTTTTAATGTCTGTCCCATAGATGGAAGCCTTCAACAGTCAAGAGACCACCTCAGGACAGCTTTGGGAGTGTGTTTTAGTCCTAGGTTCCCTGGGGAATCCACCTAGGCCTAAGCCTTCCAAAGAAACTCTCGGTTCAATCAACACAGGTTAAATAAAGCCCAGAGTTTTGCAACTCGGCCGCTACTAACACTTTGGACAGGACAATTCTTCATCATTTGGGGACTATTCCATTTCTTGTGGGACACTTGGCATCTCTGACCCTGAGACACTAAATGCCAGTAGCACGCCAAACCATGGGGATGAGCCCACATACCCTCAGACATTCCCAGAAACTACCTGGGAGGGGGCAACGCTGACCCAGGCTGAGAATCGCTGGCAGTCAATTCTGAACACCCGGTAACTCCTCTTAGGGAAAGTTTCCTGGCCCACAGCTTGCTTTAGTATAGTGTTGTATTGGTCCCAGCAGGGGTACCTCAGGAGAGCCCTGGGCCAAGTGGGTTTTCTGGGCAGGTGCTGTAGCTGCCTGGCAGTCTTGTTGTTCAGTCACTAAGTCATATCCAACTCTTGTGACTCCACGGACTGCAGCCTGCCAGGCTCTGGGAAGCATTAACTGCGTGGAAACATTCACTCTGAGGATGGCATTCTCTTTCTGGAGAGAATCCAGAAGAAGCAGGAACAGATATTTCTGTCCCAGAGCAGAGTAGATCCTGGTGGTTAATGGTACATGCCTCTCCTCCTCAGGACTAAGGGAATCACCACAACTTCCAGATGCCTGGCTGAGCTGTTAAGAATCAGAGCTCTTTAGTTGCTCTTCCTGTGAAAGGAATAGCCAAAGGGACTGTTGGTGGACTTTTTTCAATCTTGGTTCAGTGCTTAAGAGCTGGTTGTTATTTAAAAAGCAAGGCATGGCTAAGCTAATCTCCTGAGAGATGGTTTGTTGATTCAGTGTGTAAACTTGCATAGGTGTTGTTATATCAATACAAATCACTTTTGCTTTATAAATGGTTTAATGATCGTCACACTCCTTAGCTCCTAACAGTCATGAAGGACACAGGGTAACATGACACAAAGCAGTTTGTTAACAGATGTGTGCACACACACACACACACATTGACAGTCACTAGCACACAGTTGGGCAGGCAACTTTCCTCCACCATAGTCATCCAAGGACTGTACGTTTTTACAACCAGGTACTTCCGGGAGCAGGAGGTCAAAGACCAAGAGCACCTTGCTCTGGCAGTGAGCAGCTCCGTGCAGACCCAGAGGAGCTCTGAGACCAGCGGCTGTGTGTGCTCCAGAGAGTACAGTACCAACCCGCAAGAGGAGACTTTGTGGGTACCTTAACAGTAGTCCGGCCATCAAATGTGAACGACTTGATCTGCCCATTTTCTAAGAAAACCTTCAGGACATTGGGGATGAGGAGGAGAGCTTCTTTCTTCATCATTTTCTGTGAAAGGACAAGGAGGGGGCTCATTTAGGAGGAGGGAAGCGGAAAGGAAGAGAAAGGAGTGAGTGAAGGAGAAGGAGCCAAAGGTGTGGAAGGACAGAGAGACAGAGGAAAGAACTGATCAAAGATAACATTACACAGAGACCAAAAGCAAATTCTCCAAGAAGACAATGGGCCATATCCAAAGCTCACCCTTCATTTGATGTCACAGCACACCCACCATCTACTGTGGCTCAAAGCTCCACAGCTCAGAGGGGGCTTGGCCAATAGAGACCACCACACACTGAAGGGCTGATGGAGGTCTTAGGAGCCCACCTCACTCACCAGCTCCTATCTCCTGCCTCCTTCCTTTCCACCGGGCCCTTCACACATTCAGATCACTTCCATGCCTTTGCCCTGCCAGTCTCCCTCCATCCAAGCATCTTAGGTTTTCTCTGACCTAGTCCTCGCCTACTTCTCCAGTCATGTCTTATCATTCCTGGTACCCACACTGTTTTTTCATACCTGTATACCTCTATAACTCATCATTTGAGGACTGCCTCACTCCCTGAAGGACATTTAGCATCTCTGACTCTGAGACACTAAATGCAATAACAAGCCAAATCATTGGGATGACCCCAAACACCCTCCAGATATTCCCAAAAGCTCTCTGAGAATGGGCAGTACTGACCCTGATTGAGAACCACTTGCAAAGCCCAGCTTTGAACACCTGACAACTCCTTAAAGCTTTCTTGGCTTAGGCATTTCTGTATTTATAGAGTGGTTCATGTTAGGTTTTTGATAAACCTTTATTAAATAAAGACTGTTCCCTCTGCCTCCCTCTTTTAATACCTGGAAAACTCCTACTCATCCTTCAAAACCCAGCTTAAATATGAATTCTGTAAAGCCTGTCTAATATCATCAGGTACTTGAACCTGGTGTTCCCATGTTGTTCGTTTAGCAACTTATACACATCTATCAGTTGTTGTTCAGTCACTAAGTCATGTCCAACTCTTTGCTACCCCATGGACTACAGCATGCCAGACCTCCTTGTCCTTCACACACCTCTCTAAGTGCTCTTAAATATTTAAGTATTTGCTTATGCATTCATTTTTTAAATTATTTTTTTTTATCTTTTGGCCACACTGTGTGGCATGTGGGATCTTAGTTCCCCTGGGACTGAAACCACATCCCCCGCATTGGCAGCATGGAGTCTTAACCACTAGACTGCCAGGGAAGTCCCAGTGCTCTTTTTGAAGAATGTGTGTCTTTTGTAACCAAACAGTTAACTCAGCACTGTGACTATGTCCTATTCAATCTTTGTGGCCCTGACATTGAGCAGAGTTCTCAGCACACAGATGGTGCTCAATAAATGGCTGCTGAACATATGAGCAGGAGGTGCTTAATATGTGCTTACTTGATTAGACTCATTATGGAAGTCCAACCATTTCCTTGGGCCAACATCATCAGTTCTAGAGGACCTGAAAAGCTGCCTCAGACGTGCAGTGTCCTCAATTCTCTGAGCCTCTACACACTCAGCACTATACTAAGTCTCATGGGGTACAGCAAAAGCAGAGGACCAGGGTCTAGCCTTATACCGTTTTTAAAAAATTATTTATTTATGGCTGTGCTGGGTTTTTGTTCCTGCAAGCAGCCTTTCTCTAGTTGCTGGTGAGCAGGGGCTACTCTCTAGTTGTGGTGGCTTCTCCTGTTGCAGAGCATGGGCTCAGTAGTGGGATGTAGGATCTTCCCTGACCAGGGATTGAACCTGTGACCCCTGCACTGGCAAGTGGATTCTTAACCACTAGACCACCAGGGAACTCCAAGCCTTACACTCTTACAGTGACGTGGCACACACATGATTGACTAGAGAACAATAAAACCAAAACAAACCAAAAGGTATAAGTTAAGGTCTCCTAGATGAGGTGAATTGGATTTTGATTGTAAAGGAGATGGCAGGTGTGGGCTATCAGAGAAGCCAGACAAGAACAGTCCAGATCTAGGGACTGCCATGGACAAGTACAAATACATAAAGCAAGTCCTCTCAGGTCAGGGTGTGGTAGGAGGAGGGGGTGGCACTGTTGTGACATCAGGTCATTTCCTGATGGAGTCAAGCCACAGTGGGGAGTGATGGGATCTAAAGTTGGAAAAGTGACTCCCTGGTTCTCTCCCTGATCCCAAGATGCTTCACTCCCACCAAGCCCAGAGGCCCCAGATTCCCAGGCTGATGACGCTCTGTGGTGGCAGGTTTTATTTAGCACACTGGTTTGGACTCAGATAATTACTTAATTGATTTTGCTTAAAAATAGAGTTGGCAAGGAATGCCCACAGGATTTATTTTTGCTCTTGTTGCTTAATAAAGTCTGGAACACCAAGAGAAAGGGATTCTGGAGTCATCTGGGCCTGGACACCCCGCCCCCACTCCCCAGACCTAAACAATGGGGAGGCTGCTATGGTCCACGCTGGTGGCAGCGGTGGTGGAGGGGAGTGTTGTGACATCAGGTCATTTCCTGAGCACAGCTAGGGTGGGAACGTTGACGTCTTGGTCTCTCCCAAACAAGAGCCTCCCACCACCCCTGGTTACCTGACCAGGAGCAACAGAGTAACCTGGGGTGGGTTCTAGCCACTCTGGGGCATTTATGTCTAGATTGGTCTGGAGTGGGGGCTTGCTTCTGCCTGTGGCTAGATGTGACATATGGAGAGGCGAGTCATAGTGGAGGGGAGAACACAAGGGAGAGGAAGAAAGGGGAGGAAAAAAGGGGGGGAAGAATGGAAGGGGGAGGAGGGATAGGGTTCTTCACTGGGTGACCAGGCCTTGGTGGGTTTTTCTGTGATGTTGATAGCTCAGTTGGTAAAGAATCTGCCTGCAATGCAGGAGACCCCGGTTCAATTCCTGGGTTGGGAAGATCCGCTGGAGAAGGGATAGGCTACCCACTCCAGTATTCTTGGGCTTCCCTTCTGGCTCAGCTGGTAAAGAATTCACCTGCAATGGAGGAGACCTGGGTTCAATCCCTGGGGTGGGAAGATCTGCTGGAGAAGGGAAAGGCTATCCACTCTAGTATCCTGGCCTGGAGAATTCCATGGACTGTATAGTTCATAGGGTCGCAAAGAGTTAGACATGACTGAGCAACTTTCACTTCGCTGAGATGGCAGAAGCTGCACCTGTCTACCATGTGTGCTAAGTCTCTTCAGCCCTGACTCTTTGCGACCCTGTGGACTCTAGCCCGCCAGGCTCCTCTGACCATGGGATTCTCCAGGCAAGAACACTGGAGTGTGCAGGAGATCTTCCTGACCCAGGGATCAAACCATCTCTCATGTCCCCAGCACTGGCAGGCGGGCTCTTTACCACTAGCGCCACCTAGATTCTCCAAATTCAGCTCTCATTTCCTTTGGGTGTTCAGGGCTCAGGACACAAATGTACCCTTAGGGACTTGCACCTCAGCTGACACACAAGGACTCCACACAACTCCCTTTCCTCTCTGTGGCCCCTGCTTCTCCTCAACCTCTTCTGCTGAGACTGACATGGAGCCCAGCCACCAATTATCCAGATGGCTTAGCCAGTGGGGCCCAGTTGTCCCTTGGGCTTCACAGTCTTCCTCAAATGAGAGGGAGGAGAGCCTTGGCAGAGTTTGGGGATAAAGGTCAGGAAAATTGAGTTGCAAGACATCTCTGACCTCTATCCATCCCGCCCTCTGGGTGGCTCTGCCTCAAAGAACTAGAGGGGTGCTGGTGCCCCGCTGATTCTCCACTCAGGCTTGCCCTCCTGCCTTGTCTCAGCTGCAGCTGTGCTTCCCTACGGAAATGCCATGGGCCTCCCGAGAGCCCAGTCCATGACAGCCTGTGAAAGCACACAGCACCTGTTAGCGCTGCTGGCCTCCTCCCACCCACCCCCATGGGATATCACCAACTTCTGCCGACTCCTGGAGGACTTGGAGTTATCATCCGTGGCCACCTAATACACATCTTTCTGTGTTCTACCCGCCTCTTCTCATTTGCTTATCTGCAGCAGACAGCTCAGTTCATGTTAACCCCACAGGGCAGTGTGAAAGACAGTGGGCTGGCCGTGACCCTTCCAGACTGGCTGCTGCATTACATGGGTGGCCAAACACCCATCACCCAGCGGTGGATTCTATACTGTCTCAATCTGAGTCGCCTGTCCTCCCAACATCACTGAGAGGAATCCAGAGGCAGGGAACAGGTATCTATTTTGCATCCCTTGTAGTGCTGGGAACACAGCAGGCATCTAATATTAATAAAAGTTCTGTGACTTAATGAGAGTCTATATCATTTCCCCTAGGCTGCTTCGCCCTTCACTGCCCAGTCTTCTCTAGTTGAGACCTGGAGTTGCAGGATCACTTTGACATGCTGAGGGCTCAATTTCGCTGCATCTTCAGAAAACCACTACTTCCTTCCTGTTTCTATCAAGTAGCCAAATGATGTTTATGGAGCACTTGTTCTGAGTTCTGTGCTAGAGATGGAAATTTCTTGAAGTACCATGAGGATTCTGAGTGAATTGATATATATTCCTTCTCCCCACGATGCCCAGGGCTTCTCTGGATGCCACACACCCCTCACTCGCTCCCCACCCAGAGCCCCAAGGTCCCCCCTCTGACCCCTTCATAATGCTGTCCACTTTGAGGAGCAGCAGATGAGCAACTGGCCCAAAGGGATACTTCGACAGCCTGGCTGACTCTGGCCAGGGGCTGAGGGGAGGAGGCGAAAGCTCACTTACTGCATCTGTTTCTCCAACTGCCACCTGCTCGGAAATCCCTCTGACCCCTTCATAATGCTGTCCACTTTGAGGAGCAGCAGATGAGCAACTGGCCCAAAGGGATACTTCGACAGCCTGGCTGACTCTGGCCAGGGGCTGAGGGGAGGAGGCGAAAGCTCACTTACTGCATCTGTTTCTCCAACTGCCACCTGCTCGGAAAATCGGACCTTCACAGGATTGGATCTCAGCTTGGCCTTCTTTGCCGCACTGATGAAGGCAGATTTGGGGGACTGGAAAAAACAGAGAGGCCTCATGAGTTCACCATACTTGGAGAAAACCTGACATTTGCTGCATGGAGTTAAGATGTCTCAGTACGGGTACCCCCCTTTGCCTTGTGCATCAATAAGCCAATAAATAAGTATTGATTCCCTACTAGGTGCAAGACAATGTGCTAAGTGCTTCCTTAGATGATTGGTATGTTCTGAGTAAGCTGGGCATGAATCGAATTTGAGTAAATTGAATCCCATTATTAATGCTCTAGGCCTAGGGGAGTTTGCAAAAATTCTTTGTAATAACGTACACTGAAATTTTATATATTTGGTTTCCTTAATGTGAGATATACCTAAATGGTGGTTTTTATTACATCTGAATATGAACATTGCAAAGGATTTACGGAAATAATCTTATTCATTTCAAAGATATGTCCTGCCCTTAGGAAGGAGGTTCATAGCAAATATTATTTTAGATGCAGAAGAAAGGAGGCTTAGCATGCCAAAATGATTTATCCATAGTTTCTACACTATTTGACAGAAGAGACATTAGCAATTTTACCCAGGCGTCCCGGCTTCCTAGTTCTAGGCTTTCTACTACTTTGTTCATCCAACTCTGTGAGAGACACTCAAACAATCAGCTAGGGTCTCTCGTTTATTGAAAGCTCCCACAAATTCAGCAGGATGCATGGTTAGCAAATGCTGGAGACTGAGTCTTTCCTGGGTGCACTGTGGATTTGAGAAAATGCAGGAGTCCTAGTGAGGGGCACCCTCATGTCTCTGGGGGCATTTATTCGTTCGTGTAACAAATTTGGGAAGGCCCACTCTGTGCCAAGCACTGTTCTACGTGACGAGGATCTAGCAGGGAATAAGATGGACAAAACTCTCTGGCCTCAAGGAGTGCCTATCCTAGCAGGGACAGACAGACAGACAAGAAATACTGAAACACCTCTTAGGAGGCAAATAAGGGCTATGAGAACAAATTGAGCAGACTGAGGGACCACAGCAGAGATTGAAGTCATGAGGGTGAGAGTGGTGGGGGTGTATTTTAGACAAGACAGGCAGGGAAGACCTCTTTCGGTTCGGTTCAGTCGCGCAGTCGTGTCCGACTCTTTGCGACCCCATGAATCCCAGTACGCCAGGCCTCCCTGTCCATCACCAACTCCCGGAGTTCACTCAGACTCACGTCCATTGAGTCTGTGATGCCATCCAGCCATCTCATCCTCGGTCGTCCCTTTCTCCTCCTGCCCCCAATCCCTCCCAGCATCAGGGTCTTTTCCAATGGGTCAACTCTTCGCATAAGGTGCCCAAAGTNCGCTTACTCCTTGGAAGGAAAGTTATGACCAACCTAGACAGCATATTGAAAAGCAGAGACATTATTTTGCCTACAAAGGTCCGTCTAGTCAAGGCTATAGTTTTTCCAGTGGTCATGCATGGATCTGAGAGTTGGACTGTGAAGAAAGCTGAGTGCCAAAGAATTGAAGCTTTTGAACTGTGGTGTTGGAGAAGACTCTTGAGAGTCCCTTGGACTGCAAGGAGATCCAACCAGTCCACTCTAAAGGAGATCAGTCCTGGGTGTTCCTTGGAAGGAATGATGCTAAAGCTGAAACTCCAGTACTTTGGCCACCTCATGCGAAGAGCTGACTCATTGGAAAAGACTCTGATGCTGGGAGGGATTGGGGGCGGGAGGAAAAGGGGACGACAGAGCATGAGATGGCTGGATGGCATCATCAACTCAAAGGACATGAGTTTGAGTGAACTCCAGGAGTTGGTGATGGACAGGGAGGCCCGGCATGCTGCAATTCATGGGGTCACAAAGAGTCGGACATGACTGAAGGACTGAACTGAACTGAAAATTCATATACTGAAATACTAACCACCAATGTGATTAGGAGGTTGGGCCTTTGGTGGGGGGGGTGATTAGTTTATGGAGTAGCATCTCATGAATGGGATTAGTGCCCTTATAAGAAAGATCCCCAGTGCGCCCTCTCACATGTTAAAACACAATGAGAAGACAGCCATCTCTGATACAGGAAATGGGTCACCAGCTGACATAAAATTTTCTGGCACCTTGATCTTGGGCTTCTCAAGTTCAAGAACTGTAAGAAATAAATGTTTGTTGTTTAAACCACCCAGTCTATGGTACTTTATTATAGCAGCCTAAATGATGGAGAGAAAGGTCCTTTTCTACTTCTCCACTCCCTTGAATTTGGACTAGCTTAGTGAACTGCTTTGACCAATAGAATATGGTGGAAGGGCTGTTAAATAAGTTCCAAAGCCTAATCCTCAAAGAGGCCTTGCAGCCTTACAGATTCTTTACCTTTTTAGAAGGCTACCTTAAGAATGCCCTGTAAGGATGCCAAACCAGCCTACCAGAGGATGAGAAGCCACACTGAGAAGAAATGAAGCCCTTTAATGAACAGCCAGCACCATGTGCAAACACGCGAGTGCAAATATTTGAAGGTTGGCTAAACAATTCCTTCTTGGTTTCACTTGGCTCTCTCATGCAGCTGAATCCACCTGGAGGGTTGACTGAGTTAGAAGGTCCAAGATGTTCACACTCATATGTTTGCACATGGAGCTGGTTGTTCAGTAAAGGGCTTCAGTTCTTCTCAGTGTGGCTCCTCATCCTCTGGCAGGCTAGTTTTCCTACAGAATCATGAAACATAAAAAAATCTTTTAATCCTGAGTCATTAAGTCTTGGGGTACTGGTTTTGGCAGCGGCAACAAACTTTAAGATAATACTTAAAACAATAGCTTCTTGAAGGTGAGAACAATTGCTTGAGATTTTTCTGTTTTTATCTTTAGTTCACCTATTATAGTATCCTGTAAGCCATGCTGACTCCAACACTTCATTCTACTACAATTAAAAAAGAAATTAATGTATGAAAATACAATGGAGAGCCATTAAAAGATTTTGTATGAAGTGAGTAATATATAATAGGCACTTTAGAAGAGAACTCTGGTTACAATGTAGCATGGACTAGAGGGAGGAAAGACCTACAAAGGCGGGTGACCAATAAGAATACTGTTGGAATGGTCCTAGTGAGAGGTCTAGCAGGAAATTAGGTGCCTAGACTATAATTACTGCTACTGCTGTTCCTACTATTACACGTATTATGTGTTTATTTTTTATAGAATGTCACCTTGGTGACTTTCTTTAAAAAAAATTTATCTTCATTGAAGTTAGTTGATTTACAATGTTATGTTGGTTTCAGGTACACAGCAAAGTGATTCAGTTACATATATGCAGATGTGTATATACAGAATATATATTCTTTTTCAGACTCTTTTCCATTATACATTATTACAAGATACTGAACATAGTTCCCTGTGCTAAATAATAAGTCTCTGTTATCTATTTTATATATAGTAGTGGTATAACATATTTATGATACACCAAGTACTGTAATTAGAAATTTGTATGTATTTGCTCATTTAATCCTTAATACAACCCTTTTAAAGAACTTTTTATCTTGAAAACAATTACAGACTCACATTCCCAAACTACGTGCCAGAAGGTCCCACGTATCCTCTCCCCAATGGTAACAACTTGCATAATTATAGTAAAATACCAATACCAGGAAACCGACACTGCTATCTTCAGGTTACTCAGATATCATCAGTTTTACAAGCATTCATTCGCCTGTGCATGTGTATGTGTGAAAGTAAAAGTGAAGTCGTTCAGTCATGTCCGACTCTTTGCGACCCCATGAACTGTAGCCCATCAGGCTCCTCCATCCATGGGATTTTCCAGGCAAGAGTGCTGGAGTGGATTGCCATTTCCTTCTCCAATGTGTATGTATAGTTCTATACAACTTTATAAAAGATGTAGACATGTGTAACTATCACCACAATCAAGACATAGAACTATTCTGTCACCAAGAAGATCCTTTATAGTCACTCACTCCCGTCTCCCTGATCTCTAACCCCTGACAGACACCACTCTGCTCTTCATCTCTGTAATTTTGGTATCTCAAGAACACTACATAAAGGGTATCATACAGAATGTAACCTTTTGAGAGTGGCTTTTTTCACCTCAGACTCATCCTAGTTGTTGCACGTATCAATAGCTCATTCTTTTTACTGTTGTATATTATGAACGTGCCACCATTTGTTTAACCATTCACCTGTTGAAAAACATTTGGGTTGTTTCCAACTTTTGGAGATTAGGAATAAAATTGCTATGAACATTCAGGTACAGGTTTTATATGAGTTTAAGTTTCCATTTCCCTGGAATAAATGTTCAATAGTGCAGTTTCTGGGTTGTACAACTGTTTTTTCAAAGAAATTGAAGCTATAAACGGTGAAGCTGGGATTCTAATCTAGATAACCTGCCTCTAGGTCCTAACTCTTCACACTGTTTCCAGCGGTTGTAAAAACTGAGAGAATTAAATGGAATCAAAGAAACAGTAAGGAGGTAGGTAGAGTCAACAGAACCTAGCACTGCTCAGATGAGTGGTGTATGAATAAAGTGTCAAGACTAACAATAGGTTTCAGCTTCAGCACATTAGGTAGATGGTAAAATATGAATTGAACTTTAGATATGCTGTATTTAGGGGATATGCAGGGCTTCCCAGGTGCCAGAGCAGTAAAGAATCCACCTGCCAATGTAGGAGATGCAGGAGATGTGGGTTTTGGGTCGGGAAGATTTCCTGGAGGAGGAAATGGCAACCCACTCCAGCATTCTTGCCTGGAGAATCCTATGGACAGAGAAGCCTGACGGGCTACAGTCCATGGGGTCTCAGACAGCGGACATTACTGAGCACACATGCACAGGGAATCTGCAGATCATTCCCATCTTGCAGGCAATTAGGTTACAAAACAGAACTAGGTATCAAGAAAAACTCTGGTTAGAGACAGAGATTTGAGAATCATCACATTTAGATGCTGAGTGACATCAGAGAGACAGGGTACAAAATGACAAGAGATTTGACAACAGAACCCTGAAGAATAGAAATAACTTCCCTTTAGTTTTGCTCCCCACAATCAATAAAACAGTAGCTACTGTGACAGACTGAAAATTCATATTAACTTTAGATCTTATAGCACTTCATGTCCACTTTATCAGTTTTACAATGCTATTATAAACTATGAGGTATACAGTAATATACTTTCTCCTCCCCACTCTCTTTCTCATTTAAAAAGAAATATAAAAGGAATACAAGCTGATTAAAAAGTCTTACTATGTCAGTATACATTTGTCCAAACCCATACAGTGTACAATACCCAACTGAACCCTAGTGTAAATCATGGACTTTGGGTGACGTCAACATGGGCTCATCAACTGTAACAAATGCACCACTGTGCGGGGTGTACTGGAAGCCATGCATGTGTGAGAGGGTGTATAGAACTCTCTGCATTTTCTACTCAATTTTGCTATGAACCTAAAACTACTCTAAAAAGTCAATTAAAAAATAAAATTAAGCCTCAGTACAAAAGAATATGCAAAAAGCATAAACTTCACTCCTCTCTCAGCATCCAACTCCCTCCACCCATTTTTCAAAAAAAGATACGTAGAAAAGGAATTTAAAGAAGTAAACTGAAAAATCTTAGGAGCTAAATAAGAATCAAGCAATACCAACGGTCAATGGATAATGTCAATTATACCTCAATAAAAAAAGCCAAGGATTCATAATGATAAAAGTGATAGATAAGTTTGATTCAAACCTTTTTGAAAGTTCAATATTTTGCAACAGAATAAAATAACTATTATGGAATCCATGCTTTGCCATTTAAGTGCCACGTACCATTATTTTATGACATTTTTTGCAGTTGTATCTCAAACTGAGAATTATAATTTTATAAACAAAGTCACACCTCTTAATATATTACATAATTGAGTTTTTTATTCCTTTCTCCAAAAATAAAGTCTACACATTTATTTTTTTCTCATACCTGTCTCCAAGGAAGACAAATACCTAAATAGAACATCTAGGTTTTATAAAGATGAATCATGAATTTCTAAACATATCCTGTGTCAAAGTCAACACATTCACAATTTCAAGTTTTTCTTTTTTTTTTAACAAAAGATGAGTCTATATCTTCATCATACCATAGAAATATTGCAAGAAAAACCCTTTCATCAAGAAAACTTCCAGGCTTCCCTGGTAGCTCAGTGGTAAAGTATCCACCTGCCGATCCAGGACACAAGGGTTCAATCCCTGATCTGGGAGGATCCTCCATGCCGCAGAGCAACTAAGCCCATGTGCCGCAACTATTGGGCCTGTGCTCTACAGCCTGTGAGCCACAATACTGAAGCCCTAGAGCCCACACGCCAAAACAAGAGAAGCCACCATATTGCGAAGCCCTCGCACCAAAATTAAAGAGAATAGCTCCTGATCTCCACAACTAAAGAGCCTGTGCAGCAACAAAGACCCAGCACAACCAAAAAGAAGAAACTTCAAATTCTTATTTCCCAATTCTAGTGTTAGAACTAGATCGCTTTCAGAGACATTACGAGAACAGGTTTGAATAATGAAAGAAATTAGCTTGGTTTATGTAAAGGAGCTAAGTGCCAAGTAAAAACTAATTCCAACCAAAACATTCAGCACAGTTTTTTTTTTCTGGCAACTTTAGCTCCTGGCTAGAAAATCCATCCCAGTTATGACAATAAATGGTAAAAATTTATTGAGCTATAATATATTGATAGATTTAGAAGCCCTTTGTCTCAAGCTAAAACTATTGTTCTGGTTCACACCACATTGAGGTGAAGTCGCTCAGTCGTGTCCGACTCTTTGTGACCCGGTGGTCTGTAGCCTACCAGGCTCCTCCGTCCATGGGATTCTCCAGGTAAATGAGATCAATGATTCTCAAGTGGAAGCCTGTGGTAAACCGTATCATCTAGGGGATTTATTTTTCCTTCAAAATATATCTACCTTCCTCATATTTCCCCTACCCCTAAGATTCTTCAGCAAAGTGGAGATGATATAATGGATATGCATGTGTACCTTTTTTTCTTTTAACTCTTAAGATTATTCTGATGTATATGTAACTCCTCACTTTCATGGAGAATCCCTGAATTAGGTCCAACTCTGCTTTTTTAAATTTTAAAAATATTTTCCAATCCTATTTTTAAACATTATATCAATAGCAAACAAAAGAAGCAGAGCTACAAAGTGGCAAGAGCACAGCAGAAAGCATAGCAGGTAAGGGGCTGTACTAACAGCACCCCTAAGCAACCTAGAGTTTTCTGTGCCAGCTCCCTCCAGAACCCATTATATTACATTTTCGATGAATGTTCAGCTCATCATCCTGAGAAAAACACACAGTCTACTAGTCAGATAAAAATGTAAAAAGAAGCTATTTTGGACATCAAAAAAACTAAAGCCATAGAAAAAGAAAGACAAAAATTCCTCTGTTCCTGCATTAAAAGAACAATAACAAAGTATTATTTTGTGCAGCTGATAACTTGTTTGGAGACTTTCTGCTCATATTTTATTATTTTAGTTTTTCAGTATGTAGCATTATTTTTCTATTATAAAACCCAGTCAAGCTAAAAATCTTAATCGTTTATGAATGTTCAGCTCATCATCCTGAGAAAAACACACAGTCTACTAGTCAGATAAAAATGTAAAAAGAAGCTATTTTGGACATCAAAAAAACTAAAGCCATAGAAAAAGAAAGACAAAAATTCCTCTGTTCCTGCATTAAAAGAACAATAACAAAGTATTATTTTGTGCAGCTGATAACTTGTTTGGAGACTTTCTGCTCATATTTTATTATTTTAGTTTTTCAGTATGTAGCATTATTTTTCTATTATAAAACCCAGTCAAGCTAAAAATCTTAATCGTTCTAAAACCTAATAAACTACTACAGAATGCCAAAACTGTATGCAAAAAAACAAAAATAAAACAATCCTAATCCATATTGCTTGTCAAGACAGTTTAAGAGCTGGATTAGAAAAACAGGCTTTCAAGGTCCATTTTCGAGCAAACAATACTTCTTCACAGCCTTTGTTTCAAATCCCTTATAAACAGCTTCAATACTGAAATGTACTAGAAAATTTCTAATCACATATAAATAATCAGCCAATTATTATTATATTCTAATTTGGATTAGTGTTCCTTAAATCACTTGCTTATTTCCTATTCAATGTCCAACTTTATTGCATTCAACAATGACACCTACTGGCCATTTAGAATCAGCTATTCTCTAAGACATCTCTAGTAGGCTGGTTACATAATAAGAAGAAACACATACATATACACACAAGATACACATAACCTGCATGAAAGCAGAGATTTGTTCATAGGTACTCACACTACAGAACTGCACCTAAAATAGAAGGAGAACTGTTCTTTGTGACTATTATTCTTGCCAAAAGATAAGAATGAAATACCAAGTATCAAAATTTTATCTGAAACACTGATAAATATCCCAGTACTCTAAACATTTCAGAACAAACTCTTAATGATCCAACACTCTTTACCAAATGACATTTAGAGAAAAAAGTTCCTAATTTAGTTTCTGGACTATACTAATATAAATCATCAATATAGGAAAAAAAAGAATTTTGGAAAGTTCTTCTGACATGCAGTATTAAAATAAGCTCAGGAAAATTACATACTTGTTAATAAATACTACATTAGTCTTTACAGTCTAAGCTAAAGGCAACATTTCAATCAGCTTACATTTTAGAAATGTACAATGCCTCTTTTAAAACTGCTTTCCAGTGAGCTATAAAAAATCAAGTTTTTAATGTAGTATGTCATTCCATAATACACAGTGAATGGAATTCCATTTTAATTCTACATTTCAAAGTGCAAATGAGTGACAGAAACTTAGAGTTATATCTGTAAACACAGTTTACCTCTATCGGAGAGGGTCAAAGGACATACTTTTAAAACCTAATAAATAAATAATTCAAAACTAGTTTCCCAGGCTTACGGAGCAAATTACTTAAAAGATAACTTCCCCTCCCTCCCCACCCCCCCCCAAAAAAAATCAGACCACTATTTCATTTTCAGTCTCTAACGTCCACAATATTTAGGGAGTTTTTTTAAAAAATTACTAACTAATTTTCTAGTCATTTTCCAAGTTGTACTTACCTTCTGCTATAGATTTTCGAGCGTCTCCACTTCCCTTAAGATTTGGAAAAAAAAATTTTTTTGTAGTCAGTCATGACCCTTAAAACAAATAAATTCACGAACTACAAAACGTGAACCTGGCCACGCTCATCTCAAACTAACACATCTCTCAACCCAAGTCCATATTTGGGATAAGCTCTTCGTGACTACTCTATCCTTCATCGTTCTTCGCCCACAGAGCCTGCCAGGATAGAAAACAGTCAAACCAACGGGGGGGGGGGGGGGGGGGGGGGGAACACCTACTTCTGCACCGGGGTCCAGCCCTGGTGGATCCAGGGATGCTCAAAGGTGGGACGGAGCAGGCGGATAGGAAAAGATAGGACAGGATAGCTCAGGACAGGATAGAACAGTAGGAAATTAATGAAAATAGGAGGCTGAATAACTTGGTTTATGGGGAAAGCCAATAAAACCTCAAGACAAGAGGTTTGCACCATCTACGCAGGCCACCGGCGTCCGCTTGAATCTCTAAAGGGGCCCCACCGTGGGTCCACTTTTCTTTTAGACACATTAATAGGTTGCAAGACCTCCTCTTCCCAAGAGGGACAACCTAGTTGTTTGGGTAAATAACAGCCAAGGGTTACATAATGTAATGAAGTCTCAACTATCTCACCGCCAATATATATCTTTCTTCATCGCTACCCTCGTTCCCACTCTGAGAAATGGCCCTAGGAAGAAGCAAACCCTAGGATTTCTCTCAGGTGTTTGCAATGCCGCGTCCTCTTCTCTCTCTGAGCTCCATACAAGGAATTCCTCCAGCCTTCACAACACCGTCTTGCTCCCGCCTCTCTCCGGTCTCTGCCAGCGCCACCGCAGCCCCCCACGCCCGAGGCTCCCACGTCGCCCCGCAGGGCTCAGCCTCCACCCGCCTCGGCTGCTTCTCCTCGCGACCTTCCAGCCGCTACCCATCTCCTAGTGGTTCCGGAACCACCAAAACTAGGGCAAACGCCTTCCCAGACCACCCTCGGCAGATCCCGTCTATAGCTCCTGTGGCCGGAGAAGAAGAAAATCCTTCTTATCTGGCACTCCGCGTCCCCCAAAGACAGCGCCGTCGCCTACCTGTCACCCCGCTGCCTCCGGCTTCTTACCGCCACCGCCTCCCGCAGCAGCCTGCCAACTGCAGCGCAACAACCCGCCCTCTCATTGGGTGATTCCACGCTCCAACAACGGTGCCGCTGATTGGTAGCAGAATGCCTGCGGCCCTCCCACTGTGCAGCGTCTAAAGATTCCGGCCTTCTAGCAAGGACGACGTCGCGTTTTCCCCACCCTCTGTCCTCCACAGTTTCCCTCACCTCGGCCAAACTACAGATGCACAGATATGCGAGGGAAATGTCCACTTCAGGCCGGCTTCATGTCACCTCCACTGGTCCAGGAATCTGTGACCCAGCGCAAGAATGTTTAATTTCTCCTCTGGTTTCCTGCCGTAAATAACTCAAAGAGACAACTTCCGTTTCCGGTTGCCTCTGGCTAGAGGGGTGAATCTTGAGTGTCCTGAGAGGTCAGATTGCTGTCAGGTAAATTGGGGAGCTGTTGGGAGATTTCTCGCTCGGGAGTAAGAATGAGACTCTATTCTGAGGATTGTCAAAAGGGAGAGACTAAATGGAGGATGATGAGAGCGCTCAAGAGGGAAAGAATCGAAGAACTAGCAGGAGAGATCTATGAAGTCCTGGAGTAATGAGGGGTGGCTGTAGGATGCAGTGAGAATCACTATAGTTAAGTCCAGACCCTTTTTTCCCTCCTCTGCCACCCTCAACATCTCCCACCCCGTGTTTTTTGGTTTACCTTTGAATCGAATGACGGCACAACCATCCTCGATTTGAAAGTTTGTAAATTTACAATGCCTGCCTCACGAACCTGTTTGTTGTTGTTGTTCTTAAGTCGCTAACTCGTGCCTGGCTCTTTTGCGACTCCATGACAGTTGCCCACCAGGCTCCTCTGTCCATGGAATTTCCCAAATAAGAATACTGGAGTGAGTAGCCATTTCCTTCTCCAGGGGATCTTCCCGACCCAGGACCCGCATCTCCTGCATTGCGGGCGGATTCTTTACTGCTGAGCCACATGGCAGTTGCTCAGTTGTCCCTGGCTCTTTGCGACCCCATGAACTGTAGCCCACCAGGCTCCTCTATCCGTGGGATTTTTCCTGGCAAGATTACTGGACTGGATTGCCATTTCCTCCTCCAAGGGGTCTTCCTGACCCAGGGCTCCAACACGCATCTCCTGCATTGCAGGCGGAGTCTTTACAGCTGAGCCACCTGGGATGTATAGTATAATTTTATTTATTTTTTTTTAAGATTTAATATTTATTTATCTGGTTGCAGTCCGGCCTTAGTTGCAGCACATGGGATCTTTGTGTTGTCATGCGTTACCTTTCGTTGCAGTGTTTGGGGCCAGTGTTGTGGCAGTCAGCAGTTGTGGCACACCAGGCTTAGTTGCTCTGCATTGCATGGCAGATTCTAAACCACTGGACCACCAGGGAAGTCCCTGTAGTAACTTTTAAATAAGATTTTTCTGGCATGAATGTTTATGACACAAAGTTAAAGTGAAAAGGAGATACAAAGTCATCACATTAATGTTTAGTGTGATTACTCTTTTTAAATTGCCTATACACAGATGCAGGGACTGGAAGGGACACTAAAGGTGAAACTAGTTCATTTGTCTTTAGTTTTCTAATTTTCCTATGGTAATAACAATTTTTTAAATGAGAAATTGAAATGTGTAATTCAAAGTCTTTGGTAAACTGAAATTATGTGTATTGTAAGTGGCATTACCCATTTATTTCCTTCTTGGGGAAGGTATGCCTGCACTCTTCCTGTACTAGAGCCAGCTCCCTTGAGTGGAGATTGATCTTCACCAAACTTATAGGTTCACTTCAGACATAGATAGAATGAGGTGGGGAAAAAAAATTAGTGATTACATGTTCTTTCCTTGTTGAACTATTTCCTTGTTGTTCTTATTTGAGCAGCTCTGAAATGGAAATTAATCACCTCTTACTGACTCCTTGACATAGTTTAAGTCACTTTATCTAATTTTAATTTTTATTGTGACATATACATAGCAGATGGAGAAGGAAATGGCAACCCACTCCAGTGTTCTTGCCTGGAGAATCCCATGGACAGAGGAGCCTAATACATATAAGAAGGCTATATAAAACATAAGTACATATAAACAAATTATAATCAAGCAAACAATTGATCCCGTTCATTTCAGTTGCTCAGTTGTGTCCGACTCTTTGCGACTCCATGGACTGCAGCACACCAGGCTTCCCTGTCCATCACCAGCTCTGGGAGCTTGCTCAGACTCATGTCCATCGAGTCGGTGATGCCATCCAACCATCTCATCCTCTGTCGTCCCCTTTTCCTCCTGCCTTCAATCTTTCCCAGCATCAGAGTCTTTTCCAAGGAGTCAGTTCTTTGCATCAGGTGGCCAAAGTATTGGAGTTTGAGCTTCAGCATCAGTCCTTCCAGTGAATGTTCAGGACTGATTTCCTTTAGGATGGACTGGTTGGATTCCTTGCAGTCCAAGGGACTCTCAAGAGTCTTCTCCAACAGCACAGTTCAAAGCATCAGTTCTTTGGCGCTCAGCTTTCTTTATGGTCCAACACTCATATCCATGCATGACCACAGGAAAAACCATAGCCTTGACTAGACGGACCTTTGTGGGCAAAGTAATGTCTCAGCTTTTTAATATGCTGTCTACATTTGTCATAGCTTTTCTTCCAAGGAGCAAGCATCTTTTAATTTCATGGCTGCAATCACCATCTGCAGTGATTTTGGAGCCCAAGAAAATAAAGTCTCACTGTTTCCATTGTTTCCCGAGCTATTCGCCAACCTTCAGGTTAGGAAATAAAGCATTGCCAAAAGTTTAAAATAGGCATTCTCAACAGAGATGATTGTCTTTAAGTCAGTAAAAATTGGTTCTTGTTGGGTGGGGGTGAGAGGGCAAAAAAAAAAAAAAAAAACCCTTAGATATTAACAATACAATGGTTTGTGGCCCTCCAAAAAGCCATAGTACATAAACTGGGGTATTAAAATTTCCTGTGGAGGGGTAAGGTGAGAACATGATTAACAGGGACAAAAAGGTCTAAAAAAGCTCTTTTGGGATACAGTAATTACAATACTTTGAAAAACACTGCCTTAGAAGTTCTGTGAATGAGTTTCTGTGATTCCATCTCCACCAGGAGGTAACCATTGTCCTAACTTGTAATAATCATATACTTGTTTCACTTAAATTTTTTCCACAATGCATTCCTAAAAAATGAATTGTTAGGTTTTTTTTCATTTATATAAATTACATTAAAAGTTATATATATATATTTTCTGACTCACCCCTTGCTCATTGTTTGTGAAATTCATTCATACTCTTCCATGGTTGTAAATTTGAGTTGTTTACAGTTTGGGGCAAACACAAATAATATGACTAGAAAGATTCTTATAAAATTGTTACTCAGATGCAAGAGTTTCTCTAGAGCAGTGCTGTCTAATGCAGATATAATTACAAACCACATACTTAAAATTTTCTAATAGCCATATTAAAAAAGTATAAAGAAACAAAATTAATTTTTAAAATTTATTTGCTTTTAATTGGAGGGTAATTGCTTTACAATGTTGTGTTGGTTAAGAAACAAAATTATTTTTAATAGTATATTTTATGTAGCCAAGTATATATATTGAAAATATTATCATTTTAAGATGTACTCAGTATTAAAAGCTACTAATGAAATGCATTTTCTTCATGCTGTCTTCAAAATTGACGTATTTTATTTACCCTTGCAGATAATGCTGTTTATATATATAAAAACACAGTGCCTATGACTGGAATTGCTAGGCTATAAATATTCAAGGGACTTCCCATGGGGCTCAGTTGTTAAAAAAACAAAACAAAAATGTACCTGCCGCTGCAGGACATGCAGTTTCTATCTCTAGGTCGGGAAGATCCCCTGGGGGAGGAGGAAATGGCAAGCCACAGTATTTTTGCCTGGAAGTTCCATGGACAGAGGAGCCTGGCAGGCTACAGTCCATGGGGTTGCACAATGTCGACACAACTGAGCATGCACACACGCAAGATGTTCAAATGTTTAAATTTTTGGGGTCATACCAAAGTTTTCTACAGTGGTTGTGTTAAATTGCATTCTCATCACCTAAGTGTGAAAGTGGAAGTCACATCATCACAGTGTATTTTTAGTCTTGCAAGGTTGGTTCTAACTTCATGTTATATGAAGAAACTGAAGTTCAGCAAGATTAAAATGATTTGATCAGGATTTTATAGCTGTTAATGGTGCACTCAGGGTTTAATACCAGATCTGTACAGCACCAAAGTCTACATTTCAGTAGACTTCCAAGATCAGGATATCATTGTTTGATTTATGGCTATAACTTTTTTTTTTAACATCTGCTCAGTTGTGTCCGACTCTTTCCGACCCCATGGACTGTAGCCTATCAGGCTCCTCTGTCTGGGATTTTTGAGGCAAGAGTGCTGGAGTGGATTGCCATTTCCTTCTCCAGGGGATCTTCCCAACCCAGGAATCGAACCCAGGTCTCCCGCATTGCAGGCAGACGCTTTACTGTCTGAGCCACCAGGGAAGCCCATTGTTTGATTTATGGCTATTGTGAAGTAGAAATAATTTTTAAGAGTAAATGAACCTCCCCTAAAAATATTGTTCAACTTTTTGTTCTTTTTGAAAGTTTGTTGAAATAGTTAGTAAATCCCTATGAAGGGACTCTTTCTGAAGTATTTTAATTAGATAGAAGAGAAATACATTGAATTTATTAGAGGAAATTAGTTTTGGAGAAATGAGTGTTCATGTATACTTACTTTTTTTTCAAAGATTTATTTTCCAAATTAATATTTTGAGCATAGTAGTATTATAACTTTGAGATAGCCTTCATACCATTGTAATATTTCAATTTTCATTTTAAAAATCAAGTTTTTAATAAAAAATTTGACCTTTGGGTTTGTATTTTTTCTAAACTACCTTGATACTTTAGTAGGTTTAATGTTCTAGATTGATATTTCCAAAAAAAGAGTTTACTTGTAATCCAAAGATTTTTGGAATGAAACATTATTAAAAAAAATTTTTTTTTTTACTCAGGGAACTCAAACCAGGGCTCTTTCACAACCTAGGGTGGTGGGATGGGATGGGAGGTGGGAGAGAGGCTCATATGTATATATAAAAAGGAGGGGACATATGTATCCCTATGGCTGACTCATGTTAATATGTGGCAGAAACCAACACAATATTGTAATTATCCTATCCTTCAATTAAAAATAAATTGAAAGAACTTTTTTGAAAACGTAATCTGAAGAAGCCAACATTTTGGCATTATAAAAAGTATTTCTTTTCTGATAATGTATTGAATCTCATAAGTCAGACTGAAATCTGAAACCATAATTTGTTTCCTTTATATTGTTGAATCCACCGAACAGTAATGAAATAATGGATTAAATGTTTTATTCAGGGCTGTGAATGTTGTAGTTGTGTTTGTTGGGTATTGGTTTTTATTCTCCTTTAAATGTGAAATCATCAACATAATGTTTTAAATAAATTTAATTAATGTTTTAAACCAATTTAATGTCTATAAATAAAAATGTTAAGTGTTGGCTGATTTGTCGAAATTACTTTGTACAATTTTGTCCCCCATATTCTGGGAACTATTGTTTAATGAAATGAGTGCTTCACATAATATGTCTTTAGTATACACTATCTAATAATTACCTCTGTCTTCTAAAATGCAGTGCGGGAATCCTGCCTTATTATAGGATTTGTTTATAGTTATAAATGCAGACAGAATGGTAATAATTATTTGGTTTGGTTTTATTTCTGGAAAGCAATGATTATAGAATTGCTACTGCTAATCTTACACAAATTACAGTATAGCATTATTAATTTATACCTTCATAATTTGAAATTCATAACAGTATAGCTGGGGACTTAGCTCAAGTTTATTTATGTATTATTTTTAAAAATAATACTAGAAAACTGAAATCTTTGTATACTCATTGGGGGCAATAACCCACTCCAGTGTTTTGCCTGGAAAATCCCATGAACAGAGGAACCTGGTTAGGCTACAGTCCATGGGGTTGCAAAGAGTCAGACAGGACTGAGCGACTTCACTCTCATCAATTAAAAGGGGGTCCTAAGGACTCTGTTAATGGAAGATAATATAAAAAAGAGAATACTTATGTATGTATGTATCTGAATCACTTTGCTGCACACATGAAACTAACACAACAGTGTGTGTGTGTGTAGTTGCGAAGTCATGTCTGACTCTTTGCGACCCCATGGACTGCCAGACTCCGTCCTTGGTATTTCCCAGACAGAAAGACTGGAGTGGGTTGCCATTTCCTTCTCCAGGGGATCTGCCCAACCCAGGGATTGAACCCACATCTCCTGCATTGCAGGTGGATTCTTTACCACTGAGCCACTGGGGAAACCCAACATAATTAGGTCATCTATATTTGAATAAAAATTATTTTTAAAAGTGTTTGTTGATCTGTAGGAGTCAGCAAACTACAGCCTGCTGGCCAAACTCAGCCCATTGCCTGTTTTTATGTGGCCAGTGAGCTAAGAAGAATTTTTACAGGTGAACATTTTCAATCAATTTGATACTGCTGCTGTTGCTGCTGCTAAGTCACTTCATTCGTGTCCGACTCTGCGACCCCATAGACGGCAGCCCACAAGACTCCCCCGTCCCTGGGATTCTCCAGGCAAGAACAGTGGAGTGGGTTGTCATTTCCTTCTCCAATGCGTGAAAGTGAAGTCACTCAGTCGTGTCTGACTCTTGGCGACCCCATGGACTGCAGCCTACCAGGCTCCTCTGTCCATGAGATTTTCCAGGCAAGAGTACCGGAGTGGGGTGCCATTGCCAATTTGATACCAAGGAACACTAAACTTTGAGTTCCAGTTAAGCAAAATGTTACCCACTGAAAGGGAATTGCGTTTTCTTTTCATCAGAAGACTTGTATTACCAAAATTATACTCAGCTGTTATATTTTGAATTAGTAAGATATTTATGGAAATTTGTTTTCTCTCCTGTTATATAAGTATCACATAATATCCTTGATTTTACCTCGTGACCAACAAAACCTGAAATATTTACTGTGTGGCTCTTCACAGAAAAAGTTCATGTGATCTGTGTATATTAATCACAGTAATACTGCAGTTTTAAAAAATTGTCTGAAGAAAGCAAGTAACGAAACAGTATGTACAATATTTTATTATACATATTCATGCAGTAGACAGTATTGCTTAAAAGTTAGGAGCAAGGGCTCGGAGATGAAGCTTTAAGGTTCAAAACCCAGCCATACCATTGACTGTTTTTGTTACCTTCAGAAAGGTACTTAGCTTCTTTGGAGCCTCTTTGGCTTCATCTATAAAATGAAGATGATAATAGTAATCTAAGTTCAAAGAGTTGTTTTAGGAAGACTGTAAGAGAGTTGACACTTAGATCGCTTTAACAGTGCACCTGGCACATAGGGCATGGTAAATGTTTGCTATTATGATAATTAAGAAAGAAACCAAATAGCAAATGTTTTCTTTTAGTGATGGGCTCTTTTTATATGTTGTGTATGTATATTTCCAAACTGAACATTTACTAGTTATGTAATAAGACACTTTAATAAAATTTCTGAACTTCGAGTTTTCAAATATTGGCTCTCTTTTTAAAAGCCACTTTAAATGTTTTGCCTTTAAAAAATAGTTAACTTGGGTACTTGATACCTGTAATGTATGTATTTCTCCCTTAAATTAATTTTTTCTATAGACATGGCCCATGGACATGAACACGGTCCTAGTAAAATGGAACTTCCAGATTATAAACAATGGAAGATAGAAGGGACACCATTAGAAACTGTCCAGGAGAAACTGGCTGCACGAGGACTAAGGGATCCATGGGGCCGGTAAGAACAATCAAATAATTTAGATAGAATTTATCCTAGAGAAAGAATATCTATGTTCCTTTTCAATATATTCTTTTAAAAAAAATCAGTGAAAATGTCTTTTTACATTTAAGTTTTAAGATCAGCTTTATTAAAATATCACTTACAGTAAAATTGACCCTATTTTAAATGTTCATTCCGTGAGTTTTGACAGATATGTACAGTTATGTGATCACCACCACAGTCATGATACAGAATATTTCTAGCATACCAAAAAGCTCCCTCATGATCCTTTGTACTCAGTGCGATCCCACCCCTGGATCCTGGCAACTCTTGCTCTGCATTTTTAAGAATTTCATGTAATTGGAATTATACAATCTATAACCTTTTGTTCTGGCCACTTTTACTTAGCATAATGCTTTTGAGACTTAGGTACATTGTTAAATTAACTTATAGCATAGTTTCTTCCTTTTTTATTGCTGAGTACTACTCCACTGTATGCATATACATCATTTTGTTTACTATTCACCAGTTCCGTCTGGGTTATCAGTTTTGGGCTATTATGAGTAAAGTTGCTTTAAACATTCAAGTACAAATCTGTGTGAGCATAAGCTTTTATTTCTCTTGGATAAATACCTAACAGTGGTATTTCTGAATCATTTGAAAAGTGTTTTTTTGTTTTGTTTTTTAAATGAAAAACTGCCAAAGTGTTTTACAAAATGGTTGTACCGTTTTGCATTCTCAACCAGCAATGTATGAGAATTTTAATTGTTCAGTGTCCTCATTAATACTTGGTATTGAGTCTTTCCTGGCCATCCAGTGGTTAAGACTCCATGCTTCTGCTTCTGTGCTTCCATTGTAGGGGTTGTGGGTTCAATCCCTGGCTGGGGAACTAACATCTCTTTGGTTTTAATTTGCATTTCCATGAAGAATGAAGATCATGAGAATCTTTTCATATGCTTATTTTCCATTTGTATATTTTCTTTGGTGCAATGTCTATTCAGATCTTTTGCTCATTTTATTTATCAGAATGTTTTTCTTTTATTGAATTATAAGAGTATGTGTATGTTGTTTTAAATGATTTTATTTATTTATTTATTTATTTACTTATTTTTTGGTCCCACTGAAGAATGTGGGAATCTTAGTTCCCCAACCAGGGATCAAACCCAGGCCTTCTGTGTTGAAGCACAGAGCCTTAACCACTGGGCCACCAGGAAGTCCCCAAGTCCTTTATCAGATAAAAGTTTTGCAGATTTTTCCCCATCTTTTCATTTTCTTAATAATGTCTTTAAGACAGTTTTAAATATTGATGAAGTCCCAATTTAGCATTTTTTTCTTCTATGGTATATGCTTTTTGCATCCTAAGATTTTCCTGATCTTTATTCTGGAAGCTTTTATAGTGTTCTTTCTTCCATTTAGGTATATGATCCATTTTGAGTTAATTTTTAATGTCATATTAGATAAGGATGGAGGTTAAAGTTTTTGCACATAAACATCCAGTTCTAGCTTCTAGCACTGTATATTAAAAGACTGTCTTTCCTCATTAGTTGACCCTGACACCATTGTCAAAAATCTATTGACAATATCTGTGTGGACTATTTCTGGATTCTTTTTTTTTACCTTGATCAATATGTCTAACTTTTGTCAATACGACACTATCTTCAGATCAGATAGTATAAAATGAGATGTCTGATTTTTTTTAAAAAAGGTTATGTTAGCTATTCTAGGGGCATTGTATTTATATTTACATTTTAGAATGAGCTTTTCAGTTTCTGCAAAAAGCCTGCTTGGATTTTAATTGGGATCGTCTTGCAATCTTTCAGCTCGATTGAGTATGATTTATGTCTTAACAGTATTGAATCGTCTAGTCCATGGACAATTTAGATCCCCTTTAATTTTCTTAGCCATTTTTATACAGTCTTATACATATTTTGTTAAGATTATCCTGAATTATTCCATATTTTTATGCTATTATAAATAGTATTTTTAAACTTCTGTTTCCAGGTGTTCATTGCTGGTATATAAAAATATAATTGCTTTTTATATATTGACTTTATCTTGTTACCTTGCTAAATTGAATTTTTAGTTCTAGCAGATGTTTCTCAGAGATTTCTTAGAATTTACTTCATAGAAAATGATTTCATCTACAAAGACCACACTTTTCTTTCAATTTTTTTTCTTGAGTTATTGCACTAACATTGCTAATATAATATTGAATACAAGTGGTGTATGTGGACTCCTAGTTTTGTTCCTAACTGGGGAAAGCATGCAGTCTTGCATCATTAAGTAGGATGATTTATCCTTACCTGTGATAGAACCCTTTTTTTCAGCAGAGCTTCTGATTTGTTTCTTTCTGTGTTCTGGATACTCAAAAGAAGTATTGCCAGAGCAAGAAATTAATCTTCTAAAGTCAGACTTATATGACAGAGGAAATAGTAGTAATAATTGAATAGTAATAGTAGTATCTAGTAGTAATTTTTGTGCCGAAATACATCATATATTACTCTGTTTAATCTTTATAATAACACTATAAGGTTGATAGTAATCATTACTGAGTAGAAGAAACAGGCCCTGACAGATTAAGTAATTTATTGAGCCTAAAAGGTGTGTATCTCGTAAAGTGGCAGAGCTAAGATTAATACCTAAGTCTCTTAACTTCCTCTTTCCATGAAGCTATAATGACTAGCATGGGCAAAGCTACACAACTGACCTGTGATGGATAGGCCAAGGTGAGTCTTGCATTTGAGAATTCTGTAACATTCTGAGTATTATGACTGTGAAATATGAAACCATCAAGTGCTTTTTCTTGCATTTCATATCTGAAATGTGAGCATATAGAGCTACTTATCTTATACCACAGAATAATTCCTATTGTGATCCACTTAAATTATCTTATATAAGGTAGCATTTAAGTCTGTTAGAAAGGTAAAAATCAAATTTATTTTACTTAATGAATAAGTCATATGTGATTATAATTTTCCCCCTTTTTTTCCCCTCTAGCAATGAAGCTTGGAGATACATGGGTGGCTTTGCAAATAATGTTTCCTTTGTTGGAGCATTATTAAAAGGATTCAAGTGGGGATTTGCTGCATTTGTGGTAGCTGTAGGGGCTGAATATTACCTGGAGGCCCAGAAAAAAGATAAGAAACATCACTGAAGATAATACCTGGAAATATCTTTTATGTCTTAACTTTCTTATAAAAAGATTTCTTCACTGTAGCCTACTCACCTGTGTGTTTATTCCTTAAGGAATACTAGTAGATTTAATAAAATAAGAAAACATGTACCAGTCTGCTTTTTCATTCTTAAAAAATGTGTGTCGAGCCATATCAGATTTGGCTTGGAGAATACATGAGAGGTTGAGTACTGGCAGCAGTACATTCTGCAAATAGCTGACAGCCAGCATATATTTGAACAAATGGATATGTTCTAATAGGTTTCTTTTTTTTAATGTTTTAAAATTGGGATAAAATTTGCCATCTTGTTTTTTTTAAGTGAACAGTCAGTGACATTAAATACATTCATAATATTGTACTGCCATTACCACCATCCATCTCTATAACTCTTTTCATCTTTTAAAACTGAAAATCTATGCCAATTAATTAATAACCCCCATCCTCCCCTCAGACTCTGGCAACCATCATTCTACTTTCTTTGTGATTTTTGACTACTCTATGTAGAAACATGCAGAATTTGTCTTTTTGTGACTGGCTTATTTTATTTTGCATAATATCCTCAAAGTTCATCTATGTTACATATGTCAGAATTTCCTTTCTTTTTAAGGCTGAATAATACTTCTGTTTTATGTATATACCACATTTTGCTTATCCATTCATTAATCAATGAACACTTGGGTTGCTGATAGACACTTGAGTTGCTGCCACATTTTAGCTATTATGAATAATACTGTTATGAACATAGGTGTACTCTTTTTTTTTTTTAATGTGGGATCTTAGTTTCCCGACCAGGGATTGAACCCATGTCCCTTGCCATGGAAACATGGAGTTTTAACCACTGGACCACCAAGGAAGTCCCCAGATTTTTTTTTTTTTTTAAGAGAAAAGACTTTTATTTAGCATCATAATCAGACTATTACATTTAGCTATCAACAGCATGGGTGCAAAAAATCTACATTAAACCCTTTGTTGGAATGCTTTACACTTTCCACAGAACAGAAACTAAAATAACCTGTTAGACAATTAGTGACAAATACAGTGCAAGTTTTTTGCCCATACACATGCTGCTGCTGCTGCTGCTAAGTCACTTCAGTCGTGCCCGACCTGTGCGACCCCATAGACGGCAGCCCACCAGGTTCCCCCATCCCTTGGATTCTCTAAACAAGAACACGAGTGGGTTGCCATTTCTTTCTCCAATGCATGAAAGTGAAAAGTGAAAGTGAAGTCGCTCAGTGCGTCCAACTCTTCGTGACCCCATGGACTGCAGCCTACCAGGCTCCTCTGTCCATAGGATTTTCCATGCAAGAGTACTGGAGTCGGGTGTCATTGCCTTCTCCACCCATACACATGAGTATTGTCTAAAACATGTCTTCTTTTTTTTTTTTTTTAATTTTTATTTTTCAGTTTGTTTTGCTTTACAATACTGTATTCGTTTTGCTATACATTGACATGAATCAGCCACGAGTGTACATGAACTCCCAATCTCGACCCCCTCCTCCTGCCCCACTAAAACATGTCTTCTTTGTAGCAGCTAGGCCCTGCCACCACTCTGCTTGGCTGAATTCACAAATCTGTTGTAAGCTATAGCTTCCCTGTTACCTCTCTGACTCTCCTCTCTTGCTAAGCTTTGTTTTCTGTCAGTAATTAAAACCTGCCACTGCTGTTGGCGCTGCCATAGCTACTGCCACTGCTGGAACCACCATAGCCACCTTGGTTTCATGGTTTGGCAAAGTATTGGCCTCCACTGCCATAGGGGCCAGAACTTCTGCTCTAAAGTTTCCTCCTTTCATGAGTCCAAAATTTGAAGATTGATCATTGTAATTGCCAAAATCACTGTAGCTTCCACCACCACCACCAAAGCCACATCCACCTCCACAATTTGTTATGCTATCATAGCTTCCACTCCTACCATAGCTACTGCCCTGGTTTCTATAACTCTGTCCACCACTTCCATAGCCTCTGTGCTTCCTCCAGAGTAACCAGGGCTGCCTCCTTCATAACCACCATCATTACCAAATCCATTATAACCATCCCCACTGCCACCATATCCGCCACCACTATGGCAGTCACAAATTCATCTCAACCACTGGCGTTTCCTCCACAACCAAAGTTGTTATTCCCACGGAATCACCTCCATGACCACCACCAGATTTTCCATAACCACTTAGACCTCTCTATCTGGATGAAGCACTAGCCATCTCTTGCTTAGACAGGGCTTTTCTCACTTCACAGTTGTGGCCATTCACAGTCTGGTATTTCTGAATGACAATCTTGTATACGGAGTCATGGTCATCAAAAGTTACAAAAGCAAAGCCTCTTTGTCACTGCCTCAGTCAGTCATGATTTCAGTCACGTCAGTTTTCCCATACTGTTCAAAATTATTTCTCAGGTGATGTTCTTCAGTGCCTTGTTTAATGCCACCAGCAAAAATCTTTTTCACAGTTAAGTGGGTGCAAGTTCTTTGAGAATTTCCTCTTGAGACATCCCTCTTTGGTTCCACAGCTCTTTGGTCAGCTTTGTGTGGCCTTGCATTCATGGCTGCATCCACCTCCTCCACCATGGCATATGTGACAAACCCGAAGCCTCTGGAGCACTTGATGTTTGGATCCCTCATTACCACAAGTCTGTGAGCCTTCCCCATGACTCAAAATGGCTGCTCAGACTCTCATTGATTGTTTCAAAGCTCATCCTCTGATGAAGAGCTTCCGCAGCTGTTCGGGCCCTTTGGAAGACTCCGACTTAAGACATGATGGCAGAGTGGGGTGGGGGAGTGGAGACTTCCAACAATGCTTTCTCGGTGGCATCTGCGGGCAGAAAGAAGTCCCCAGATTTTTAAGAGTTGACTTTGCTGCTTTTACCATCCTCTGTAGGTAGTTTAGAGGAACTTAGCTTATATTATAAAATACTTGACTGCCTTGTTTATGATAACATGTGCATCTATCATGTTCGTTTTACTTATGATACTTTCTACTCTTTCTTTAGTTCTAATTGTTCCCACATAGTGAGAAGTTTGACATTTTCCCCTGTATTTTCTAACAATAGACATTCTCCCCATATCATTGAATTTCTAAATTTTAATTAAATCTCTAATTAAAGTTGAGACTTAAAACTCAGCTTGCTGAAGATGGGTAATAATTCTGCTTGAAAAAAAAGCTAATATAAAACTCCAGGGTGATTTTTTTTTTCTTTGTAAATTTCTTGTTTATAAATACAAACTTGGGAAATCACTAAATAAATGAAACAGATGAACTCCTAATAAGGTGTCAGTGGTAAGTGGAATTTGCTAAAATGGAGTCATAAAAAAGACTGCAAAAGAGGATAAGGAATGCATTTAACAGGGAACAAAGAGCAGTGAGACAAATAGAAATAGCAGAATGTTAGATTTAAGCTTAATCATATTAGTAATTATACCAAATATAAATGGTTTAAAAGTTAAACATTCCAATTACAAGATAGATTGGCATCTTGGGAAAGAAGCAAGACTCAACTATAAGATGTGTATGTGAAAACCCCTTTAAAGACATAGGGTAAAAGTAAAAGAATGGAAAAAGATATTCTGTGCAAACGCTAATGAGTTCAGTTGTAGTGGAAAGAACATTGAAGTGGCTATCTAATATTAGAAAACATATTATTAAAAGAGGTGTTTTATGATACTAGAAGTCAGTTCATTAAGATGACAAAAATTTAAATATGTACAGAACTTCATCAAGGCAAATTGGAAGTGGTCAAACAGGAGACAAGAGTGAACATCAACATTCTAGGAATTAGCAAAATTAGATGGACTGGAATGGGTGAATTTAACTCAGATGACCATTATATCTACTCCTGTGGGCAGGAATCCCATAGAAGAAATGGAGTAGCCATCATAGTCAACAAAAGAGTCTGAAATGCAGTACTTGCATGCAATCTCAAAAACAACAGAATGATCTCTTTTGCTTTCCAAGGCAAACCATTCAATATCACTAATACAAGTCTATGCCCCAACCAGTAACACTGAAGAGGCTGAAGTTGAACAGTTATATGAAGACATACAAGACCTTCTAGAACTAACACCATAAAAAAGATGTCCTTTTCATTACAGGGGACTGGAATAATTGTACTCATCTCACATGCTAGTAAAGTAATGCTCAAAATTCTCCAAGCCAGACTTCAGCAATACGTGAACCGTGAACTCCCTGATGTTCAAGCTGGTTTTAGAAAAGGCAGAGGAACCAGAGATCAAATTGCCAACATCCGCTGGATCATGGAAAAAGCAAGAGAGTTCCAGAAAGACATCTATTTCTGCTTTATTGACTATGCCAAAGCCTTTGACTGTGTGGATCACAGTAAACTGTGGAAAATTCTGA